>CM039677.1:744567-1217026 GCA_022496015.1 Hordeum marinum | reverse complement strand
AATAATGCCCCGCAGGTTCTCATGATCTCTTTCAAGGCTACCTACATCCTGGTATTTGAAACATGATTCAAAGCCAATATTTAAATGTACATGAGAATTTCAGCAAACATTCATTTCAGAATTTTCTTAACTAAGACAATATATGTGTAGCTACCTGAAGGGGCAAACTTTACAATATACAATTTCACTTGTAGAAAACCGACCATTTGTCCGCATCATTAGTCCCGGTTGGCTTTTGAACCGGCACTAATGTGATGATTAGTGCCGGTTCGTGACGAGGATCATTAGTGCTGGTTCGTTACGGATCTTTAGTCCCGGTTCGTGCCACGAACCGGCATTAAATGTGTGATAGCAGGCTGGCGTCAGCCTGGGGCCCCACGGAAACCTTTAGTCCCGGTTGGTGGCTCCAACCGCGACTATAGGCTAACCTTTAGTCGCGGTTGGAGCCACCAACCGGGACTAAAGGTTCCCCTATATTGAAACCCTTCGGCGCGAGCCCGAGCAGAGTCCTCTGTTCTTTCCCTTTTCTCTCCTCTCTGTTCTTTCTCTCTTCCTCGAGCTCATCCTCCATTTTTGCCAAAATTTGTCAAGATTTGGAGGCATCCCATCCATCCAAGTATTCACAAAGGTTAGCAACTTTGTCCTTTCATCTCTTATTGCTAGATTAGCTCTTGCAATGCTCCATAAGTATAGTAATTTGTGGGTTTTAGTTTGTATGTGGTAGTTTATTTGATTTATGCAATTTGAGCTCAAATTAAATTCTTACTTTGCATTTGTAGGTGTGGTTTACATAGTGCCTTCCCGTCCCCGTCCTAACCACCGTCGATCGCCCGCACCGTCCCGTCGTCGGCACCACCTTGGTGAGCCTCTTGTTCTTATCCTTTTTATAAAAAAACATGTTTGTAAGATTTAGTTAGTTACTTGTATAGTTTTCTTACCTATATGGTTGTTTGTTATACATAGTGGCATGGTTTTGATATCCGTCCCTGTCGGCCCTCGTCCAGTTTATGAGGCGGATGTGGTATATACTCTTTATAACTCGTTGTTGCATTTCGTGTTTATGACAATTATGTCAATCAAGTTGACATAGATATTTTTATCTAGGAGGTATGTGAACCGGAGATTTCAACCGACATAGATATTCTTGTCAAGAAGTTAAATTTAGTTGAAAAAGAAAATGAGTATTTGAAAGAAAAATTGAAAAGAGTTGAAGAAGAGAAGATGAAACTAGAGTTGTATGTTGCCGATGTCGTCGATGATCACAAGATTAAGATGGGTGTAATGCGCTTAAAGATTAGAAAATTTAAAAGATATGCCATTGATAGTGAGGCTTGGTATCACTATGCTGTTGGATCCATTGTTACCTTAGTTGCGATGTTGATCGCATTTGTTGTTGCATTTAAATGCTTTAGCTAGAGAGTTTGTATGTTGTTTTATGAGAACAAGTGTGTATGAACTTTATGTACGAACTTGTATTAATTTGGTCTTTTCGGTGTTGTGTAATGAAGATGAGTCGACAATGGATGTACGAGGACCGATGCTCTCCCCAATTCATTAATGGCGTGCATACTTTTCTGGTTGCGGTTGAGGCAAACAAGCGGCCGGATGGTTTTATGTATTGTCCATGTGCTGGCTGTAAGAATGATCGAAATTACTCTAACTCAAGAACCATTCACATCCACCTGTTTGAGTCCGGTTTCATGTCCGGCTATAACTGTTACCAAGCACGGAGAAAGAGGGGTCCTAATGGAAGAGAATGAAGAAGAAGAGGATGACGACAGCTATCCTGGCCATGGGTTTCATGAATACGATGGTACAACAATGGGGGAAAAAGCTGAGCCGACAATGCGGGAAGGAGCTGAAGAAGAGGCATCAGATGAGCCCGCTGATGATCTTGATTGGGCCATTGCCGATGCAAAGAGAATCTGCGCAAGTGAAAAGGAGAAGCTGAAGTTGCAGCGCATGTTAGAGGATCACAAAAAAGGGTTGTACCCAAATTGCGAAGATGACAATAAAAAGCTGGGTACCACATTGGAATTGCTGCAATGGAAGGCAGAGAATGGTGTATCTGACAAGGCATTTCAAAAGTTGCTGATAATGTTAAAGAAGAAGCTACCAAAGGATAACGAATTGTCAGAGAGTACGTACGAAGCAAAGAAGGTTGTCTGCCCTCTAGGATTAGAGATCGAGAAGATACATGCATGCTCTAATGACTGTGTAGGGGAACGCGACAGAAAACAAAAATTTCGGTATAGCGAGCACGCCCAGGACCACTATGGAGAATGCATACAAGGTTTGATCTGATCCGTACCGACTCGTAGCGCAGCGGAAGAAGAGTCGGTGGAGATCGTTGGTGCAGATCCCCGCAGCTAGGATTTACAACCTCCCAACCGCGAGGATGTACTCCCTCGTCGGACAGCCCTTCGGGAGGCGGTCGGACAGTCCCCCGGACGATGTCGCGGACAGCCCTTCGGGAGGACCCTCGAAACTCGAACGGAGACTCGGACGGCCCTTCGGGAGGACTCTCGAAACTCGACCCGAGACTCGGACAGCCCTTCGGGCAAAAGATCGAAACTACGAACTCTCTACGGGGTTGCACACATACGGTGTCATCTATCCGGCAGGGCTTCGCCGTCCAGAACTAGTTCCTGCCGGAACCCAGACAGCCTTTCGGCTCTACGAAAAAACTCTTTTCGTGGGAGGGAGAGAGAGAGCTTGCAAAGCAAAGCATGTGTATGAGAGCAAAGGATGAGTGTGGAGAGTGCATCTCCACCTCTATTTATAGGAAAACCCAAGGGGTAGGGTGGCACTTGAAATACCCAAAATGCCCATGAGGTGAGCACACCACAAGGGCATAAAGGGAAAGCCTCCAAATAGTGTTGCCTGCATCACCATGCCTGCATCACCATGCCTGCATCACCATGCCTGCATCATCCCCTAATAGTATTTCCACTATTCACAATAGTGTTTCCACTATTTACAATAGTGTTTCCACTATACATATATAGTGTTTCCACTATTTACAATAGTGTTTCCACTATACATATATAGTGTTTCCACTATTTATATATATATAGTGTTTCTACTATTCAAAATAGTGTTTTCACTATTCACGAAGACATTTTTCTGCGTCTGTTAAATCCCAAATTATTTCTGTGTGCCTAGAATAATTCCAGTACCCACTAAAACAATTTTGGACGCGTTCCGAAACAATTCCGGAACAATGTTTTTCTTCAGCGAAAAGCTACCATAGCGGTTCCGGCGGCTCCGGAACACTTCCGGTTTTTTCCTCCGAAAAATCCCAGAAGTCCCCAGAATCATTCTGGCACCCTCCAAGAATTTCCAGACGTGTGCCGAAACCATTTTGACTTAATGGTATACTCCGAAACAACTTTTCGGTTTTACCGGAACTATTCCAATGTTCTCTCTCCGGAACTCTTCCGTTGTCTCCGAAACTTTTTCGGTGATTTTCTCTCAGACTCCCTGTCTAGTATTCAGCAGATAGATGACCCTTAAGCGTGTGACCCTATAGGGTCGGTGAAGTATAGACATGACCCGGAACACATTCCGATCAATGATCAGCATCGGAGCCGTGGACACCCATATCGATCCCTATACCCACACGAATAAATATTCGAGTGAACCTCCAGTTGCCGTGAGCTATTCCTGTTGCTTCGCGATATGTTACAATTACCCGAGGTGAGAAACATCGGCATCCTCGTGGATCAACACTTGTCCACAATGCCAGTTACCTCGTTGCCGGTATTGTTCTCTTTTCTCGTTCCCATGTTTTGGCATCCCCGTGATCAAATCACAAAGTGTCTGGCCAGACGATGATGGATACCGTAACACCGAGAGGGCCCAGAGATATCTCTCCATCACCGAAGGAGCAAATCCCAATCTTGAGCTATCAAGTTACTTGACATACTTTTCCATGAACCCGTAAGCCGCCGTAATAGCCACCCATTTACGGATGACGTTTAACAAACCCCAAAGTTCATGAAGCAAGCATGAAGAAACTCGATACTCGCATGGTCTAAGGAATTATGCAAACATTAACTTCTCTGTGTTATTAACCATAAACTTATGACGAATGTATCTCATAGCATAACATCAATTCGGATCGATTCAACACAAGTGTTCTACCAACATCGTGCCCTCAAAATTGCCGGCATGGCCATGCCCATGATCAGGAAAACAGGATCATCATGCAATACTTGAGCCAGTCTTAGAGGCAAGACTAGGAATACAATTTACCATTTATTATACCACACGTGCACATGAGTTTCCCTCCAAGCCTCGTTTTATTTGCAGACTCGAGAATCATTGCAGTTATAGCATGGATCATAAACATTCATTACAAACTTGGAGATACAAAAGTAACTGATATTACTGCCTCTAGGGCATATCTCCTACAGACTGCATCCTCTACCGCGGTGAGTACGAGGATTGGAATGCATGCCCGGTATGCTGTGCATTGTGCTATAAGATCGGCCACGATGACCCTGGTGATGTTGAGGGCGAGCGCCCCAGGAAGAAGATTCCTGCTAAGGTGATGTGGTATGCTCCTATAATACCACTGTTGAAACGTTTGTTCCAAAACAAAGAGCATGCCAAGTTGATGCGATTGCACAACGAAGACCGTAAGAAAGATGGGAAGTTGAGAGTGCCCGCTGACGTGTCGTAGTGGAGAAAAATCGAGAGAAAGTGGAAGGACTTTGCAAAGGATGCAAGGAACGTATGGTTTGGTTTAAGTGTAGATGGCATTGATCCTTTTGGGGAGCAGAACAACAATCATAGCACATGGCCTGTGACTCTATGTATCTATAACCTTCCTCCTTGGTTGTGCATGAAGCGGAAGTTCATTATGATGCCAGTGCTCATACAAGGCCCCAAGAAACCCGACAACGACATTGATGTGTACCTAAGGCCATTGGTTGCAGAACTTTTACAGCTGTGGAATGGAAAAGGTGTACCTGCGTGGGATGCGAAAAATTAGGAGGAATTTGACCTACATGCGTTGCTGTTTGTAACCATCAATGATTGGCCTACTCTCAGTAACCTTTCAGGACAAACAAACAAGGGATACCACGTATGCACGCACTATTTAGATGATACCGACAGTATATATTTGGATAAATGTAAGAAGAATGTGTATCTGGGGCATTCGATTTCTTCAGAGTAGGCATCCTGTAAGAAAGAAAGGCAAGCATTTCAAAGGTGATGCGGATCACCAGAAGAAGCCTCGCCACCGTAGGGTGATGAAATACTTGATATGGTCAAGGATTTAAAAGTAATCTTTGGTAAGGGTCCTGGTGCACAATCTGTTCCGAATGACGCTGACAAACGCGTACCCAAGTGGAAGAAGAAATCTATATTTTGGGACCTACTGTATTGGAAAGACCTCGAGGTCCGCTCTGCAATTGATGTGATGCACGTGACGAAGAATCTTTGCGTGAACCTGCTAGGCTTCTTGGGCGTGTATGGGAAGACAAAAGATACGCTGGAGGCACGGGAGGACCAGGAACGTATGCACGGAAAAGAAGGCATGGTTCCAAAGCAGCTTCAGGGTCATGCCAGCTACGCTCTTACCAAAGAGAGAAGTAAATCTTCTTCGAATGCCTTCTCAGTACGAAGGTCCCGTCTGGCTTCTCGTCGAATATAAAGGGAATAATAAATATGGTAGAGAAAAGTTCCAGAACCTAACGTCTCATGACTGCCACGTGATTATGATGCAACTGCTTCCGGTTGCATTGAGGGGGCTTCTACCGGAAAACGTTCGATTAGCCATTGTGAAGCTATGTGCATTCCTGAATGCAATCTCTCAGAAGGTAATCGATCCAGAAATCCTACCAAGGTTAGAGAATGATTTGGTGCAATGTCTTGTTAGTTTCGAGTTGGTGTTCCCACCATCCTTTTTCAATATCATGACGCATGTCCTAGTTCACCTAGTCGAGGAGATTGCCTTCTGGGTCCTGTATTTCTACACAATATGTTCCCCTTTGAGAGGTTCATGGGAGTCTTAAAGAAATAGGTTCATAATCGTGCTAGGCCAGAAGGAAGCATCTCCAAGGGACATGAAACAAAGGAGGTCATTGAGTTTTGTGTTGACTTTATTCCTGACATTAAGCCGATAGGTGTTCCTGAATCGCAACATGAGGGCAGACTGGGTAGAAAAGGCACGCTAGGAAAGAATTCACTAATATGCCGGGACGGGTATTCTTTGGCGCAAGCACACTACACAGTTCGACAAAGTTCCGCCTTGGTGGCTCCGTATATCGAGCAACACAAGAATATTCTACGCTGCAAACACCCGGAGAAGTCTGACGACTGGATTACACATGAACAAACGGTGAATTTTGCCGGTTGGTTGCAGACACGTCTCATGCATGACGACACTGTTGAAGATGACCAGTACTTGCTGTTCAAGTTACCATCTTCGACTATATTTACTTTCAAAGGGTACGAGATAAATGAGAATACATTTTACACGATCGTCCAAGAGAAAAAGAGCGCCAACCAAAACAGTGGTGTCCGCTTTGATGCAGCAAACAAAAATGGGCCAAAGGACACATACTATGGTTACATAAAGGAGATATGAGAACTTGACTATGGACTTGATTTGAAGGTCCCTTTGTTTAGGTGCAAGTGGGTCAATTTGACAGGAGGCGGGGTAAAGAAAGACCCGCAGTACGGAGTGACAACAATGGATCTCAACAATCTTGGGTACGCAGACGAACGATTTGTCCAAGCCAATGATGTGACGCAGGTTTTCTATGTGAAGGACATGTCTACCAATCCGAGAAAAAGAAAAGATAAGGAACTAAATACATCATGCGATGAGCCAAAGCGCCACATAGTTCTTTCAGGAAAAAGAAACATCGTGGGAGTGGAGGACAAGACAGACATGTCAGAAGATTATGAAAAGTTTCATGAAATTGCTCCCTTCATAGTGAATGTTGACCCGAGCATCAAGTTAAACAATGAAGATTGTCCATGGTTATGACGCAAAGGGACACATGCGAATAAAAAGTTTTACATCCAAAGATCCCACTTTGGGATGTGACCGGCTTCTCTACTTAGTTTCCGGACTTATATATCTAGAAAGTCCCACTTCGGACAAATCAAAGGGAATCTTTGTAATAGTAGTGTACTTATGTGTTTTGTGCGTTCAGTATGCACCATTCGAAGGGAGGCCATCAATTTTCAACCCTTTCCGACTTCATTTGCTATTTTTCATGCATTTACTAATTTTTTTGAGCTAAATGACCCTGAAATTGATAAGCACTTCAAATGAACTCTGAAAAGGTTGAAAGTTGGCATGGTATCATGATTTCACCCACATATCATGTGCTAAAAAGTTGAGAGGGTTATGGCAAAAACTGGATGCACTTCGTGTACCAAATGGACAATCTCTTTCGAAGTATCACGGTTTCGGACGAAAACTCTTTTGTTACAAATGGATTTCATTCCTTTGAACTTATTTAAACTCCATACTTTGTGTGTGTACAAAATGCACCATTCAAAGCCACATCAACACTTTTCAACCGTTTTCTGACTTAATTTGCTATTTTTCATGCCTTTCATGATTTATTTTGAGCTAAGATGACCCTAAAATTGAAAAGCACTTCAAATGAACTCTAAAAAGGTTGAAAGTTGGCATGGTATCATCGTTTCACCCACATAGCACGTGCTAAAAAGTTGAGAGGGTTACGGCAAAAACTGGATGCACATCGTGTACAAAATGAACAATCTCTTTCGAAGTATCAGGGTTTCAGATGAAAACTCGCCTGTTATAAAGGCATTTCATTTTTTAACTTATTTGAGCTCCATACTTTTTGTGTGTTCAAAATGCACCATTCAAAGCCACATCATCAATTTTCAACCCTTTTTGACTTCATTTGCTATTTTTCATGCACTTACTGATTTTTTCTACTAAATAACCCTGAAATTGAAAAGCACTTCAAATGAACTCTGAAAAGGTTAAAATTTGGCATGGTATCATCACTTTACCCACATAGCATGTCATAAAAAGTTGAGAGGGTTAGGGCAAAAACTAGATTCACTTCGTGTACAAAATGGACAATCTATTTCGAAGTATCAGGGTTTCGGAAGAAAACTCGCCTGTTACAATGGCATTTTATTTTTTATATAACCTAAGATTTACCAAATTGGATATAATTATAAAACACGATAATATTAAGCAATAGAAAAAATAATCATTGGAAAATCTATTTTTAAAGTAAAGTTATTCACAAACTAGTGATTCACACAAATTTCAAATAATTCAAATTTAAGCTATTCGAATTTGAAAACTACTGCCACTAACAGAAAGTTTATAATTTTTTTGACCTAACGTAAAAATATTCACTCATTAACTCTCAATAAAGCCCAAAAAAACTCAGAAACAAAAGAAAATAAATAAAGCAAAAAACAAAAAAAAATAAACTAAAAAACCCCCGCCTACTGGGCCGGCACGGCCGGCATACGACTAGAAACCCAACTTGGGCCGGGATGCAGGCCCGCAAGGCCCAGTAGGCCCACAGGGAATCGCAGCACACGTAGGGCCAGAAGGCCTATATTAGAGAGGAGCTCAATGCAGAGCCCGCGCCGGGGCTTATAAACTGGTCGAGGCGCCCCTCGACTAGCGAGGTGGGACTAAACTTCCTCGCGGCGCGCCGTGCCAGGAACAGACCTTTAGTCGCGGTTGGTGGCTCCAACCGCGACTAAAGACCCCCTTTAGTCGCGGTTGGAGCCACCAACCGCGACTAAAGGTTTTTCGCTTCCCGCCGCCCGCGCCCGCTGAAATTCACCTTTAGTCGCGGTTGGAGCCTAGTCGCGGTTGGTGGCTCCAACCGCGACTAAAGGAACACTTCAAATTTTTTCAATTACTCTGCATTCTTCTCTCTTCGCGACATCGCTGCCGTCGCCATCTCGCCTCCCCGATGCCGCCCGCGCCGTCGTCGTCTCACCTCCTCGCGCCGATCTCCGACGCCGCCTGACCGGGATATACCCCATGGTATGACCCGGCCTGGCGACTCACAAGAGACCCGGCCGAAGACATGACATCTTATTAATGACCCGACCAGGCAACTCACAGGAGACCCGTTAAAGACATGACATCTTATTTATGACCCGGCAAGCGGGTCACAGGATGACCAAGCCCAAGACCCGGCGGGTGAGCCGGCACCGGACGGCTCACAAGAGAAGGCCCACAGGAGAAGGCCCACAAGAGAGAAGGATTCCCTTAAAGGAAATAAGATCCGGAATATGATTCGTCAGAGACTAGTCCTAATCCTACTCCTAGTAGGACTCTATTTGTAAACCTACCCTCTCCACTTATATAAGGAGGGGTAGAGCATCCCTAGAGGGACAAGTTCTCAAGAGACACAAGTCTACAAGTTTAGACAACACAAGAGATTAGAGGTAGCAATTAGCACCCTTATAACAGAGAGATCTTCATCATCATTAATACCAGACAAGCAGGACGTAGGCTTTTATGAGCCAATCAGAATAAAAGAGAAGTAAGCTACAAATTAAAAAAAATACTTAGAAACATCTGATGTTTTAATTGATGAGAAGAGAATCATAGTTGTACAATCCAAATAAAGGAAATTTATTTACCCACCTTTCCCATTACATATCCTACAAGTGGCGATAAAAAAAGACTCAATACGTTGCAAGTAAAGGATGTTTTTTTTTGAACTTGTGGGACAATTTACATTCAAATCATAGAGTTGCCACATCACTAACAAGTTCACCTCAGATAATATGTGGAAGATCACCCTCCCTAGAAATCATAGAATTAGAATCATATGAATTCCTAGCAAGCTTGTGTGCCGCCTTGCCGACTGAAGCTTCGGGATGGAAGCGACGGGGTGAAACCCCTGCATGGGCGGGCCCAACAACGACTGAAGAAGGTGGCGTGGGTGGGACGCTACATTTATGATTCCCTCGATACATATTCGATGAAGCGATCATACCACTGCCACTTAAATGCTCAAACACGGTTAGAATTAGGGTTGGGGTTCGAGAGAAGCTCGTGGGCCTGGAGCATGGACAAACTAGCCCAGCCCATGAGCAAATTTTCCGGAATTCTCTTGAAAAGTACTACCAGGAAAAAAAAATCTAGTGATCATTAAAAATGAAGCACTTTTTTCTTGGCCGAGCACAAATACACATGTCGGTTTTTTAAGGACTCAAATCTATTACTCGATCAATATTACTTGTCGCTCACTTGGTATTGTACTAAATGGTAAACAAGTAATATGAATCGGAGGGATTATAATAGTTGAACGAAACTACAAAGCATTCTAAACATACTGCAAATTACATCAAGGTTCCATCAAACAACCAGCGCTCCCAAAAGGAGCCGATGCACAGCTTTTGCCGATCCCTTATACCAGACCAAGGTGGAGACTGAAAACTAAAAGCACGAGAACTGATAACTGAGGACTGCTAGCTGATTAAAAACCTAAACAAAAACTATAAGACCAAAGTGCAACTATTACTAACTAATTGTTTTAAATCTGTCAAGATGACCGAATAACTGCTAATAATGGACCAAGGCTGATAAAAATGACTGCTGACTAATTATAAAATTGGCAAAAACTGAGAGGACAAAGTAAAATGGCCAAAGGCTGTTGGCTGATATTGATGACTGCTATTGATAGATCATTTACGCAAAAATGGAATGAAGACATGAGACATGCTGAGATTCTAACACAATTGGACATGAAAAAATATATACTACAACGAAATGAAAAATAGACAGCTGAATTTTAGTAAAAGTGCAAAACTAACTTTGATCAACCATGTTCGATAAAAATACACCTTTATAGAAAATGGAGTGGTTCCACAGAAGCACTTGGTTCTAAAAATTGATAGTCTCTTGGATCCTGCAATTTACAACTGCACTTTTTAACTTTGGTTAGTTGTACTCACTGCGGTCCTTTTTACTCTGCGTATTAGATTTTTGTCAAGTCAAACTTTAAAGTCAGTTCTACACTGTAAAGTTAGTTTGACCAAATACATATTATTTTGTTTGTCATTATCCACATTATCAAATATATAAACTAAGAACCTTTCAGAATGAATCTAACGGTGTTGAATTGGCATTGTGAATGTTGATACTTTTATTAATAAGTTTGGTCAAAATAGATATCTTTGATATCCAGATTTAAAACGACAGGAGGGAGTGTCTAAAAAGAAAAAAGAAAAACAGTTACAAAAACACTCAATGTATGCAGACTCCAGCAAACAGGTAGGTAACCAGCTGTGAGTGCAAGGCTGCAAGCTTATTTTTGCTTACCCTTCGTGCAAGGTACTCCATACGTTTTGCTTGTAAGATATAATACATAATTAATGCCTTGTTTTGCTTGTAAGACACTCCATACGGACATCTTCTTCCTCAGAGGACATTGGTTGGAATGGATGATGCACCCTAGTACATAAGCAGACTCCTATTGAGGTTATTCGTGAGAGTAAATTTATTGATCAGTAGTGGCTGGCTGCTGCTAACGAATACTAGAAGAACTTAGTTGTTTGGTCATTTGGCACACGAATCCTCTTAACAGAAAAGTCGTCATTGTGATCCGTCCAGCGTCGTTTCTTCCATGGTTGTCGGTTGCTCCGCAGAGCATGCAGCAAGGCGTCCTCGTAGACTTGTTTTTCCCCATCATTGTGCAGCTGCGAGGGCATGGCAGAGGCAAAGGCAACTCGGGGTGAGATCAAGCTGGGACGGTAGCCACTATAGACGTTCCACCGCTTCTCGTTAATTTTCTTCCTAGCGAATTCTGGATCTGTTGGAGTAGCGGGCAGCTGGATCTCATGGTCCCATTCCGAGAAACAACCCGATGTGGCTTGCTGCTCAACATTTGGCTTGATCTTGTACTTGTAGAGACGGTCGCCCAACCTATAACACAGCATGCCGTCGCCGGCGTCAAACCAAGCGCCGCACGGCGGCTGGTTTTTGCCGTCGTCGTTCACGTAGAAGGTGTATCGCAGCTTCCAGTCATGCAACGGCACACGTACCAGAAAGAGACCTGGCCACGGCCGGTGACGCCAACGGCGACCCACAGCCGACCACGCAACTCGAAGGTGTGCGCGTGTCCCCTGTCGGTTTCCTTAATGGTGGAGTCCACGGGGAGGCGGTACGTGCAGTGCGCCTCGGTGGCCACGTCTATGGCTAGCATCCGATCAGGCATCCGACAATGATCCGGCCGCTCCGTGACGACGTATAGCTTGCCGCCCACGAGCGTCGGCGGTGACGAGTACAAGTCCTGAATAGCACGGTACGGGAACACCCGCGGGTGCCGGCGCCACCTATTGTTACCACCCTCCACGCCCAAGGTGAAGACGTCCAAATAGCTCCGGAACATCTCCGACCACTCGTCGTCGTAGGACTCTCGTTCGGAGAGGCAGAAGAGCTTGTACTGGCGGGAGGAGGGACTGAACCCCATGGCGTACTTGATGGGGGGCATGATGTCGGGCGGTGCTGGGATCTTTAGAGTCCCGCCGGCGACGGGGTTGCAGATGATGACATGCGAGTACATGCATTGAGGGGGTTTAGGCACGGCGAGCAGAAGGAAACCGTTGCAGGCGTTGACGGGGCTGTAGCCGGCGTCCAGGTCGGTGATCTGGCACATGGGCTTGGCCGAGCGTGGGTTTAGGACGACCATGTAGAGGCCGACGCCCCGGCCGCGGATCTCCAAGATGGCCAAAGACTCCGCTGGCGCGGTGGACACGGCCTGGGCGTGGACATGGACCAAGGATGGGTCGGTGAGGACGCGGCGCCATTGCCAGGACACGCAGCGGGCAGCGGGAGACGTCCCTCGTCGGCAGCTTAAAGAAGATCTCACGCAAAATCTCTTCCGCCATGGATTCCATTCTAGCTAGAATCCTGAGTTTCTCGCTGAATCGCCTGAGATCCAATCTAATCGTGAGACACCAAATCGATCTCGCAAAGCCGTCACCAATCGAGACCTCTTTACTAGGACAACAATGTGATTTGCTCCCAACAATTACGTTGCTTTTTTATAGGACAACTAACCGACCCAATAATCACGCCAGGTCCACGCGTATACGTTCCAATAATCTCGCGTATGCATGCATGCTTGCTCGTACGTCTCCAAATTTGTTTCCAGAAAGAAATTCAAAACCGTTTTCCTTGTCTCTTTTTTTTTGCGAGGTTTTTCCTTGTCTATCTCCATGCAATCCAGTCCAAAATAAAACAAAAGTATCTCACTGCAATCCAGTCCCTCAAAATCTCTACTGTTAAAGGGGAATCGCCATCTTCTCCAAGCCCTCGTTGGTCGATTATATATAAATAGCCCAGCAGCTCCACCGTCTCATCTCGCTGGGATGTGCTGCCGGCCACGACTGACCCATCTTGCAACTTGCACCGCTTCAATGGTCTTGGCATGGGTGTTGAAAGAAGGTTATGATCAAATATTTTTCATGAGGCTTGCATCATGATGAGGAGACATGCAAAATTTCATTGCTTTCTCACATTCCATGATTTTTATATCATATTTTCGATGATGAAACCCTAGAAAATTAGCCGGGCGTGCCATAACGTGCTTTGTGATGTGAACAACTTAACCCAAAAACATCATGACCAAAATGTGATATTTTTCAAGAAGACACCAGGCTTGTTTAGCCAACATCGCTAAATTGGAACAGTGGATGTGATGAAAACCCATCCCTTGTTTATTTTTGGGGACACATGTTTTCTAGCAAGTCATCCAATGCATACTCTTCTGATTGCCATCATCTCATGACCAAAATGTAACTCGCGTCAGTGATTCCTTTTCAAGTTTGTTTAGGAATTTGAAGGCAGACATCACATAGGTAGGAATAGGTTGTACAACATACTGGAGCAGAGCTTCATTCCCTCCACTCGATATTATTTTTTTATTTCCATCCATTGATATTCATGATAACACGGTTAGTAAGATACTGAAAGAAATCGGGCTTGTCCATACCCACATTGGTCGGTAACCCCAAATATCTATCATTAAGAGCGTATGTCAAGATATTGGGAATGCTATAAATTTGTTCCCTAGTTTCCACTCTCGTATTTGGACTAAAAACGATACTTGGATTTGGGTTATTTTGGTATTTTTGTACTGATGGTCTGGTTGTTAATGTTCGGTTCAGAACACAATGGTTGTCATGTTGGCAATGTGATATGGCATGCTAAGGTCATGTTGCCAAATTATGTGATCATTTATCCTTCCGGATTTTCAGATATTTTGAATTGTAATGTTAACATTGGTCAAAAGTGCATTAGAATGCTCAAATATTTTGAATTGCAATGTTAAAATTGGTAAATGAATTGCAATGCTAGATAAAGAGGCCCAGTGGTGTAGAAGAAACAACTTATATATGGGTTCATTTGCGAAATAACCCAAGCTTCAGCCATGGGAAGTCTCCCTATACTCTACCTCAGTCGACTAACATGGCCACTTGAGCAGGCCAGGTGCGTTTAGGACTCCGGTTGCACAACTTAAAACGTTTTAGGAATCAAATATTCATTTTTCAAGTTTTAGGACCTACTTGAGACCTTTCGAATAGTTATAGGAATGCTCAAATACACCGAAGTGGGGCGTCGTGGAAAAAGTTGAAAAGGGTAATACACCAAAAATTACAAGGAAACTGAGAAAAATAAAATCATACCATGTAATTTTGTGCGTGTTGCTGCTCATTTTAATATAAGAGAGGGCATAGAAAGAATGAAGAAAAATATGTGTTAGTTCAATAGAAAAAGTTGTCCTTGAAAAAACAAATCTCCAAAACACCCAACACAAAAGCCCATGACAGGGCCACTCGATCCCTCTCTATACACAACAAAGGTAAAATACCGATCGAGCCCACCAACTTTTACTTAGCAACAGTAGCGAATAACATAGACGAATCAACGCCTGTGTGTCGTGGATCCTGTTTGCCGCCTGTGAACGTTAAACTACCGAGGCTTTGCTGAAGCAAAAAAGATTGGCCCATATCACAAACGCCGGCCCACTTCCAGCAAGCAATTGGTTTTGGAACCTTCTGGAAGGTTACCTGAAACAGTTTTTTCTAGTTTGTTATCTTTTAGTGTTTTTTCTGTTTTTTCGTAATGTTTCTATCTTTCATTTTATTTTCCTTTCTCTTTTTTTCTATGATTTCTTTCTTCTTATTAATTTACTTTTTCATCATTTCAAATTTTGGATAAAAATATTGGAATTTCAAAAAATTTATAACTTTTCAAAAGTGTTCATAGTTTCAAATTTACTTCACATTTTCTTATTTTCTTTTGTTTTCTTTTATTTTTTAAATCAATGACTGTTTGGAAACAAATCATGATATCAAACCATGTTCACAATTCCAAAAAAACTGTTTGTGTTTTGAGAAAAATGATCATTAAATTTGAGATAAGGTTTAGTTATAAAAAATCAGCATTTTACATAATGTTCTCCTTTTTAACAGAAATCAATGATTCAAAATTATGCATGTTTCCAAATTTTGGTGAAAGTCTAGTTTTTTTCACATTTTACGGAGTTGTTCAAAAATTCAAACAAAAAATTAATTTTAGAAAATAGTTCATTTTTTTCAATGTTTGTTCATTCATTTCAAAATTTGTTCAAGTTTTAAAAAATCCTTCCGTTCCAAAGTTAGTTAATATTTTCAAAGAAATAGATCGAGTTTTTTTTAAACTGCATTTTCAAAAAAATGATTGAAATAAACCATCCAAAAAAACTGTTTTTCCACGGTGACTGGGCATCGACACTGCAGGTGTCATACAGGAGGTCTCGTGGTGGTGTTCGTGGTGAGCGTGGTGCTCGAATCTAAGTGCTGGTCGATCTTACCGGGACGATTCGATTAAGACTTTGCTAAATCTTACTCGATTGAAATTTATCGGAGCCGGAAAAAGTTGGCTCAAAAGTTTTATCTTAATATAAAAGCATATTTAAAAAAAATTGATGTGGTTGATCATTTGCAAACCAAAAGCCTCAATGGATCAATGACCATAAAATTCAACGGAGCAATTCAATTTCACACATCTCAGGAATTACATTAAACACTGATGACATGTCCAGCATTTTAATAATATGCAACTTCAATTAGTAACTGAGACCGTAATTGAATGGTTCATTACGTCACGTTGATGGCGCCACGAAGAAGCAGTGTGGGTACGGTGGAATGGACCGGCGATCAGGGTGTGGTACTGGTGTTGGTGGCGGCGCACGCGGTGAAGTCGCATGGCAGCTTGGTCCGGCCGGCAGGCCCGCCACCGCCGGTGTTGGCGCGGCGGAAGCGGGCGCCCTCGATGAGCACGCGCTGGGCGGAGCTGAGGAGCGCGCCGTTGAGGTGGTCGAGGACGCTGGCGGTGGTCGGGTACAGGAAGGGCGACCCCGGCGCGTTGTAGTAGGCATTGAGCAGCGCCGCCGTGGCCTCCCGGAGCAGTGTGCGGTAGGGGTCGCCGCGGCCGTCGAGCGCCTCCCGCAGCGTCATGTCCGGGCCGTAGCGCTGCGCCGCCAGCGGGCCGAACGCCATTGCCACCGTCGTGTTGGGCGTCACCACCTTCCAGTGGCACCGGTACTCCGGCAGAGCCCACTGGTCGTACGCGCACGCCGAGCCGGAGCCGTAGCCCGAGACATCGGCCGGCGTTTCGCTTGAGGAAGGCGCGGGCGGCGAGGGGAGGGTCTCCGGCTCTGGCTGCTGCGGCACCGTCGGTGGGCGGCGCCAGACGGGAGGCAGGAGCCGCGGCCTGCGGCGCCAGAAGATCGGCACCGGAGAAGACACCGGGCCCGGCGTCGCCGACAGGGGAGGAGCCGGCGGCGACGGCGTAGCAACCGCGGCCGTGG
Source organism: Hordeum marinum (assembly GCA_022496015.1). NCBI lineage: Eukaryota > Viridiplantae > Streptophyta > Magnoliopsida > Poales > Poaceae > Hordeum > Hordeum marinum. Next base: position 1,200,179 of record CM039677.1, on the reverse strand, counting down.
GGTCTTGTGGAGGCACTGTGCCGGCGCGTGGGCAGAAGTCCATGGGCTGCTCCGGCTGCGAGAGCAGCGGCAAGACGGTGTAGAGGGCGAGGCCGAGCATGCGGAAGGCGAGCGTGAGCTCGCGCGGCTCGGCTTTGGTGGCGGCAGAGCAGTGGCCGGTGGCGTGGACGACGCGCGCCGTGCAGCGGTTCATGTCCGGCGAGCCCTCCATGCGGACGGAGAAGCCGCCGAACCAGTTGGTGTTGCACTCCCGCACGGTGATCGGGGTGTCGCCGCCGCCGCACTGGATGGCCACCCGCGCCCCTGCATCCATCCATCCATCCAATCGCCATGCACGTACCCATGCGCGTTGCATGTTCGAGTTAGGTGGGCGGTCATGGACGCGTGCGTGGATGAGTAGGAACAGAGTTGTTTACGCGCGTACGTACCGTAGAGAGGGTAGTCGAAGAGGCCGCGGGCGCCGTCCCTGCACTGGTCGCAGAACACCATGCCGGCGACCACCGTGCTGCTGGCCGCCGCGTCCGCCCCCGCCGCCGCCGATACGACCAGAAGCAACACGGCCACCGCGGCGGCACCGTCGACGCGACCCATCATAGCTGCCTTAGGTATGCGCGAGGGGACGATGGACTTAGGGCACGATCTGCAGTGCGCCGGCGGCGATGGGTGGATTTATATGGCCGGCCAGGCAGCCAGCTGCCATGCACGTACGTACGTGAGGACGTGCAACTTTGTGTGAGTAATGGCGGATTGGCCGGAGTTCCATATAAGCTAGGAGCAAATGGGCTTTGCGTGCTCACCGGTTAAAAACCTATTAGCTTTTAGCTGGCTACTTAATTGTCTGTTTGGTCAGCTACATAAATTTTTACACTTGGATGATGGGACACTCACTGGAATGTTCGGACACGTACGTACGATCGGAGCAAAAGGTTGTGAGCTCATAGATCGGTCATCGTTCTCCTGCTAGTTATTTGTAATTTCCTTGTTCTTCCTTTCTGATTGTTTACGTATCTGAATGATTCCTAGCGAAAAGACCACTAGGACAAGACCAATCTTGGATACATTTCAAAACATTTCTAAATTTTAGTGTTTGAACATATTTCAATCAACTCAAACATTAACTCCCACCTCTAACTAAGACATCCTGCCTTGATTTTCAGGCGGGGTCGGCCTCACCTCCCCCTAACCCAATCAAACATTCCCACGTCAAATCAGCCCGTAATATTATGCAAATCATTACGTGGATGTAACACTGCTCTTTTACTCCTCTACGTTTTGATCGTTTCTAGCCGATTCTCTAAATTTAGTGGAGTAAAATTTTGTTGTTCATATACATTTTGTCTTAGAAGTATATGCGTATGAGACCCCATAAATTTGAGAAAATATGATGAGGCTAAATAGCAGGTCGTCGTGGATTAAGTTTTCACACTAGCACCAATGTAGTATATATGTTTATGTGTATCTTTAACTATCTTGGTAGAGATACCCAAATTGAAAGGTATAAAAAATCTCTTTAGTAGTGTCTAGTTTATTATTAGGTATACATACATATAAAATTTATTTACAAGGAGCAAATCTTTAGTGATTGGCATTTGTATTACAATTTTTTATTTGTCAAACATGTCTTATATTTAAAATGTGGGTTCAATATTCCATTGACTTTTTTTGCATTGATGACATGTGTGCACACTATCTACTTAATACAGAAATAGCACTAATCTTATTAATATCTCATTTGATATAAAATTTGACTACAGGAAACAATGGGTTTGCCTAGTACTCTTACTCCCCAAAGGCTTTGCCGATCTTACACTTGGCTTATACTAGATCAGAATCCGACTCTGCTCAATGTTTTTCGCGGGCACTCGGCCAAGACGTTTGCCTAGTGTTTATTGCAGCACTCGGCACCTATGGTTAGTTTGTTAATATCAAGATGTTTTGCCAACTCGGTATATCGGAGATGATCATAGGAGTAGAATGTGTGTGTGTGCCTTCATAGGTGTGATAGTATGAGTGTGTATGTGAGCATCCGTCATTCTACTCTATTGAAACAAAAACAATATGTTGAAAGTTTCTCTCAAAAAATTAGTTAGTGATCTCCACTTGCATGTTTGAAAATTGTGGCTTCATTAGTTTCTTGCACGGAAACATATCTCTAACATTATCTGCTCAGCTTATTCATTGAAATGGGAATTCAACACTTTATTAAACAGAACAGGAAACATACTTCTTAAGAAACGGAATGGTCATTTGATTGGTATCACTACAAGAATACCCCCTATAAAGCAACACAAATTCTACAACATTTTAACTATACGTTGCAAAATTCATAATAGATACGGATATAAGCGGTACAACATATACGTTGCAGTGTTGCAGCTCATGGCCCTATCCCTGTACATATATGAAAAAAATAGAGGAAAGGAGAGAGGGACGAGCGAGAAACGGAGCACCTGAATCCCCTTATCTCTCCCACCTCGCCGCCACCAACTGCCTACCCTTCCTTCTACGACCCACCTCACCGCCGGCCCTCCCCCTCCTCTTATTCCACCTCACAGCTCCGGAGGCTGCAGAATCCGCTGCATCTCCTACCCACGCATCCCTCTCGCGTCCTATCTCTCTCTTCACGCTGCTCCTCGCTACACCACCGGCGGCGGCTGATTTAGGCGACACTCGGCGAATCCCGCCACCACGAAGCACAGCCTGAGCTCTACTCACACTGCAGCGCGCATCCATCCGGCTAGATCCGGCGCTTGAGGCCACGAAAGTCCACCCGCGACCCCATGGCTAGGGTTTCGGACATTGGCGACGACGCTGATGGCCATGTCCTCCTCCTCTCGTACAGTGAGTGCACCCCTCCCCTGGCTTCGTCATCTCTCTCCCCTCCCTTTCTATAACCTCTTCTCTTCTCATATAGACGCGCAGGGAGGAACAGCTAGTGGACACCCTTGCTGCTGCTCGGGATGAAGCAGACATGGAGCAAGTTGAGTCGTTTCAACTCCTCCTCTCTATTTTGGTTCCCGACACATCAGGAGCCATTGTTGTTCTGGTGGTGTTAGTAGTTGCCACTGTTTGGGCCCAAGTGCATGTTGCTTGTGATCAATTTGATTTTGGTGTGCTGCTAAAGTGTCAACTGATGCTTCGATTGAACTGCAAGATTAACCCCTAGTGCTACCACCTTAGATTCGATGAAGTACGACAGACTTATTGCAGGTATCCAATGAGCAAGCAGGCAGTTGGTTTTCATTTTTAAGAATTTTTGTGTTGTGCTCCTGCAATTTGTGACGTAGGCTCTACTGAGAAAGTGCAGCCTACATGTCTGTTTGGATGGATTTTGATTGCCTAACGCTTTGGCTCCCTCTATCCTCATGATGCCTATGCACGTTGTCCCGTCTCTACTTCCTATGACCAATTGTATATATGAATTAATTTTTGAGAAGTGTAGGCTGATGCGGCTCTATGAGGCTTGGATGTGGTCCTGGAGGCCTAAAACGCACATGAAGTTCACAAGCATGGTGGCAGTAAGGTGCGGTTGGATCTAACTAATGCTACGAAGTAATATACTGATCAATTCTATGTTATTTTGTTTGATGAATATCCCTGAACTGATTGTAAATAACTTTCTGAGCTTTGTAACTAATTTGTTTTTTCACATGCGCAAGTAATTGTTCTATTGAAATTCAATTCATGCCTCAGATTGCGCGTAGATCTGTTGATCGGTTCCTAGGGAGCTCCAAAACAGAGAAGTGCCATGGTGTACCATGGCTTGAGGAGATGCATATGTCGGCATTAACATGGTTTGCATCACTACATTCTAAGATCATTTGCCTTCTTTCCCCCCTGTAATTTAATGTAATGCATGACTCCTTCCTTTCTAATGTTGGTTGGTAATGTATGAGCCAAACCTGTAATTTGCACACATCAGCATTAGCCTAAAATCATAGATGCAAGGTTAATTGAAAAAGGCATTCCATCAAAAGATCAAAAGAATCTGACTATCAGCCTGCTAGGCTCCCTCCCTCTATTTCTCATTGTTTGTTGTAACGATATAATGGAGAAGCCCTTCCTTGTGTAAACTAATACTACTGCAGTTACTAATCCTTTCTGTATTGCTACATATAGTCTATAATGTGAAGGTGTACAGATCAGCATAATTACTAAGGGAATTTGATACCTTCCAACAAGACGATAGATACTTTATGGTTTCCTGCTAACATATATTCTAGAATTTAGTCCGAGCTTGATTTTTATTTGTGCAATATATATATTACAATTGGTGATCTAAATATCCATTCCTTTGATTATCTCAACAATTTATTAATTAAGATGTTATGGCCATTAAGATATCAATGCTTGGAGATCTATAATAGATTTTCTCACAAATATATTCTTGGTAAATATATAACTTTACAAAATCTACACCATCATATATGGTCAAGTCGATGCTCTGATCGTGTATGTCTTTTTATTTTGTATTCAGTGTACATTATTTGCTAAGACTGTCATATGTTATTCAAATAGTACGACTTTCCTGATTATTAAGTTTTGCTAACACCCTGGATATATACATCAGGACAGTTCTCCATTTTTAATTTCATTCAGATGATAAAACTTTTCCATAAAATCTCAATATAGAAACTAGGATAAAATATTGTGACAGTTGCAATTGACGGTTCTAGAAAATACTGCTAATGTAATCCACACCTTTAGAAAATGGCCACTCGAAGGTTTAAATAATAAAGGTTTTCCTGATACATATTTATTTTGCAAATTATGATAAATGTCGTATAACTTCCAACATCTGGGCGGAGGTGCCATACTTTTCTCATTTACACAAGTGTAGCTCCCACTATCAAACCTCCTTTTTAAACTATTTTGTTCAAGCTAATAGACTAAACAACAAGACATTTAAGTGGGCAGTCTCTAGAGATTTTGCTGCTACATAGAGATTTTCCTACATGTGAAGCATTCATTTAATTGATGGCAATATATATATATATATATATATATATATATATATATATATATATAATGATCACATGACATATGTATTAACATATGAATTGTTGCAAATTATCTTATGTCAGGCAACGATATGGATTCTCGTACATTCAACACCAATGCATAAAAGTGTAGTAAAAGTGGGTTTTATGTGTTGTAATCTTGCAACAGTCCTCTTTACCAACGGCTATATAAGCGTTGCATTATGATCAGCAACACTGGATAAGGCAACACATCCAAAACCGTTGGTAAAGACACTAGCAACACATATATGGACTATTAGATACGGAAAAAAGTGTTGCTATAGGAGGGGTCCTGTTGTAGTGTATCTGAGTATATATTGCGTACCAACCCGTGGTTGGATGGTTAGGCGGACAATGATATATCTAGCCTATCGTGTTTTAAGTCCTAGACTTCATGGGTGCTCATGTTATTCCAGAATTTATTTCAGTGTTGTGATGATGTTGGTTCAGTGGAAGGAGACATTTCCGTTGACCGTGAGGCGCCTATAGTTGACTTCTTAAAAATTTAAGATGATATGCCGACTCAACCTCGAAGGTGCTCATTGGGGTAGTGTGTGTGCGGGCATCGATAAGGGTGAGTGTATGTTCGTGTATGTGAACGACTTCGATTGTACTGTATTAAAAAAAAGGTATGTAAGTATATATTTCTTATTTGTTTCATATCAACTCATGGACACGTTGGGGGTATGTATACTTTATCAGTATATCAATCTTTATTGCGGACAAAAGACAAAGCCTAAATCTTGGTACATTTATTTCCTTGGTAACAAAAAAAGTATGAATTGTGTTACCAAATAGCAGCAGAACTGTCCTGATTTGTTGGCCGATCATATCTTGTTGGCTGGCTAGTCCTCGTGGTGGCGAAGTTGTTGGCATCGCAGAGCACGTAGCAAGGCATTATCATCTTGCTGCAGCGACGTCACGGTGCCGAAGGCGAGGCCAGGCGAGAGTAGGCCGGGACGGTAGCAGCCGTAGACGTTCCACCGATGTTTGTAATCGTCGACTTCCTCCGAATCGGACTCTTCCGGTGGCGCCACAGTTTCCGGCAGGTGGATCGATCCGTTGGTCCCACTCCAAGACACCATCAGCGGCCAGTTGTTGATCCTTCTTGGTGGTGTCCTACTTGTAGAGATCGTCGCCCAGCCAGTAGCACAACATCCCACTACGGTCGTCGTGCCAGGCGCCCCTTAGCTCGTCGCGGTCGTCGTTATGCAGGACGAAGGTGTAGCACAGTTCCCAACTGTCCAGCTGATCATCATCATCATCATCGTGACCCGCGAGCAGCTCACTTTGCATCATCAGTTCATTTAAGGGAGAAGTTAGCTAGCGACCGTCAATTGTGGGAGTTTTTGCAACGAACCCCATTTCAACTATTGGCCGCACCGATGATCTCAGAGCAGGGTCATTGCCACATCATTTTATAAACTACTCCCTATGTAAACAAATATGTACACTCTTATACTCCCTTCGTCCCAAAATAAGTGTCGGTGATCTAGTACAAAAATTGTACTAGCTTAGTACAAATTTTACGACACTTATTTTAGGACGGAGGGAGTAGTCCCAGTAAGAGATAAACCTAGCAAACGCTTAACTTTTTCGAAAAATCCCACGCACTGCACTGGCCAACAACGCAAGCTTGTGCATGATAGATTTGGGTTTGAATCTGAGGCTCTCCTTTATTTTTGCCACATGACATTTTTCTATGAAATTTGCCATGACAGTTTTCTTTGTTGTTTTCTAAGCATAGTCAAAGAACCACATGCTCATCCACACACCGAACTGAGCAAGAGAGGAGCTAATCCATACACCAACTTATCGCATGAACTACTGCTGGTATGTACTAGATACATCTGTTGGTACTACTTGTCCAAAGAATGGTTGTATCTATATGTATTTTAGTTCTACATATATCTATTTCTATCTATTTTGATGACAAGTAATTCCGGACTGAGGGAGTAGTAAACAGCATTCAACCCCACTTGCTCCAACTGTATGATCTTTTCAGTCATGTGAAGTTTCTTTGACAAATCACTATATTGCTGACGAGATGAAATAGCTTTTCACTAATCTCTTGTTCCATCCGGGCGCCTGGGGGCCCATCCTCCCCGTTGACAGCTCGGACATCGGAGGCAAGCTCTCCCGTGAAGACCTGTGCTACGCCCCTATCCGCCGCCGTTGCTGCTGTGCCACCTCCGGCTCCGCCACCATAGGGCCATTTGCAGGTAGAGGTGCGGCGCCAAACTCTCTCCTACTTCCTCAAGCAGACTGGATCTGAATCATGCGAAACCCATCCTTTCCAATCACCTAAGTAACTCGCCTAAAAATGGAGACGGGACCATCGGAAAAGCAAGGATCCATGTGCATGTTGATTGGTTGCATAAGAAACTCCATGGTGCCTCGCCGCCGGCACTTGTTATCTCTATGTTGAGTTCCAAATGACCATCACCCTCTACGAGAAGACTCTGGCCCTTGTTGCATTCAATTTGTGCCTGTAGCCACCGAACGGAAAGCCAACTTCCTCACCCACGGACAAGACGGATGCACCGATTACGATCCGCGGCTCACCTCGCCGATGGCGAACGGCCGTCCACCAGCGCGTTAACTGCCTGTTCTACTCCGTCAACATGCATGGCCCACCACCCAGCTCTGCCGCATATGTATTTCGATACAGTGCTCATTTTCTGGCAGCCCAACCACTAGTAGAAAACAGGGCATTGGTTCGGACCGGGCCAGCACATTAGTCCCGGTTCAGTCCCGATTCGTGAGGCTAGGGGCGGACGGACCACATGGGGCATTGGTCCTAGTTCGTTTGGAACCTTTGGTCCCGGTTCCAGACACGAACCGGGACCAATGTGTCTTGCTCCTGGCCCACAACCATTGGTCCCGGCTCGTGGCTGGATCCGGGACTAAAGGAGTTCGTGGCTGGATCCGGGACTAAAGGACCCCCTTTAGTCCCGGATCCAGCCACGAACCGGGACCAATGAGATGCCTATATATATATCCCCTCGCAGCGAGCAGAGCACTCCACTTTGCTCTGTTTTTCAGGCCGGCGAGGGGAGAGCTTTGTGGTGCTCTAGCTCACCTCCTATGCACATGAGGTGTTTAATGAAATGTCCAAGCCAAACTTAAGCTTTCTTCTCTCGAAGCTCCTTGTCCAAACTCCATTTTCGTCACGATTTGTCTAGGTTTGGCGGTCCGTCCTGTCTCGTCCCCGTCCTGAAACCGCCGTCGATCGCCCGCGTGGTGAGCCTCTTGATCTTATCTTCTTGCTAAAAGAAAATATACTTACTCGTATGATTTTCTTATTTTTCTTATTGTTTGTTATTATATAGTGCCATGGTTATGGTATCCGCCCACGTCGGCCTTCGTCCAGTCTATGATTCAGATATGGTATATTATCTTTTATATAACTATTTCACATATCTAATGTCTATGACAATTAATTATGCCACCAACTTGACGTAGATGTTTTTGAATACCAAATGAAGTCAGAAAGGGTTGAAAATTGATGATGTGGCTTTGAATGGTGCATTTTGAACACACAAAAAATCTAGAGTTTAAATAAGTTTATGAAAATGAAATGTCTTTTGTAACCGATGAGTTTTTGTCCGCAACCCTGATACTTCAAAAGAGATTATCCGTTTTGTACACGAAGTGCATCCAGCTTTTGCCATAACCCTCTCAATTTTTTAGCACATGCTATGTGAGTGAAATGATGATATCATGCCAACTTTCAACCTTTTAAGAGTTCATTTATAGTGATTTTCAATTTCAGGGTCATTTACCTCAAAAAAATCAATAACTGCATAAAAATACCAAATGAAGTCAGAACGGGTTGAAAATTGATGATATGGCTTTGAATGATGCATTTTGAACACACACAAAATCTGGAGTTCAAATAAGTTCATGAAAATGAAATGTCTTTTGTAACCTATGAGTTTCCGTGCGGAACCCTGATACTTCGCCAGCTTTTGCTGTAACCCTCTCGACTTTTTAGCACATGCTATGTGGGTGAAATGATGATACCATGTCAACTTTTAACCTTTTAAGAGTTCATTTGTAGTGCTTTTTTATTTCAGGGTCATTTAGCTCAAAAAAATTAATAACTGCATGAAAATACCAAATGAAGTCGGAAAGTGTTGAAAATTGATGATGTGGCTTTGAATGGTGCATTTTGAACACATAAAAAGCTTGGAGTTCAAATAAGTTCAAGAAAATGAAATGTCTTTTGTAACACATGAGTTTCCCTCCGAAACCCTGATACTTCGAAAGAGACGGTTCGTTTTGTACACGAAGTGTATCCATCTTTTGTCGTAACCCTCTCAACTTTTTAGCACATGCTATGTGGATGAAATGATGATACCATGCCAACTTTCAACCTTTTCAGAGTTAATCTGTAGTGCTTTTCAATTTCAGGGTCATTTAGCTCAAAAAATTCAATAACTAAAATTATAAACCTTTAGTATTTTTAAAACTAAAGTTATATAAAACCTAAAAATTACCAAATTGAATATAATGTTAAAACAAAGTAATATTAAATAGCAAGAAAAATAGCAAAGAAATAACATAAAAAATAGCAAAAGTGAAAATAGATGCGCTTACACGGAAATTTAACCTAAATCCAAAGTGCTAGTTAAGCACCTAACTAGAATTTTGAATTTAGGTCAAATTTCGTGTATAAGGGCATCTATTTTCACTATGAGAGGAGCTTGACAGCTCAAGCGCATCGGGGCTCATAAACAGGTGTTGTCTCCCCTCGACTAGCGAGGTGGGACGAAACATCTGTTGCTTCCTCGCCGGCCGACGAAAAGGGACCAGTGGTCCCGGTTGGTGGCACCAACCGGGACCAATGCCCCTCTTTCGTCCCTGTTGGTGCCACCAACCGGGACCAAAGGTCCTTGTTTCCCGCCCTTTGGGCTGTTGAAAACAGGGCTTTGGTCCCGGTTGGTGCCACCAACCGGGACTAAAGGGGGGAATTGGTCCCGGTTTGTGCCACCAACCGGGACCAATGCTTCTTCTATATAAGAAGCACTTAGGAAATTTCGCAGTTTTCATTGCCACTTCGTCGAGCCCGCCGTCCTCGTCCCCATCCCCATCGCCGCCCTCGTCACCGCCCCGAGCCCGTCGTCGCCGTCTCCGTACCCGTCGCCGCCCCCGCCGTCGTCATCCCCCTCCTCATTGCCGCCCATCCCCATTGCCTCCCCGCCCTCGTCGCCGCCCCCGCTGCCCCCGTCGCCGCCCCTCCCCCGTCGCCTCCCCCGCCGCCCCCGTCGCCTCCCCCGTTGCCTTCCCCGTCCTTGTCGCCTCCCCTGTCGCTCCCGTCCCCGCCCCACTCCTGTCGTTGCCCCTCCCCCGTCGCCTCCCCCGCCGCCCCGTCCCCGTCGCCGCCCCCGCTGTGAGCCGCCATGTTAATGTTAATGTTTATGTTAGATTAGTTAGATTAGTATGATGAATGTTTATGTTAGATTAGTATGTGTATGTTAGATTACAGAAAATTTTATGATGAATGTTTATGTTAGATTAGTATGTTTATGATGAATGTTTATGTTAGATTAATATGTTGTTTTATGTTTTATTTAATTATTAGGATTCCTAGGAAAAATAGTATGTGTATGTTAGATTACAGAATTTTTTTGGGTTTTATGAAAAATTAGTGATTAAACAATAAGAAAATGTTCTCATAAGAATTTGTCGACGATGCCCGGCCCGCATCCTCGTCGTCGAGTAGTCCGCGAGAGCCTTCTTGATAGGCGTCATGTCCGGGACTGGGCTCCGCCGGGCTGGCACTGGGAGGTGCTACATTCCCGGGCTCGGAGGTTGGTGAGGAATGCAGGTATCGTCATCGACCCGGACTTTCTATGGTGGTTGTCACGCAGGTCACTTTCGGTGCGGAGAGAGCGGGCACCCGCGGAGGTGATACGTCGCCATGTTAGGGAGGAGGACGAGCACGTCCGTCGCTACATGGCGGCGTTGGACGCCCGGTTCGACAATACCTGGCAGATCCTTCAGGGATCTCACTTGAGTTATGATCCTGTGATGGTTCCTTATCTTTGGGTGTCCACCTCCGACGACTTAGAGACCGCTAGTGAACCGAGTTCACCGTCCTCCACTTTGGATTCTAGGATATTCGATCTGTATTAGTGATCTTATATGATAATATTCGAGATGTATTAGTTAATATTTGATGATGCATTAACTGGATTATTCGGGATGATGTATTAGTGATATTATATTCGAGGTTATTATAAATATTAATGTGACTTTCGATCTGTCGTTGCTCCTTGTGTGACTTTCATGTGTGTTCTTGATGGAGGAATCCCGACTGTTGTCGTGGGGGCGCCTCCTCTTTTTTCTCTTCTTTGTGATATACTCGTCGATATATTGCGCAAGAAGAGAAGAGGGGAGGCGTCCATCACCGACGGTCGAGCTATTACTATGAGAGATTGCCCACCAACATATATACACCATCATATCAGTGTGAGAGAGAGCGCACCAACACTACCATGAGATATTAGAGTTACTTAAGGAAAGCCTCGACGGACCGAAAGTCACACATGCATTAGGATCCAAAGCGTGCTATATTTTTAACTGGCTTATTCGGGATGATGTATTAGTAATATTATATTCGAGATCATTATAAATGTATTTGTGATTTGCAAGTCATTCCGGTAAAACATAGGAATTTTTTTCTATGTCATTTCTCGATATATGAAACGGGTTGACTTTAGGTCTGCTTCGGCTCATTGTGTGTCTTTCAGTGAGGGAGAGTGTCCACCATGAGAGGAAGAATCCTAACTATTGTCGTGGGGGTCGCTTCTCCTTCGTTCCAGTGTGCTAGACATTTTGGTGTAATGCACTCTGGGACGAATGGAGGAGCCACCATCACCGAGGTCGCAATATCAGAGGGAGTGCCCACCATATACGTGAGATGAGAGTTTAGGAAGGAAAGACTCGACAGACCTAAAGTCAGCCCGTTGCATATTAAGTAATAGTGATATGTGTGTTGATCAGTTTTCTCGTAGTTTCCTTCGATCGATTTTAAATGTTTTAACTATGAACATAGGAAATGTCTGATGACGAAAGGGAATTCGCTATGTGCAAATACTGCGAAGACGAGCGTGGCCTGTGTAACAAGACTTTCCTAGTTGATGATAGACGCTTCAGCATCATGCTGGATGAGACCTTCGAAATGGATACAGTAAGTCATAATGACAAGTCTTTTTTCATGATTAATCATGACTTCTGCCTCTTTTGCTTCAACTTCTAATTAATTTTAATTTTTTACTGTTCTACTAGCGTATCCCCTGTCATGCAAGAATTGTTGTTTTGGATAAGATTGGTTTCAATACTAAAAAAGATATGGAGGTAAAGATAGTTCACTTGAGGACCGAGCATGGTTTTACTTTTACGGTAAAATTGTATCATGCAGACACCTATTGCTATTTTGAATGCAAAAGTTGGCAAGCACTATACAAGGCTTATGCATTTGAGCCTAATATGCTTATCACCTTTGATATTCGTTCGGAAGATGAAATTGAAGGTAATATCGACATCTGGGTCGATGTGCAGACGCCTCGAGTTCTATCATTATGTGAGTTTCACAACCATATTTATTAAGTAATTTATATTGTTTATTTAAAAATAGTTGATAACTTATTTGCATTGACAGCTTATTTTCATTCTTCAAAAAATGTACGGAAGATGGTAGACAGAACCTACTACTACAGTGATGATGCAGAATTAACTTATAAGGAAAAATATCATCTTACCATATTTTTTAGTCATCTTAAGAATTACAATAGCTATTATCAAACTCATACACATTATGGTCAATATGTGCCACTAGTGCATGTGGTGAACTACGGTAACATCCATGGAGATTGCATGGTAAGATATTAATTTTGCTATTACGACATCTGTGCATCTTTTGCATAAATTCTTCTAAAACTAAACTACATTGCTAACTACAAAGTTATTACTATGTTTTTCAACAGAAAATCCTGGAGGATTGTGTGCCTCATCTGATGTTTCCGAGAGGTCACGTTGTTGTTACGAGCTTAGGGCCACCACGGCCAGCTCAGCCTATGCATCATTCCTGTCCATACCGGATTTCTAAAACCGATGGAGTCATGACAATCAAAGATTGGAAAAAATGTATGCTCAATCGTAGAGAGCTACTTGGAAGTAACATTGTGCGTAGGCCAAGAATGGGAGACAGGATGATCTCCGTTCTCCATAATGGAGAGTCAGGGCCTATCTTGTTTTATGATATTGTACCTAAGAGAGGGTAGAATAGATCCTACGAGATAGGAGTACGTAGGTCCTAGATACAATATGTTATTATGTGCTATAATGTGTTAGAGTTGATGATGATGAGGAAGAGGAGGAGTTGTGATTATGACTAGTGACCAACTTGTGATGTCTCACTGACGAAAATGATGATTAAATTGTGTTATATGTTCTATCTATAAGTAAAGTATGTAGCGTCGTGACCAAGCACGGAGATAAGAGAGATCACTTCTCTCTATTAGCCATCTAAAAAAATATATGAAACCCTAAATTAACCCTCCAAAACCCTCAAACCCCCCCCCCCCCTCTTTAAAAAAAACAGCTTGCCTGGGCTTGACGGAGCGATCACGTATAGCTCCATCTGTCCCGGTTCGTAAGCGAACTGGGACTAAAGGTCGTGGGCTTTAGTCCCGACACATTAGTCCCGGTTCTAAAACCGGGACAAACGAGCCTTATGAACCGGGACAAATGGGACTTTTTCCACTAGTGAACCACGCGTATTAAAAAATATTGGCCCAGATCTGAATGCACCAACGAACAATGTCGATATCGAGCACATATGTGCCCGTGACCAGTTACTCTGCTTCCCAAAGCATAGAGATACCTACCAAGGAGTTATACATGTACATAAAAAGGAATTTCTTTAAGTTGGTTTATAACCAAGTGTATGTACATGGAGTTCTTCAACTTTGATGATATTTTTCACACCTCAGCCGTACAAAATAAAATGATCATGCCATGATGCCAATATGGGTACCATTATTGAAGTAAAAAGTTCAGCAAGACTAAAAACTTCGTATTACGGAGGACAAGGGTGAAAATTTTGTTGCTACATTAGGAGTTGTTGAAGTCGTTGCTGGAACGTCCGGCCTGGGTCAGAAAACATAAAACCTAGATAATCTTGCGGATTTGGGTTGTTCAGTGGCTCAGATTTGGGATGGGCGTAGGCCAGGCCACGGATATTTTTATTTAACACGTTGGTTTGGTCATGAAGTTGATACCTCATAGATGCGATGCCATAATGAAATGCATGCAGCAACCAGTTCAATGAGAACTGCATACTAACAGAGAAGAGTTGTAATTTTAATTTCCTACCTTCTCTTTTCCCACTGTCAGATTAGAATGGATGGACGGCTCCTAAAATCGTCAATCACCATAACAGTTGTAAACAGAGAAGCCTAGGTCATATATTCCAACGCAGTTTGGCAGTACAATTGAAAATACAATGGGAGGCGAAATACAAGGAAACAAAGTACATAGCGGACAAGGATGGCAGAAGAACAAAGACAAGGCACACCCGCCCACATGCATGTCTCATATATGCACTCCTCCTAGATTGATCTTGACACAAAGAAAACTACCTGATTAACCGGTGGATCGATCAGGCGTGGCCACAACCTTTTTTGCAGGTGGCGCCGCACTCGGCGACGCACTGGTTCATGGCGCCTTGGGTGATTTCTTGGCACTGCTGAGGCGAAGGGCAGCACTGACTCCTGCATCGAAGCACGGTACTGAGCCCTTGGCAGGCGCTGTAGCAGGAGCCCGGAAACCCCGACGAGGGGGTGCAGCGAGAACTGCACTGGCTGATGCATTCCTGCACGCACTCCTGCGTCGGGGCTCCACAGATGCCGCCGCATTCCGACCGGGACGAGTTGATGGTGTCGGCGCACGTCGAGTTGCAGTCCCTGCATGCTATTCTTTTTCCCTCCCCCGACGCCGGCGCCGGCCATCCCGTTCCCAGCAGCACGACGACCAGCACCGCGACGGCTACGGCTGCACCTGATGAAGCCATTACAAGAGAACAAGACAAGATATAAGGAAGATCTGAGCTAGCGTACGTACGGACTGCTGCCCATATGATATGATAGAGCCAGACAACCGTGCTTACTTATAGTCAACAACACCCCGCACCAAGTTTACCACTTGATCATCCATCTTAATGGCCGGTGACATATATGCACATGCCCGTCAAGTCGTCGAGGAGTAGGAGTACCATCTACTACTTCTTTTATATGTACAACTTGCACCATGCATTAATGATTCAAAAGTTGACTTGTAGAGGAGTATTTAGATCACCACGCTAAGTTGAATTAGCACGGTAACCCGCTACGGGAACACCTTCAATATTTATTTATATTTCTAAATACAGTGTTAACTATAAATTTAGTTGTCAATCATTAAACATGAAGTACCTACTTAATCTCTTATATGATCACCATAATATATTTTAGCACATTGAGTTATTATCATTATATTATTAATTATTTACTCCATCTTAATCTCTTCATTTATGCTGGTTGCGCAGAGAAATAACATCGTAGTTATATGTCCAAGACGACGAGTAATATTATAACTGCTTGCCACTAACAGAAACAAATACATGCAATAATCCCCAGGCCTTGACATGGCCTTGAAGAGAGTTATGAAAAGAAAGAAAAAATGGCAATGGATTCACACTTCTAGTCACTGGGAAAGAATATTTGGTTTTCGTGCTGCATTTTTTCTTCTGAAATTCCTAAATTTTGACATAGAATAACCTTCATTCTAGAATCCATACATGGTGAGAGGTCGAGCCTATCCTAGCCATAAGCGCCAGAATGATCTGGTTGAGATCTCATTCTTCAATTCTGACCTTGCCTAGTTAATGTCAAAAAATAATGTCCACTGACCCGCAAATTAACTAGTCAAAACATCGTTAAGCCCAAGGCATTGACACACTACTTCAGTTTGTCCCATGCGCCAACCATGCCGAGAGTTAGTAATATAGTACACCGGCCAGAAAAGACTAGACAAAATTCCTCCATTCCTGTGCGTTCATATAGATGTATGTATAAGCGTATGTGTGTGTTGTGTTCCAAAAAAAAATGTTTAGCCACTTTACATGGATGAAGAGAGGCAGGAGTAACATGCACGCCATAGACGCCTATGTAGTTGACGGGTACGTCTTCTCTCCCACTGAACACGCACCATCCAAAGGCTGGAACGAATCCGGAAAAATGCGAACATCGACAAATTTAGGACTTGAATTCTGATGGGTTGGGGATACCATTGTCCTCCTGATCATCCAACCACAGATTGATTCGCGAGTGGCCAAACATATATTGATAAAAAGATTGTAACTAAACATATGCATGTAAAGAATGGTTGCCGGTCAAGGTAAGTTGATAGGTTTCTAGTTTTTAGTCCTCCGCAAGTCAATACTTGTAACGTGCAGGCACGTGGTGCGTGCATGTGGCGTTTTATGTAACATGCATGAATTCATTACGTGTGTATACATAAGGCGAAGAGAAGTGCTAATATGCATGCATATGCATCATCAGTAGAAAACAGGGCTTTGGTTCAGGCCTGGCCAGCCCATTAGTTTCGGTTCAGTCACGAACCGGGACTCATGGGGCATACGTCCCGGTTCGTGCGTCCAGGGGGCCGGCCGGGCCTCGTGGGGCATTGGTCCCGGTTCGTCTGGACCCATTAGTCCCGGTTCCAGACGCGAACCGGGACCAATGCGCCTCGCTTCTGACCCACAACCATTGGTCCCGGTTCGTAGCTGCAACCGGGACTAAAGGATGGCATTTAGTTCTGGTTCCAGAAACGAACCGGGACCAATGAATTGGCTATATATACCCCTCGCCCGCGAGCCACTGCTCTGTTTTTTCCTGGCCGGCGAGGAGAGGGCTTTGTGGTGCTCTAGCTCACCTCTTATGCACATGAGGTGTTCGATGAAATGCCCGAGCCACACTACTTAAGCTTTCTCCTCTCCAAACTCGACCTCCAAGCTCCATTTTCCTCAAGATTTCTCTAGATTTAGCGGTCCGTCACGTCCCATCCCCGTCTTCAGCGCCGTCGATCGCCCGCGCCGATCTCGTCGCCGGCACCACCGTGGTGAGCCTCTTGTTCTTATCTTCTTTATAAAAGAAAAAATTCTTACTTGTATGATTAGATAGATAATTGTCTAATTTTATTACTTGTATTATTGCTTGTTATTATATAGTGCGATGGTTTTGGTATCCGCCCCCGTCGGCCCTCGTCCTGTCTATGATTCGGATGTGGTATATATTATCTTTTATAACTATTTGTTTCATTTAGTGTTTATGATAATTATGCCGACACCAACTTGACATAGATGTCTTTATCTAGGAGGTATGTGAACCGGATATTACATACGACCCTCTTGTCGAGAGGTTAAATTTAGTAGAAGAAGAAAACGAGTATTTAAAAGAAAAATTAAAAAGAGTTGAAGAAGAGAAGAAAAGAGTTGAAGAAGAGAAGATGATATTGGAGTTGCATGTTGCGGATGTCGTAGATGGTCACAAGATCAAGATGGATGCAATGCGCTTGAAGATTAGAAAGATTAGAAAATATGTCATTCATAGCGAGGCTTGGTATCATTATGCCGTTGGACCAATTGTTACCTTGGCTGCGATTATGATCGCATTTGTTGTTGCATTGAAATGTTTTACATAGTTTCAATGTATGGTTTAATTAGATGCTCTGGAGAGCTATATGTTGTTCAATGAGAACTATGTATGTACTTTGGTTTTAATGTGATGATGAACTTCTATTAATTTGGTTACTTATCTATTCATGATGTTCTGTAATGGTTTTTGACACACTTAATGCACGCAGATGAACCGGCAATGGATGTACGGTGACAGACACACCTCCGACTACATTGAGGGTGTGCATGATTTTCTCGAAGTGGCTGAGGCAAACAAGCATAATGGTTTTATGTGTTGTCCATGCTCTATATGTGGAAATACGAAGTCTTACTCTGACCGGAAAACCATTCACGCCCACCTGCTTTATAAGGGATTCATGCCACACTATAATGTTTGGACCAAGCACGGAGAAATAGGGGTTACGATGGAAGACGGCGAAGAAGAAGAGTACGATGACAACTATGTGCCCCCTGAATACGGTGATGCTGCAACGGGGGAAGCTGAAGATCAAGAGGAACCGGACGATGTGCCTGATGATGATCTTCGTCGGGTCATTGTTGATGCAAGGAGACAATGTGAGAGTGAAAAGGAGAAGCTGAAGTTTGATCGGATGTTAGAGGATCACAAAAAAGGGTTGTACCCCAATTGCAAAGATGGCAACACAAAGCTCGATACCGTACTGGAATTGCTGCAGTGGAAGGCAAAGTATGGTATACCTGACAAGGGATTTGAGGATGTACTGAAAATATTTAATAAGAGGCTTCCAAAGGATAACGAATTGCCCGACAGTACGTACGCAACAAAGAAGGTCGTATGCCCTCTAGGATTGGAGGTGCAGAAGATACATGCATGCCCTAATGACTGCATCCTCTACCGCGGTGCGTACGAGGATTTGAACGCATGCCCGGTATGCGGTGCATTACGGTATAAGATCAGACGAGATGACCCTGGTGATGTTGACGGCGAGCCCCCCCAGGAAGAGGGTTCCTGCCAAAGTGATGTGGTATGCTCCTATAATACCACGGTTGAAACATCTGTTCAGGAACAAAGAGCATGCCAAGTTGATGGGATGGCACAATGAAGACCGTAAGAAAGACGGGAATTTGAGACACACCGCTGATGGGTCGCAGTGGAGAAAAATCGAGAGAAAGTACCGGGCTGAGTTTGGAGATGACCCAAGGAACATATGGTTTGGTTTAAGCACGGATGGCATTAATCCTTTCGGGGAGCAAAGGAGCAATCACAGCACCTGGCCCGTGACTCTATGTATCTATAACCTTCCTCCTTGGGTGTGCATGAAGCGGAAGTTCATTATGATGACAGTTCTCATCCAAGGCCCTAAGCAACTCGGCAACGACATTGATGTGTACCTAAGGCCATTAGTTAAAGAACTTTTACAGCTGTGGAATGAAGGCGAGGCAGATCACCAGAAGAAGCCCGCCATGCGTACCGGTGATCACGTACTTGCTATGGTCAATGATTTACACGTAATATTTGGAAAGGGTCCCGGCGGACTATCTGTTCCGAATGACGACGAGGGACGCGCACCCATGTGGAAGAAGAAATCTATATTTTGGGACCTACCCTACTGGAAACACCTAGATGTCCGCTCTTCAATCGACGTGATGCATGTGACGAAGAACCTTTGCGTGAACCTGCTAGGCTTATTGGGCGTGTATGGGAAGACAAAAGATACACCGGAGGCACGGGAGGACCTGCAATGTTTGCACGAAAAAGACGGCATGCCTCCAAAGCAGTATGAAGGTCCTGCCAGCTACGCTCTTACCAAAGAAGAGAAGGAAATCTTCTTTGAATGCCTGCTCAGTATGAAGGTCCCGTCTGGCTTCTCGTCGAATATAAAGGGAATAATAAATATGGCCGAGAAAAAGTTTTAGAACCTAAAGTCTCATGACTGCCACGTGATTATGACGCAACTGCTTCCGGTTGCATTGAGGGGGCTTCTACCGGAAAACGTTCGATTAGCCATTGTTAAGATATGTGCATTCCTCAATGCAATCTCTCAGAAGGTGATCGATCTAGAAATCCTACCAAGGCTAAGGAGTGATGTGGCGCAATGTCTTGTCAGTTTCGAGCTGGTGTTCCCACCATCCTTCTTCAATATCATGACGCACGTCCTAGTTCATCTAGTCGACGAGATTTTCATTCTGGGCCCCGTATTTCTACACAATATGTTCCCCTCTGAGAGGTTCATGGGAGTTCTAAAGAAATATGTCCGTAACCGCGCTAGGCCAGAAGGAAGCATCTCCATGGGCCATCAAACAGAGGATGTCATTGAGTTTTGTGTCGACTTCATTCCTGGCCTTAAGAAGATTGGTCTACCTGAATCGCGGTATGAGGGGAGACTGACTAGAAAAGGCACGATTGGAAGGGACTCAATAATATGCAGGGACGGACATTCTTGGTCTCAAGCACACTACACAGTTCTACAGAACTCTATCTTGGTGGCCCCGTATGTCGATGAACACAAGAACAGTCTGCGCTCCAAACACCCGGAGGAGTGTGACGACTGGATTACACATGAACACATCAGGACTTTTGGCGATTGGTTGGAAACACGTGTCAGAGGTGACAACACTATTTCTGATGAGCTGTTCTCGTTGTCCAGGGGACCATCTTCAACTGTATTGACTTACAAAGGATACGAGATAAATGGGAATACATTTTACACGATCGCCCAAGATCAAAAGAGCACCAATCAAAACAGCGGTGTCCGCTTTGATGCAGCAACCAAGAGGGGAAAGGACACATATTATGGTTACATAGTGGACATATGGGAACTTGACTATGGACATGATTTTAAGGTCCCTTTGTTTAAGTGCAAATGGGTCAATCTGTCAGGAGGCGGGGTACAGGTAGACCCACAGTACGGAATGACAACAGTGGATCTGAACAATCTTGGATACACAGACGAACCATTCATCCTAGCCAATGATGTGGCGTAGGTTTTCTATGTGTAGGACATGTCTACCAAACCGATAAAAAGAAAAGATATGGAAGCGAATACATCATGCAATGAGCCAAAGCGCCACATAGTTCTTTCAGGAAAAAGAGACATCGTGGGATTGGAGGGCAAGACAGACATGTCTGGAGATTATGAAAAGTTTCATGAAATTCCTCCCTTCAAAGTCAAGGCTGATCCAAGCACCATGTTAAGCGATGAAGAATATCCATGGTTACGGAGCAATAAGCAAAGGACACAAGCAAAGAAAAAGTGAAGACTGATGAAATCAGAAAGGGTTTAAATTTTAGTATGTGGCTTTGAATGGTGCATATTGAATGCACAAAAATTCTTGAGTTCAAATAAGTTTAGAAAAATGAAATGCCTTTGTAACAGATGAGTTTTCGTCCGAAACCCTCGTACTTCGAAAGAGATGGTCCAGTTTGTACACGAAGTGCATCCAGTTTTTGCTGTAGTCCTCTCAACTTTTGCACACATGTTATGTGGGTCAAATGATGATACCATGCCAAGTTTCAACCTATTCTGAGTTCATTTGTAGTGCTTTCCAATTTCAGGGTCATTTAGCTCAAAATAAATCATTAAATGCATGAAAAATAGCAAATTAAGTCAGAAAGGGTTGAAATTTTAGTATGTGGCTTTGAATGGTGCATATTGAATGCACAAAAATTCTTGAGTTCAAATAAGTTTAGAAAAATGAAATGCATTTGTAACAGACGAGTTTTCGTCCGAAACCCTCGTACTTCGAAAGAGATGGTCCGGTTTGTACATGAAGTGCATCCAGTTTTTGCTGTAATCCTCTCAACTTTTGCACACATGTTATGTGGGTCAAATGATGATACCATGCCAAGTTTCAACCTATTCTGAGTTCATTTGTAGTGCTTTCCAATTTCAGGGTCATTTAGCTCAAAATAAATCATTAAATGCATGAAAAATAGCAAATTAAGTCAGAAAGGGTTGAAATTTTAGTATGTGGCTTTGAATGGTGCATATTGAATGCACAAAAATTCTTGAGTTCAAATAAGTTTAGAAAAATGAAATGCCTTTGTAACAGATGAGTTTTCGTCCGCGTTATTAAAACTAAAATTATATAAAAACAAAAAATATAGCAAATTTATTATAAGAGGTAGACAGAGGAATCCTCCCGAGGAGGGTGACATATATCTCCTTCAACAATCAGAAGGACCTCTGCCTATTCAAGTTGATTGAACGAAAGGTCCATCGTCTGCTTGCTAAAGAAGACATAGTATCCCCCTAGGGTTGAATTCCTCGGTTTACCACTTTTAATAAGCCTGCTATGCTACAGTAATTGGAGGCCAGCCCGTGCTTATAAACACCTCTAACCATCCTTCGGTTAGCGAGGTGGGACTAATCCGGACTCTATTAGTCCCGGTTGGTGGCACCAACCGGGACTAAAGGTCCTTTTCCAGAGAAAAAAAATGCCGCTACTGGGCTGACACGGCCTGGATACGACTAGAAACCCTATAATGGGCCAGGATCCATGCCCGCATCAGGCCCGGCAAGCCCACAGGCAATGAGTATCAGATTAGGCCCGTAAGCCTGTGGTTGAGAGGAGCTCGAAGTGGTACGCGCATCAGCGCTTATAAACCACTACGACTGCCCCTCGACTAGCGAGGTGGGACTAAACATCCCACCGCACCGCGCCAGCGCATTATTCGTCCCGGTTGGTGGCACCAACCGGTACCAATGCCCCCCTTTCGTCCCGGTTGGTGCCACCAACCGGGACCAAAGGTCTCTGCTTCCCACCCTTTGGGCTGCCAAAAAGAGACCTATGGTCCCGGTTGGTGGCACCAACCGGGACGAAAGAGAGGCTTTGGTCCCGGTTGGTGGCACCAACCGGGACGAAAGTGGGGCATTGGTACCAGTTCTTGTCACCAACCGGTACCAAAGGTCTCTGTTTCCCGCCGTTTTAGCTGCTGAAAAGAGACCATTGGTCCCGGTTGGTAGAATCAGCCGGAACTAAAGGTCGGCTTTGGTACCGGTTGGTGCTACGAACCGGCACCAATGCTCTGGGTATATAACTGGCACTTAGAAGTTTTCAGTTCTCATCTCGCCATTTGCCCCCGACCACGCCGGAGACGACACCGACGCCGTTAGGCTGCCCAACCACCGCGCCACACCGCCCGACGACGCCGACGAACTCGCTTCCCCAGCCGGTCGTCGCCGTCTCGGTGAGCTCCCGCGCCAAGTCCCGTCCTTTCCCCCTCATTTCGCCGCCCACACCGGCCCGCGGCCCACCGCCGTGCACACGCTCGGGCCGCCCCTCTCCGTCGGCCACGACCATGGTGTGGGTGCGTGTTGTGTGCCAATCGCCGCCGCGCGCCGCTCCGGCCGCCCCTCGCCGCCGGCCATGGCCATGGACACAGCCATGCCTACGACCATGGCGTGGGTGCAGGCGTGTTGTGCCACGGCCAACAAAAAAAACAGACAAAAGAAAAAACAGACAAAGAAAACAGAGAAAAAAACAGAGAAAAGGCATTTATATATTCCTCATATATGAATATGGTAAATTTTTGTTTTCGATCTGATTTCGTTCCGTTACCGTACCGTTTCCGAATCCGCCTAATCCGGTATTCGAATCCGCATTATCCGGTATTCGAATCCGCATTTGTTCCGCTTCCGAATCCGAAAATAAATATGGAATAGGATACGGTATAGAGATTATCCGTCCGAATCCGATCCGGTTTCACCCCTAGTCGAGGGTTGAGGGTCCCCTATTCGAGGGTCGAGGGTCCCCTAGTCGAGGAACTAGGGTCGAGGGTCGAGGGTCCCCTAGTCGAGGATCGAGGGTCCCCTAGTCTAGGAACTAGGGTCGAGGGTCGAGGGTCCCCTAGTCGAGCGTCGGTCCTGACGTCGGACATTCATGAGAGAGGCAGTCCGGCCCAAACCGTACCCTAGAAGGGTAAAGGGTCGTCGATCGCCGAGGGGTCAAGAGGGTCGATCGTCGAGGGGTCGAGGGGTCGAGGGTCATGTCACGTTTTCCATCAGACATCGGTTGCACGGGTGTCTGGCTCCGGGCGCCATCTTATATAGGTTTATTTGTTGGAAATATGCCCTAGAGGCAATAATAAAATGGTTATTATTGTATTTCCTTGTTCATGATAATTGTCTATTGTTCATTCTATAATTGTGTTAACCGGAAACCATAATACATGTGTGAATACATAGACCACAACATGTCCCTAGTGAGCCTCTAGTTAACTAGCTCGTTGATCAATAGATGGTCACGGTTTCATGGCCATGGACATTGGTTGTCGTTGATAATGGGATCACATCATTAGGAGAATGATGTGATGGACAAGACCCAATCCTAAGCATAACACTAGATCGTGTAGTTCGTTTGCTAAATCTTTTCAATGTCAAGTATCGTTTCCTTAGACCATGAGATTGTGCAACTCCCGGATACCGTAGGAATTCTTTGGGTGTGCCAAACGTCACAACGTAACTGGGTGGCTATAAAGGTGCACTACGGGTATCTCCGAAAGTGTCTGTTGGGTTGGCACGAATCGAGACTGGGATTTGTCACTCCGTGTGACGGAGAGGTATCTCTGGGCCCACTCGGTAAGACATCATCATAATGAGCTCAATGTGACTAAGGAGTTAGCCACGGGATGATGTATTATGGAACGAGTAAAGAGACTTGTCAGTAACGAGATTGAACAAGGTATGGGGATACCGACGATCGAATCTCGGGCAAGTATCATACCGATAGACAAAGGGAATTGTATACGGGATTGATTGAATCCCCGACATCGTGGTTCATCCGATGAGATCATCGTGGAGTACGTGGGAGCCAACATGGGTATACAGATCCCGCTGTTGGTTATTGGCCGGAGAAGTGTCTCGGTCATGTCTACGTGTCTCCCGAACCCGTAGGGTCTACACACTTAAGGTTCGATGACGCTAGGGTTATAGGGAAATGGTATATGTGATTACCGAAGGTTTTTCGGAGTCCCGGATGAGATCCCGGACGTCACGAGGAGCTCCGGAATGGTCCGGAGGTAAAGATTGATATATAGGAAGTCCAGTTTTGGTCACCGGAAAGTTTTCGGGCTCATCGGTAGTGTACCGGGAGTGCCGGGAGGGTGCCAGAGGACCCCCGAGAGGGGTGTGACGACCAAAGGACCACATGGGATGTTAGATAAAGTGTGCCAGCCCTTATTAGGCTGGGCAAGACTTTTTCTAAAGTCCCATGCGGCTAGGGATAAGAGATAGGGCCAAAAAGGATTTAAAAGGAGGAGATCCACCTCCCTTGTGGGAGGTGGACTCTCCCTTTAATTCGGCCGACCCTCTCCTCTTTGGAGTAAAGGCCAAGCCAGCCCTCCACGTCCCTCCTCCTATATATACTTGAGGTTTTGGATGTTTTGCGAGAAGATTTGATCTCTCTCTCACACGGCGAAGCCCTACCTCTCTTCTTCCTCCTCCGCAGCGCTTAGGCGAAGCCCTGTCGGAATACCTTGCTACTCCACCACCACGCCGTTGTGCTGCTGTTGGAGCACTTCCCCAACCTCTCCTTCCTCCTTGCTGGATCAAGGCATAGGAGACGTCACCGGGCTACACGTGTGTTGAACGCGGAGGTGCCGTTCGTTCGGCACTTGATCGGATATACCGCGATCTGAATCGCTGCGAGTACGACTCCATCAACCGCGTTCTTGTAACGCTTCCGCTTAGCGATCTTCAAAGGTATGAAGATCCAATCTCTCCCCACTCGTTGCTGGTTTCTCCATGGATAGATCTTTGTGATCCTAGGAAAATTTTGATTTACTATTACGTCTCCCAACATTATTGTCATGCCAAAAACTGGTGTCAACACATGCCCCCATGTTTTTCGGCAAAACTTGTATGTTTGGCACACTAATATATCCATGCTATATCATGTTTGTATATTAAGTGTCATGTTGTAATTAATATTTTGCAGAAACTATGGACGATCGTCAAAGAAACTTAGAAGAAGAAGAGATGTTGGGGGAAATCATCCGCGAAGGACCGTTGTTGGTGGGCGACATCGTCCGGGAAGGAGGTTATGTCTTCGGGTTTCTAAACGACACCGATGGTCTGGAAGAAGAGGGTGAAGCAGGCTCCGGTGATCGAACAAAGGTGGAAGGACATGCTTATGATGGCTCCTGTGAGCGAACGGAGGAAGGAGACCATGATGACGTCTCCGATGAGCGAACGGAGGAAGGAGTTGTTGGAAAGTCCGGCAAGGTATATATAATAATTAAGCCTGTGCTGACTAGCTAATTGATGCATTAATTGTTTTGGTATGTGTACACATATTAACTCTCTTCTTTCTTCTTTTCTAGCCCTCCGTATCCGGATGGAGCCAAACTTCGGTAACGAGACGAGGCCCTAGGAAAAAGTTGCGCCCGGATGAAAGGTTCACGATCACCAGCATCAATAGAGATGGCCAACCGATTGAACCCAGCCGGACCAAGGATGCTTTTTCTGCTCAGTGCGGGGTTCTTGTTAGGGACATGATCCCGATCACCATCCACCAATGGAATAAGCCGAAGGCCGGAGACCCTGAAGTGTCTTTTGTCACCGATAGACAGAAAGATGATCTTTGGACTGCGCTGAAGGCAAATTTCACCCTACCGAAAGAGGAGCATCCGGAAAAGCCAGTTATAGAGCAAAAGGTCAAGACTCATGCTCTTAAGAAGATGGCAGAGCTATTCAGGAGATGGAAGAATGAGTTAAAAACAACGTTTGTCGACAAAAATAAGACTCCAATATTCGAGGGCCGATTTGAGAAGATAAGAGAACAGTGGCCCGCATTTGTGGCCCACAAGACATCGGAGGAAGAGTAAGAAGATGTCAGCGATAAACAAACTAAATGCTGCAAAGAAGAAGCATCACCATCGCACGGGGTCAGGTGGCTACCACAAAGCCCGACCGTTGTGGGACAAGGCTGAAAAGGACCTTCTTGACAAAGGGATCGTACCAGCGACATTGAACTGGCCAGAGCATGGAAGGAATTGGTTCTTCAGGGTTAAGGGAACCTTGGACCCTGAAACAGGGAAGTGCTATTGGACGAACGAACAACTGACAGTACCAATCACCAAGCTTCAGGAGTTAATCGCCAAAACGGAGGCAGGGACGTTCGTTCCCGATAGAGAGAACGACGAGCTCACAATGGCCCTCGGGAATCTTGAGCACCCAGGACGAACACGAGGCACGGCAGATTCCGTTCCGTGGAAGCATGGGTTTCCCGACGTAGGCGGTTACAAAAGAAGGGAGAGGAAGAGGAAACAGGAGCAAAGCGGAATACAGAACCTGCATGCAAGAGTACAAGCGCTAGAGGAGAGGCATCGAGCTGACGAAGCTACCCTAGAAGCTACCCCACCTCCCGGATGAGATCCCGGACGTCACGAGGAGCTCCGGAATGGTCCGGAGGTAAAGATTGATATATAGGAAGTCCAGTTTTGGTCACTGGAAAGTTTTCGGGCTCATCGGTAGTGTATCGGGAGTGCCGGGAGGGTGCCAGGGGACCCCGGGAGGGATGTGACGACCAAAGGACCACATGGGCTGTTAGATAAAGTGTGCCAGCCCTTATTGCGCTGGGCAAGACTTTTGCTAAAGGCCCATGCAGCTAGGGATAAGAGATAGGGCCAAAAAGGATTTAAAAGGAGGAGATCCACCTCCCTTGTGGGAGGTGGACTCTCCCTTTAATTCGGCCGACCCTCTCCTCTTTGGAGTAGAGGCCAAGCCATCCCTCCACGTCCCTCCTCCTATATATACTTGAAGTTTTGGATGTTTTGCGAGAAGATTTGATCTCTCTCTCACACGGCGAAGCCCTACCTCTCTTCTTCCTCCTCCGCAGCGCTTAGGCGAAGCCCTGCCGGAATACCTTGCTACTCCACCACCACGCCGTCGTGCTACTGTTGGAGCCCTTCCCCAACCTCTCCTTCCTCCTTGCTGGATCAAGGCATAGGAGACGTCACCGGGCTGCACGTGTGTTGAATGCGGAGGTGTCGTCCGTTCGGCACTTGATCGGATCTACCACGATCTGAATCGTTGCGAGTACGACTCCATCAACCGCGTTCTTGTAACGCTCCCGCTTAGCGATCTTCAAAGGTATGAAGATCCAATCTCTCCCCACTCGTTGTTGGTTTCTCCATGGATAGATCTTGGTGATCGTAGGAAAATTTTGATTTACTACTACGTCTCCCAACAGTGGTATCAGAGCCAGGTTTATGCGTAGAATCTATGCACGAGTAGAACACAAAGCAGTTGTGGGCGTCGATTTTGTCAATATGCTTGCCGTTACTAGTCTTATCTTGATTCGACGGTATTGTGGGATGAAGCGGCCCGGACCAACCTTACACGTACGCTTACGTGAGACCGGTTCCACCGCCTGACATGCACTAGTTGCATAAGGTGGCCAGCGGGTGTCTGTCTCTCTCACCTTAGTCGGATTGGATTCGATGAAAAGGGTACTTATGAAGGGTAAATAGCAATTGGCATATCACGTTGTGGTTTTGACATAGGTAAGAAACGTTCTTGCTAGAAACCTATAGCAACCACGTAAAATTTTGCAACTACAAATTAGAGGACGTCTAACTTGTTTTTGCAGCATATGCCTTCTGATGTGATATGGCCAAAAGGATGTGATGTGATGCATTGTGATGTATGAGATTAATCATGTTCTTGTAATAGGGTTCACGACTTGCATGTTGATGACTATGACAACCGGCAGGAGCCATAGGAGTTGTCTTATATTATTGTATGACCTACGTGTCAATCATAAACGCCATGTAATTACTTTACTTTATTGCTAAACGTTAGCTGTAGTAGTAGAAGTAATAGTTGGCGAGACAACTTCATGAAGACACAATGATGGAGATCATGATGATGGAGATCATGGTGTCGTGCCGGTGACAGTGATGATCATGGTGCCCCGAAGATGGAGATCAAAGGAGCAAGATGATATTGGCCATATCATGTCACTCTATTGATTGCATGTGATGTTTATCATGTTTACATCTTATTTGCATAGAACGACGGTAGTAAATAAGATGATCTCTCAGTAAAATTTCAAGAAAGATGTTCACCCTAACTGTGCACCGTTGCTAAGGATCGTCGTTCTGAAGCCCCATGTGATGATCGGGTGTGCTAGATTCTAACGTTCGCATACAACGGGTGTAAGCCAGATTTACACATGTGAAACACTTAGGTTGACTTGATGAGCCTAGCATGTACAGACATGGCCTCGGAACACGGAAGACCGAAAGGTCGAACATGAGTCGTATAGAAGATACGATCAACATAGAGATGTTCACCATGGATGACTAGTCCGTCTCACGTGATGATTGGACACGGGCTAGTTGACATGGATCATGTATCACTTGGAAGACTAGAGAGATGTCTATCTAAGTGGGAGTTCATTAATAATTTGATTAAATGAACTTAAGTATCATGAACTTAGTCTAAAAATGTCCTTGCAAATTATGTCGTAGATAGCTCGCGCTATAGCTCCCCAGTTTTATTGATACAATCCTAGAGAAAAGTAAGTTGAAAGTTGATGGTAGCAATAATGCGGACTGGGTCCGTGATCTGAGGATTGTCCTCATTGCTGCACAGAAAGCTTATGTTTTTGATGTACCACTAACTGCACCACTCCCTCAAGCGTTGTCTGTAGATGTTGTGAACATATGACAGGCACTTTTTGGTGACTACGTGATAGTTCAGTGCGTCATGCATTACGGCTTAGAATTGAGGCTCCAAAACGTTTTGAACGTCACGGAACATATGAGATGTTCTAGGAGCTGAGATTGTGATCTCAGGCTCGTGCCTATGTTGAGAGGTATGAGACCTCCAACAAGATTCTTTGCCTGCAAGATAAAGGAGAATAGCTCAATCGGTGAGCGTGTGCTCAGATTGTCTGGGTACTACAATCACTTGAATCAAGTGGGAGTTTATCTTCCAGATGAGATAGTGATTAATGCAGTTCTCCAAGTCACTGCCACCAAGCTACTAGAGCTTCGTGATGAACTATAACATGCCAGGGATGGATATGATGATCCCTGAGTTGTTCGTGATGTTTGACACCACGAAGGTAGAAATCAATAAGGAGCATCAAGTGTTGATGGTTAAGTGAAAACCACTAGTTTCAAAAGGGGCAAGGGCAAGAAGGGAAAAACTTCAGGAATGGAAAGCCAGTTGTTGCTCTAGTGAAGAAACCCAAGGTTGAGCCCGAACCCGAGACTAAGTGCTTCTGTTATGAGGAGAATGTTCGCTGAAGCGGAAAAACCCTAGATGCTTGGTAGATAAGAAGGCTGGTAATGTCAATGGAAGTATATTTGATATACGTGTTAGTGATGTGTACCTTGTTGGTACTCCTAGTAGCACCTGGGTATTGGATACCGGTTCGGTTGCTAAGTGTTAGCAACTCGAAATAAAAGCTACGGAATAAACGGAGACTAGCTAGGTGAAAGGTGACGATGTGTGTTGGAAGTGTTTCCAAGATTGATGTGATCACCATCGCACGCTCTCTCTACCTTCGGGATTTGTGATAAACCTAAATAAATGTTATTTGGTGTTTGCGTTGAGCATGAACGTGATTAGATCATGATTAGTGCAATACGGTTATTCATATAAGTTAGAGAATAATGGTTATTCTGTTTACATGGATAATGCCTTCAATGGTCATGCACCCACTCGGAATGGTTTATTGAATCATGATCGTAGTAGTACACATGTTCATAACATTGGTACCAAAAGATATAAAGTTAATAATGATAGTACCACATACTTGTGGCACTGCTGCTAAATGTCATATTGGTATAAATCGCATGAAAGAAACTCCATGCTGATGGATTTTTTGACTCACTCAATTTTGAATCGGTTGAGACATGCGAGCCATGCCTTTTTGGCAAGATAACTCAGACCCCGTCTTCCGGTATGATGGGGTGGACTAGTGGCTTATTGGAATTAATACATGTTGATGTATGTGGTCCAATGAGTGTTAAAACACACAGTGGATATCATTATTTTTCTTTACCTTCACTGATGATTTGAGTGAATATGAGGATATTTACTTAAACACGAGTCTAAAATGTTTGAAAGGTTCAAGGAGTTTCACAGTGAAGATAAAGATCATCGTGACAAGAAGATGAAATGTCTACGATATGATCGTGGAGGTGAATATCTAAGTTACGAGTTTGGTATGCAATTTTAGACAATGTGGAAATTGTTTCACAGCTCACGCCTCCTGGAACACCATAGTGTGATGGTGTGTTCGAACGTCGTAGTCGTGCTCTATTGGATATAGTGAGTACTATGATGTCTCTTATCGTTTTGCCACTATCGTTATGGGGTTATGCATTAAAGACAAATCCATTCACTTTAATAGGGCACCATCTAAGTCTGTTGAGATGACACCGTGAGAATTATGGTTTGACAGAAGCCTAAGCTGTCATTTCTTAATGTTTGGGGCTGCGACGCTTATGTGAAAATGGGTTTTTCACCTAGCGAGCTCGAACCCAAAGCAGACAAATGCATCTTCATAGAATACACTAATGAGACATTGGGTATACCTTCTATTTCAGATCCAAGCGCAAAAGGTGTTTGTTGCTAAGAACGGGTCCTTTCTTGAGAAAGAGTTTCTCTCGAAAGAATTGAGTGGGAGGAAGATAGAACTTGATAAGGTTGTTGAACCTTTGTTTCAACCAGAGAATAGCGCAACACAGAAAGATGTTTCTGTAGAGCCTACGTCAGTTGAAAAGGAAGTTAATGATGATGATCATGAAGCTTCGGATCAAGTCACTATCGAACCTCGTAGGTCGACAAGGACGCGTAATGCTCCTAAGTAGTACGACAACCCTGTCTTGGAAATCATGTTGTTGGACAACGATGAACCTACGAACTATGGAGAAGCGATGGTGGGCCCGGATTCCAACAAATGGCTGGGAGCCATGAAATCCGAGAAAGGATCCATGTATGGACTTTGGTAGACTTGCCTGTTGAATGGCAGGTCATTGAGTACAAATGGACCTTTGAGATGAACATAGACGCTAATGGTGAAATGTCACCGTTTATAAAGCTCGACTTGTCGCAAAAAGGGTTTCCGCCAAGTTCAAGGAGTTGATTGCGATGAGATTGTCTCATCTGTAGCGATGCTAAAATTCTATTAAACTTATGTTAGCAGTTGCTGCATTTTTCGATTATGAAATCTGGCAGATGGATGACAAAACAAGGTTTCCGTAATGGTTTGTGTGAGGAAGAGTTGTATGTGATACAACCAGAAGGTTTTGTCAATCCTAAGGATGCTAACAATATGCAAGCTCCAGCGATCCTTCTATGGACTGGAGCAAGCATCTCGGAGTTGGAATATATGCTTTGATGAGGTGATCAAAGTGTTTAAGTTTATACAAAGTTTATGAGAAACTTGTATTTGCAAGAAAGTGAGTGGGAGCACTATAGAATTTCTTATAAGAATATGTAGTTGACATATTATTGATCGGAAATGATGTAGAATTTCTGGAAGAGCATGAAGGGTTGTTTGAAAAGAGTTTTTCAAAGGAAGACCCAGATAAAGCTACTATATTATTGAGCATCAAGATCTATAGGGATAGATCAATTCGCTTGATAAGTTTTTTCGACGAAGACATACCTTGACAAGTTTTTGAAGGAGTTCAAAATAGATGGGTCAAAGAAGGAGTTCTTGACTGTATTATAAGGTGTGAAATTGAGTAAGACTCAATACCCGACCACGGCAGAAGATAAAGAAAAGATGAGTGTCATCTCCTATGCTTTAGCCATAGGCTCTACATAGTATTCCATGCTGTGTACCGCACCTGTGTGTGCCTTGCCATGAGTCTGTCAAGGGGTACAAGAGTAATCCAAGAGTGGATCACTGGACAACGGTCAAAGTTATCCTTAGTAACTTGAGAACTAAGGAAATATTTCTCGATTATGGAGGTGATAAAGAGTTCATCATAAAGGGTTACGATGATGCAAGCTTTAACTCAAATCCGGATGACTCTTAGTAGAAATCTGGCTACGTATAGTGGAGCAGCCATTTGGAATAGCTCCAAGTGGAGCGTGGGGGCAGTATCTTCAAATATGACATGGAAAGTTTGCAAGGTACACACGGATCTGAATGTCGCAGACCCGTTGACTAAAAACCTCTTTCACGAGCAGAACATGAACAAACCCCAGAACTTATTGGGTGTTAATCACATGATGATGTGATCACATGGTGATGTAAGTGTTAATCACATGGTGATGTGAACTAGATTATTGACTCTAGTGCAAGTGGGAGACTATTGGAAATATGCCCTAGAGGCAATAATAAAATGGTTATTATTGTATTTCCTTGTTCATGATAATTGTCTATTGTTCATGCTATAATTGTGTTAACCGGAAACCATAATACATGTGTGAATACATAGACCACAACATGTCCCTAGTGAGCCTCTAGTTAACTAGCTCGTTGATCAATAGATGGTCACGGTTTCATGGCCATGGACATTGGATGTCGTTGATAACGGGATCACATCATTAGGAGAATGATGTGATGGACAAGACCCAATCCTAAGCATAACACTAGATCGTGTAGTTCGTTTGCTAAAGCTTTTCAATGTCAAGTATCGTTTCCTTAGACCATGAGATTGTGCAACTCCCGGATACCGTAGGAATTCTTTGGGTGTGCCAAACGTCACAACGTAACTGGGTGGCTATAAAGGTGCACTACGGGTATCTCCGAAAGTGTCTGTTGGGTTGGCACGAATCGAGACTGGGATTTGTCACTCCGTGTGACGGAGAGGTATCTCTGGGCCCACTCGGTAAGAAATCATCATAATGAGCTCAATGTGACTAAGGAGTTAGCCACGGGATGATGTATTATGGAACGAGTAAAGAGACTTGTCAGTAACGAGATTGAACAAGGTATGGGGATACCGACGATCGAATCTCGGGCAAGTATCATACCGATAGACAAAGGGAATTGTATACGGGATTGATTGAATCCCCGACATCGTGGTTCATCCGATGAGATCATCGTGGAGTACGTGGGAGCCAACATGGGTATACAGATCCCGCTGTTGGTTATTGGCCGGAGAAGTGTCTCGGTCATGTCTACGTGTCTCCCGAACCCGTAGGGTCTACACACTTAAGGTTCGATGACGCTAGGGTTATAGGGAAATGGTATATGTGATTACCGAAGGTTTTTCGGAGTCCCGGATGAGATCCCGGACGTCACGAGGAGCTCCGGAATGGTCCGGAGGTAAAGATTGATATATAGGAAGTCCAGTTTTGGTCACCGGAAAGTTTTCGGGCTCATCGGTAGTGTACCGGGAGTGCCGGGAGGGTGCCAGAGGACCCCCGGGAGGGGTGTGACGACCAAAGGACCACATGGGCTTTTAGATAAAGTGTGCCAGCCCTTATTGGGCTGGGCAAGACTTTTGCTAAAGTCCCATGCGGCTAGGGATAAGAGATAGGGCCAAAAAGGATTTAAAAAGAGGAGATCCACCTCCCTTGTGGGAGGTGGACTCTCCCTTTAATTCGGCCGACCCTCTCCTCTTTGGAGTAGAGGCCAAGCCAGCCCTCCACGTCCCTCCTCCTATATATACTTGAGGTTTTGGATGTTTTGAGAGAAGATTTGATCTCTCTCTCACACGGCGAAGCCCTACCTCTCTTCTTCCTCCTCCGCAGCGCTTAGGCAAAGCCCTGCCGGAATATCTTGCTATTCCACCACCACGCCGACGTGCTGCTGTTGGAGCACTTCCCCAACCTCTCCTTTCTCCTTGTTGGATCAAGGCATAGGATACGTCACCGGGCTGCACGTGTGTTGAACGCGGAGGTGCCGTCCGTTCGGCACTTGATCGGATCTACCGCGATCTGAATCGCTGCGAGTACGACTCCATCAACCGCGTTCTTGTAACGCTTCCTCTTAGCGATCTTCAAAGGTATGAAGATCCAATCTCTCCCCACTCATTGCTGGTTTCTCCATGGATAGATCTTGGTGATCGTAGGAAAATTTTGATTTACTACTACGTCTCCCAACATTATTGTCGTGCCAAAAACTGGTGTCAACACATGCCCCCATGTTTTTCGGCAAAACTTGTATGTTTGGCACACTAATATATCCATGCTATATCATGTTTGTATATTAAGTGTCATGTTGTAATTAATATTTTGCAGAAACTATGGACGATCGTCAAAGAAACTTAGAAGAAGAAGAGATGTTGGGGGAAATCATCCGCGAAGGACCGGTGTTGGTGGGCGACATCGTCCGGGAAGGAGGTTATATCTTCGGGTTTCTGAACGACACCGATGGTCTGGAAGAAGAGGGTGAAGCAGGCTCCGGTGATCGGACAGAGGTGGAAGGACATGCTTATGATGGCTCCTGTGAGCGAACGGAGGAAGGAGACCATGATGACTGCTCTGACGATCGAACGGAGGAAGGAGTTGTTGGAAAGTCCGGCAAGGTATATATAATAATTAAGCCTGTGCTGACTAGCTAATTGATGCATTAATTGTTTTGGTATGTGTACACATATTAACTCTCTTCTTTCTTCTTTTCTAGCCCTCCGTATCCGGATCGAGCCAAACTTCGGTAACGAGACGAGGCCCGAGGAAAAAGTTGCGCCCGGATGAGAGGTTCACGATCACCAGCATCAATAGAGATGGCCAACCGATTGAACCCAGCTGGACCAAGGATGCATTTTCTGCTCAGTGCGGGGTTCTTGTTAGGGACATGATCCCGATCACCATCCACAAATGGAATAAGCCGAAGGCCGGAGACCCTGAAGTGTCTTTTGTCACCGATAGACAGAAAGATGATCTTTGGACCGCGCTGAAGGCAAATTTCACCCTACCGGAAGAGGAGCATCCGGAAAAGCCAGTTATAGAGCAAAAGGTCAAGACTCATGCTCTTAAGAAGATGGCAGAGCTATTCAGGAGATGGAAGAATGAGTTAAAAACAACGTTTGTCGACAAAAAGAAGACTCCAATATTCGAGGGCCGATTTGAGAAGATAAGAGAACAGTGGCCCGCATTTGTGGCCCACAAGACATCGGAGAAGAGTAAGAAGATGTCAGCGATAAACAAACTAAATGCTGCAAAGAAGAAGCATCACCATCGCACGGGGTCAGGTGGCTACCACATAGCCCGACCGTTGTGGGACAAGGCTGAAAAGGACCTTCTTGACAAAGGGATCGTACCAGCGACATTGAACTGGCCAGAGCGTGGAAGGAATTGGTTCTTCGGGGTTGGGGGAACCTTGGACCCTGAAACAGGGAAGTGCTGTTGGACGAACGAACAACTGACAATACCGATCACCAAGCTTCAGGAGTTAATCGCCAAAATGGAGGCAGGGACGTTCGTTCCCGACAGAGAGAACGACGAGCTCACAATGGCCCTCGGTAATCTTGAGCACCCAGGACGAACACGAGGCACGGCAGGCTCCGTTCCGTGGAAGCATGGGTTTCCCGATGCAGGCGGTTACAAAAGCAGGGAGAGGAAGAGGAAACAGGAGCAAAGCGGAATACAGAACCTGCATGCAAGAGTACAAGCGCTAGAGGAGAGGCATCGAGCTGACGAAGCTACCCTAGAAGCTACCCCACCATCTCAGCGGAGAAGCAGCGTGGCTTCCACCGAGCTCATTGCGCAGCCTGATTTGACGGCTCCCAGGTACCCCGTGGATGAAATCACGGAGTCTCGAGATTGCCACCTTAAGAAGCAATTGATGATGCCCTCAAACCCACGGTGGCTATCGGCCATGTTGCACCTCCTCGACCCAACGGAACTTTTCACTGTCGTCCGATTCCACAAGGCTATCCTATTGTGATGGTCGAAGAAATATTGGAGGGATATGAGGAGCTCGAACTTGACTACCCTACCGGTGAAGGGGAAACTCTCGTGGAGAATGCTCTGAGGGCTTCATGTCTATGGCCGAAGGAATTCATCAAGCTTCCGAACTGGACGGCGCCTCCGCCTCCTCCTCCACCGGTGAGTAAGGGCCCGCCTCCTCCTCCGGCGAGTAAGGGCCCGCCTCCTCCTCCGACGAGTGATCAGGGCACGCCTCCTTCTCCGCCTCCTCTTCCGGCGAGTGATCGGTGCACGCCTCCAAATCCGCCTCCTCCTCCGCCTCCTTCTCCGCCTGCATCGGCGCGTCCGAGCAGCCCGTCTCCTCCTCCGCCTCGTCAGCAAGAGC
Organism: Hordeum marinum; assembly: GCA_022496015.1. Classification (NCBI taxonomy): domain Eukaryota; kingdom Viridiplantae; phylum Streptophyta; class Magnoliopsida; order Poales; family Poaceae; genus Hordeum; species Hordeum marinum. Next base: position 1,163,279 of record CM039677.1, on the reverse strand, counting down.
AGAAGAGAGCCGCCGCCGCCGCTCCGGCTGCTCTAGCGCCTCTTAAGCAACAAAGGAAAATAGCAACCGTCGCTTCGGCGTCTAGCACTACAACCAGTGGCGGGAGGCGATACCAATACGGTCCATCATCTCTCAAGCCTCTTGAGTCGTTACCATACGAGAGGAGCGATGAGGAAAACGCGAAGATCTCTAAAGGCCAAGTGGATGCCTTTTTTAAAAAGAAAAATCCACCTCCAGAGGAGAAGATAGATGAGGTGAAATTGAAGCGCACTTTGGATGCCCTGAAGCGACCAGCACCGGCTCCGCTGGATGACAACCATGTCCGCGCTCTTAAAAAGAAAGTGCAAGAAGCACGCCGGTCCGAAACCACTGCAACTGACAAAAGAAGAGAACAACAAATTGCAATAGGGAACAAATTCCCCAGCTCAGCGAACAGGCGAAACAATCGTGCCCCCCGCTGCAGGTGTCTAGCGATATCGTCGTCGCAAATCTGCCGGCTGGGATGGTGCCCGGTACCAATCCTGCTGATTACCTGCCCAACGATACACATTTTGATGTACTGGAGGTGGCCGAACACAAATTTCGGCACGGGTATCCTCTCGTCAGACCTGATCAACAGCTACCAACGATGATGCGAAAATTCCATCAGTGGTACATGGACACCTGCAAGAACTCTGGGACGGATAATGTGATGATTATGGTTAAATACAAGCATGACCTCGTTGGAATTGACGTGTTGTGTGTTCCATTTGAGGAGTTATTCCAGCTTTTCAATCAAAAGGCCATCGATAAAGTAATCATCACTTGCTATTGTCTGTAAGTACTACTTCTTTAATTAAGTCTCTATATATAGCTCAGTTCTTTCATTGCATGTACATATAATTCACTATATCATGCAGATTGAAGATCGTCGAATGCAAGCAAAGAGAAATCTATAATATTGGGTTCATTAACCTAAATCTCTTTGATGAATGGGAGATGAAAAAGAATCCCAAACAAGCCGAGGCCAACTTGCTACAATCGTTGCTTCAACATCAAAACAAACAAAAAATAATCTTTCCTTACAACTTCGAGTGAGTGTTATACTGTGTATATTCGGTTTTCCTTTATTTACTCGAGGTTATAGTAATGTAATTGATGAGTTATGCATGCGTGGCGCAGCTTCCACTTTATTCTCCTAGAGATTATGCTTGAGGAGGGACTAGTAACCGTCTTAGACTCAAGACGAAAAGATCCCAAGACGTATGCGATCATCACTGAAATGCTTAAGAAGTAAGTTCAATCGATCATTATCGCACCATTTCGGCAACTTTGTTCATTTCCTGATATCAGGTAATAATTATTTTCTATGTCTGGCAGGGTTTGGATACCGTTCACCACAAAATCTCCAGGACTGCCGAAGGAGCTGAAATTTACACGCCCGAAAGTAAGTACTACTAACTAGTTCCGCGCATCTCCCATTATATTGATTCTAGCTAGTTTCATCAATACCATTTATATAATGCTTGATTATCAGTTTGATTGACCTCTATTTCTCGTAAAGTGGTTGTGGCAGCAACCAGGGACTAATCTTTGTGTCTACATACCCTTGTAGACCGATAAACAGAAGAGTATATAAGGCGGTTGATGTAGTCTTACATCTTCACGATCAAATGGGGGCCTTCGGGACAGGTGGACCTCCCTAGTGGACCGCCGGAACTCTTCCGACATCCCTAACATAAAACCGATAAAACCTAGAACTTTATTGGAACCTGAATACCAACTTTCCATATATGAATCTGTATTTCGGGACCATTTCGAAGCTCCTCGTCATGTTCGGGATCTCATCCGAAACTCCGAACAACATTCGATCACCAACATACATAACCCAATAATACTATATCGTCATCGAACATTAAGCATGCGGACCCTATAGATTCGAGAATCATGTAGATATGACCGAGACACCTCCCCGGTCAGTAACCAATAGCGGGACCTAGATGCTCATATTCATTCCTACATATTCCACGAAGATCTTTATCGATCGAACCATGATGTCAAGGATTCAATCAATCACGTATGTAGTTCCCTTTGTCCATCGGTATGTTACTTGTCCGAGATTCGATCGTCGGTATCTTATACCTAGTTCAATCTCATTACCGACAAGTCTCTTTACTTGTTCCGTAATACAAGATCCCGCTACTAACTCCTTAGTGACATTGCTTGCAAGCTTCTTGTGATGTTGTATTACCGAGAGGCCCTAGAGATACTCTTTGTCATACAGACTCACATTTTTCTGGCCTGACATTGATTTGATTGTCATACACTCAGTGTGGGAAACCTAACTATAGATTAGATGCTCTTGCCATCCATATTTCTTGACGGCCACAAATCTATACCTAACCATAAGGGGGGTATTGCTTCTGGCGGTATGTCATCAGTAGTAGAAAACGGGTCTTTTGTCCCGGTTCGTAAGGGCCTTTAGTCCCTGTTCTACAACCGGCACTAAAGGGTCGGGACTAAAGGCTTCCACTTTTAGTCCCGGTTGGACTACGAATCGGGACAAAGGGGCTCCGCGTGGCAGCTTTCTAGAGCGGGACCTTTAGTCCCGGTTCATGTTACCAACCGGTACTAAAGTTATTTTTTAAAATAATTTTTTTATTTTTTCTGATTTTCAAATCTTTGAATTATTTGACAATTTAATCTCTAATCACCCCTCCTCATTGCTCTGAATTTATTTGACAATTTAATCTCTAATCACCCCTCATTCCAAATCGTCTAACTTCCCGGCCGGTCACTCATCCTCTCACTGTTCCAACCCGAGCACGCTTAACTTTCAAGTTCTATCATCCTTAGTTTCCAAGTCTGCACTTGTTGTTTTCTTGACAATAGTAAGCTATCAATCCTATTAACCCTTGGGTCTTGATGTAACATGATTTAATTTTTAAAATTCCAAACAATTATTAAAATAAACAACAATAAATGATTAATAATAATATTGAATTTCGATTGTTTGGAATTTAAAAAATAATTGTATCATATTTTATTAATAAATTTGAAAAATAGCACTACAAATTAATAAATTTTGCTATTTTTCATATATTTATTAATTTTTTGAGCTAAATGACCCTGAAATTGAAAAGCACCACAAATGAACTCTGAAAAGGTTGAAACTTGGCATGGTATCATCATTTCATCCACATAGCATGTGCTAAAAAGTTGAGAGGCTTACGGTAAAAACTAGATGCACTTCGTGTACAAACTGGACAATCCCTTTCGAAGTATCAGGGTTTTCGACGAAAACTCATCTGTTACAAAGGCATTTCGTTTTTTAAAACATATTCAAACTCCAGAGTTTTTGTGCGTTCAACATGCACTATTCAAAGCCACATCATCAATTTTCAACCATTTCCCACTTCATTTGCTATTTTTCATGCATTTATTAAAAAAATTGAGCAAAATGACCCTGAAATTGAAAAGCACTACAAATGAACTCTGAAAAGGTTGAAGCTTGACATGGTATCATTATTTCAACCACATAGCATGTGCTAAAAAGTTGAGAGGCTTACGGTAAAAACTAGATGCACTTCGTGTACAAACTGGACAATCCCTTTCGAAGTATCAGAGTTTTGGACGAAAACTAATCTGTTAAAAAGGCATTTCGTTTTTCAAAACTTATTTAAACTCCAGAGTTTTTGTGCGTTCAACATGCACCATTCAAAGCCACATCATCAATTTTCAGCCATTTCCCACTTCATTCGCTATTTTTATGCATTTATTAATTTTTTTAAGCTAAATGACCCTGAAATTGAAAAGCACTACAAATAAACTTTGAAAAGTTTGAAACTTCGCATGATATCATTATTTCATCCACATAGCATGTGCTAGAAAGTTGAGAGGGTTACGGTAAAAACTAGATGCACTTCGTATACAAACTGGACAATCCTTTCGAAGTATCAGGTTTTTGGACGAAAAATCATCTGTTACAAAGGCATTTCATTTTTTTAACTTATTTCAACAACATACTTTTTGTGCGTTCAACATGCACCATCTAACATGTGCCTAGGAGCAAAAAGAATTAAATTTAAAACTATTTTTAAACTCAAGTTATTTACAATCTAGGTTTTGAAGCAAATTTGAACAAATTCAAATTTAAACCATTCAAATTTGAAAAATAATTGCACAAACACAGACTAGATAAAAATTTGAATCTAATGCAAAAATAATCACTCAAAAACATCAAATATCCTAAAAGATATAAGCAATTTAAAACAGAAACTAAAAACAGAAAACAAATAGGAAAATAAAAAAAATACTTTCAAAACACTTTAGTACCGGTTGGTATCTCTAACCGGGACTAAAGGTCTAGCCTTTAGTCCCAGTTGGAGATACGAACCGGGACTAAAGCCCCAACCCCTTTAGTCCCGGTTCGTGTCTCCAACCGGGACTAAAGGTTCCGTTCGAACCGGGACTAATGTCCGACCGGCGCCCTAACCGCTCGAACCGGGACTAATGCTCACATTAGTCCCGGTTCGTAAGACAACCGGGACTAATGTGTAGATCAAGCTGTGACGAAAGCCCTGTTTTCTACTAGTGCATGGAAATTGTCTCAAAAGTTGCAAAATATTTCCATCAATTTCACCTATAAGTGATAAAAAAACATTTCACACAAAAGAATCCCCGCTTGGGCTGGCACATGCAGTAGGGACCTCCTATATTACGCTATGCGCGCTGGGAGAAGATGTAGTGAGCCCGTTTGGGCTGGGCCATGTCCGAGCGGGCGTTTTAAAATTTTTGTTTCTTATTTTTCTTTTTTCTTTTCCATTTTCGTTTTTTCTAATGTAAATAATTTGGGACTTTGAAACAATTCCTAAAACTAAAAACATGGAAATTGTGAAATAAAATGTTTAATAAATCATAAAATATTTTTCCCGGATACTTAATAGTGCAGTTGCACTATTTTGCTAAAACGAACGCAACCTCGCGTAGCCGCCCGATACTTATGTGAATGTGTGGACGACGTGGTACTGGTGATGGGAGTGGGCAGCGTAGAGCGCATGGATTGACTGCATGCAGTTTCTGTGATAGAAGGCAATTTTTGGTTCAAAGCTGCCACCGTTTGATCTCGTGTGAGAACTAAAACTACTATCAAAAGGGTTCGTTTTCCACCTCTCTCCCAGTGAACGGTCATCCTTTCGATTTTCCGTATCTTAACTGTGTCTCTCCAAACCTGATGTTGCCTGTTGTGTACCGTTAGGTTTGAAACAAACGTCACATCCAGTGCGTCAACAACCGCCTCGCCAACACCCTGCTTCGCCGCAGAACACCGCCCGCTAGGTCCGTCATCGCCAGCAAATGTCCGCCTCGTCGAACGTTTCGGGCGCTGGCCTCGCCGCGAGCAAATGTGCCGCCTCATCATCGTCGCCGCTCACTTTCTCTCCCCTACTCTCCAGTTCCGTCGAGATGGTCGCTTAGCTTGATGGATTCTTTACGGGAGGAAGCACACACGTAGCAACGTAGCAGGCTGACTTGATTGATCGGCCGGCTGGATGAACACAGATACTTTCTTGGTCCCAAAATAAGTATCGTAGATTTAATACTATGTTAGTACAATTTTTTTATTAGATCAACGACACTTATTTTAAGACAGAGGGAGTAACTACCAAGTCGCCGGATAACACACGCCAGATCATGAGACACAGCATGCTGAGTTGATGGCAATTAGGGTTCCATGTTTTTTATTGGCTTTCGATCTGGATCACGGTGCAAGCTAAGGCTGGGGTACACTCATATTTATACGCTATGGAGCGAACTGGGACAAATATATATGGGGCAAGCGTGACGGAGACTCGGCGTGACGTGTCCGAACCTATAATATTTGCCCTACATTTAGGATGAAAATGAATGGCATTGATCAGTTTGGGTGTTTGAGACCGGTTTGAGATGTTTGGATTGGCTTTTTTTTACCAATTGTCTGCATGGTTTATTATTAACGGTTTTTGTATTGCCCTACATTTAGGATGGATATGAATGGCATTGGTCAGTTTGGATGTTTGAGACCGGTTTAAGATGTTTGGATTGGCTTTTTTTATCAGTTATACGCCTGGCTTATTATTAACGGTTTTTGTATTGTCCAAACGTTCGGATTTTGACTTTGGATCCGAACGGCGCGGTTGCCATGCCCGACCACCCGGACTAGGCCTATTTCCCTGATTCTAATGCAGGTTAGCTTTCTTTATACTCTATTTGATAGCGGGAAAAAACAACAATGCTTTGGATGAAGAGGCAGATCCATACGGACCAAGTTATTTTTGAAGGAACCATGCATTGTGTTTGTATCTGTCGATGAGTAATTATAGAGAAATGAATGTTTCTCTTCTTATAGAATTTGAACTCTAGTCATTGTTTACTGTGTCACCCAAGAAAAACATTTTTTTTTTGAAATATACGTAGAATAGTATGATAATTTACACATCACAAAACCTGGTAATTTACATACAAACACCGCAGTAAAAAATGACCCGAACTTTTTGTTGTTAAAATATAAGATCTGATAACTTACGCGCCAATACATACCCCCTTAAATTTTTTGGATTTATTTTGACGAAGGTAGGACAATGTCTACGCAAAATTCTTCAATAATGACGAGGACAGTAAATTTCACAAATTTACGTATAAATATCATGGCAACTTCACTTGGATTTTTTTGGGTTGAAACATACCCCGGTAACTTCTGTGCAAATGGCATGGTAATTTGTGCACCGGCGATCTATAACTTATGTATAAATGTCATGGTAACTTCAACAAGGATGAAAAAATTATTAAAACATCTCCCCGATAATTTATGTGTAAACAACATGGTAATTTCCGCATGGCAAACCTGATAACTTAGGCACAAACACCGCAACAACTTTGACCTAAAGAAAAAAAAAGTTATCAAAAATGTATCCCGGTAACTTTTTGTACAAACATCATGGTAATAACGCATCATGTACGTGATAACTTAGGTAAAAACACCATGATAACTTGAATCCCGATGAAAAATTGTTGAAAATATAACCTCGATAACGTTTGCGTGAATATCATGGTAATAGAAGCATGCATACCTGATACTTAGGTGAACCGCGGGGGGTGTTGAAAAACATATTCTCGATACTTTGTGTGCAAATAACACGGTATTATACACACAATAAAGTTAATAACTCACTACAAACCCCGCGGCAACTTTTGACCCCGGATAAAAGTTTGTTAAAAAACATATCCTGATAACTTGTGTGTAAATAATATGGTAATATACATAAAAGAGAGTGTTGGGGAACGTCGCATGGGAAACAAAAAATTACTACGCACACGCAGATCTATACATGGTGATGAGCATCTACGAGAGGGAGAGTGGATCTACATACCCTTGTAGATCGCTAAGCGGGAAGCGTTAAGAAACGCGGTTGGTGTAGTCGAACGTCTTTGCGATCCAAATCGCCGAGCGTCCCGCGATCTCATCACGATCCGTCCCGCGATCCAATCACGATCCGTCCCGCGAACTCATCAAGATCCGTCCCGTGATCTAGTGCCGAACGGACGGCACCTCCGCGTTCAGCACACGTACAGCTTGATGACGATATCCGCCTTCTTGATCCAGCAAGAGGGAGCGGAGAGGTAGAAGAGTTCTCCGGCAGCGTGACGACGCTCCGGCGATGGTGGTGGAGCTATTCCGGCAGGGCTTCGCCTAAGCACTGCAGAAATCAGATCTAGAGGAGAAACTATGCACTAGAGGAACGGGTAGCACGTGGCTGAAAATCAGGTGCAAAAAACCCTAAAACCTCTAGTATATATAAGAGGAAGAGAGGAGGAGGCTTGGCTCTCAAGGAGCCAGCCCTTGGGTCGGCCGAACCTAGTAGGAGAGGTGGAATCCACCTCCAATCCTAGTAGGACTAGGATTCATCCTATTTTTGTCTTTTTCCACCTTTTTCTCTTTGGGTTTTTCTTCCCAGCCTCATGGCCCTTGTGTGGGACTTCCACCAGCCAACAAAGGACTGGTATTCACTCTCCCACAGCCCATGTAACCTCTTGGGTTGAAATACCCCTCCCGATGGTCTCCCGGTACACTACCGGCACTCCCGGTACACTATCGATGAGCCCAAAACTTTTCCGACGACCAAAACGGGATTTCCTATATATGAATCTTTATCTCCGGACCATTCGAGCTCCTCGTGACGTCCGGGATCTCATCCGGGACTGCGAAAAAACTTCGGTCACCACCATACATAACTCTATACTACCGAAACGTCACCAAACCTTAAGTGTGCAGACCCTGCGGGTTCGAGAACTATCTAGACATGACCAAGACACCTCTACGGTCAATAACCAATAGCGGGACCTGGATGCCCATATTGGTTCCTACATATTCTACGAAGATCTTTATCGGTCGAACCTCTATGTCAAGGATTCAGTTAATCTCGTATGATGTTCCCTTTGTTCTTCGGTATGTTACTTGCCCGAGATTCGATCGTCGGTATCTCCATACCTAGTTCAACCTTATTACCTACAAGTCTCTTTACTCGTTCTGTAATACAAGATCCCATGACTAACACTTAGTCACATTGCTTGCAAGGCTCATTGTGATGTTGCATTACAGAGTGGGCCCTGAGATACCTCTCCGTCATACGGAGTAACAAATTCCAGTCTTGATTCATGCCAACCCAACAGACACCCTTGGAGATACCTGTCGAGCACATTTATAGTCACCCAGTTACGTTACGACGTTTGATACACACAAGGCACTCCTCCGGTGTTCGTGAGTTGCATGATCTCATGGTCATAGGAACATATACTTGACATGCATAGAACAGTAGCAATAAATTGACACGATCATATGCTACGTTTGTAGTTTGGGTCTTGTCCATCACATCATTCTCCTAATGATGTGATCCCGTTATCAAATGACATCTCATGTCCATGGCTAGGAAACTTTAACCATCTTTTGATCAACGAGCTAGTCTATTAGAGGCATACTAGGGACATGGTTTTGTCTATATATCCACACATGCATCCGAGTTTCCGATCAACACAATTATAGCATGGATAATGAACGATTATCATGAACAAGGAAATATGATAATAACTAATTTATTATTGCCTCTAGGGCATATTTCCAATAGAGAGCTGGTAACTTACTTAATCCAGACATGGTAAGTTTTTGACCAGGGAAAATATTATTAAAAATACTTTCCAATAACTCATGCTTAAACAACATGATATTACATGCACGTGAGAGCTGATATCTCATATACAAATATCACGATGTTTTTTTTCAGGGGAATGCAAATTGTTGAAAAACATAACCAATAACTTTTGTGCAACATGGTAATATACACAACAAAGCTGATAACTCACTGCAAACACCATAATCACCTTTTGACCCGGGGGATAAAAGTTTGTTGAAAACATATCCCGGAAACTTCTATGTAAATGAGACTGTAACTTATTTATGACGGACGTGATAACTTACATAACCCTGATGTGGTAACTTTTGTTCGGAAAAAAGTCATTAGAACATATCAACATGGGTTCCAGTTTCGAAGATCTCATCGAGACGATTTTATTTTGTGAAGATGGTTTTTCAATCGGAGCGACGGTTTGAACTACAAAACATTTTGAATATTGAATTTCAATGAAATCTTTGCTGATGTCAGCAATTTTGTCTTACATGCATGTATGGTTAGAGGTACAAATGGAGTGGTTGTTCTCACTCATCATTCGCTGTTAGAAGAAGGAAGTGTGCAATGCTTGTATTTAGAGGAGGAAGGAGCGAGCGAGGCTGGGATTTAGATCATTCGGATCTATTCCTATAAACCGAACATTTGGACATTATCACAATCCTATTATTAAGAGTTAATACCATAATTAGTACACAAACTTGTAGTGGTGGGAACAAAATCATACAAGAACTAAAAAACCCCAAAAAAGTGGTCCTTCAACTTACCTAACAGAACATTTGCATACAATTCTGTTAAGTTTAAAGGACGCCGTCAATTTTTCTGTTAAATGCAGCAGAAGCCACACTCTCTCATTCTCCATGTTTATAGAGGTCCACTTGTCAATGGGGGACAACAAAGAAAGATATTGTATGGGGGCACTTGTCAGTGGGGGACGACAAGGAAAAATATAAAGAGTTTTTTTAGAGGAAAAAATATAAAGAATTAAAAATGAGCGCACGAGATTCGACGGACGACCTCGCCTGTACAGCTAGAACGCCCGCACGTGATAACCAACAAACACATATGCAGTGTCTGTTTAATGTTGGGGTAAACAACATATTATCGTGTAGCTGGACGGAGAAAGAAGTAGAAAAACAATATGTAATTATGTACGAATATGTTCTGTTTGACAATGTAATTGAAATTGTATGCATGCTCATGGTCAAGTGGATAATTACGTTTCACAAGGACTAAAATATGCACTTTTGTCATACAAGCACAGGATGATCATATATTGTTTGCAAAACTTACTCATATTTTTTTCAGTCAGAGTTACATCATCATACTATTTGTAACCTGTCTGTAAATAATCCTTGATAATGGTGACCTGTGAAATCTCAACTGGCTAATATTAAATATTTTTAATCCAAAAAATGACGAATTTTTATTTTCCATTGGTTTCTTTAGAGCAATTTTTAATCCCAACTCATTATAATTTGCATTAGTGATTAAAATTATTATGATGTATCATTTCCTTCCACATTGCATTTAACTTTCAATTTACAAGGAAAACTGTTGCTTGCTTTGAAATCTATGATGTTGCAAATTTATTATATAAGAGAATGTTATTCTCCCACTGTGATATACATGGTCAATTTTCATTATTCGAATTTTCACATGTGAATAATAATTTTTTCTATGTATTTTTCACTAACGAATAGTCGCAAATCTTTAGAGTTTATCTCAGCTTTAGATAGATAGTCCCTCTGGGTAGGTTGGCTATCTCGTGTGTGTTTTTGAGGGTTTGAGCCATGTAGTGTGAAGGCCTCCTGTAATGAGTTTTTTGATACCCTGCACCACGGACCAGTGGGTCCACCCTAGGAGAGAGAGCGTGGGCTGCTGCTGCATTTAACAGGAAAATAGACAGCGTCCGTCTAATTTAACAGAATTGTATGCAAACGTTTTGATAGGTAAGTTGAAGGACCACTTCTTTGGGGTTTCTTATTTCTTGTATGATTTTGTTCCCATCAGTACAAGTTTGTGTATCAATTGTGGTATTAAGGGGGTGTTTGTTTTCAGGGACTTTTTGGTGTCAAGTCCCTCTTAGAGACTTTTTAACCAAACAGGAGGGACTACTGGGGACTAAAAGTTGCTTTTTGGGACTAAATAAAGAAAACTCTCAAGGAGAGTCTTTTGGGGACTTTTTGGGACTTTCCAACAATGCCCCTCCCTGCACCCATTGCCCGCCATACCATGATGTTGTTTGATTGTTATTTTTCTGTATATTAGGAGTAACAAGGTCCTTTAGCATGTCATTTAATAACCTCTAAGGAGGGACTAAGGACTTTTTAGTATCTGAAAACAAACAGGAAGGGACTAGATACTTTTTAGTTAGGACTAGAAAAAGTCCTAAGACTTTTTAACCAAACAGGGCTAACTCTATTATTAACTAACCGACTTGGTAAAACATTCCTAATCCTATACGATCCAGAATACTCACCGTACAAGGACACATGCACGTGCCGCGTACTGAATATGTTTCATCTTGTGTTCGACTCTGAAATCACTTTAGCTTTCCATCGGGCTGTAATATACATACGATCGTCGTGATCTTTGTATACGTCGTGAAGAAGATGGAGTCTGTGGCAGAGGAGATCCTCCGCGAGATCCTGCTGAAGCTGCCGACGAGGGACGTCCCGTGCGGCCGCTGCGTGTCCCGGCTGTGGCGCCGCGTCCTCACGGATCCATCCTTCCTCCACCTCCACGCCCACGCCACCCACGTCGTCTCCGGCACCGGCACGGAGGCGCTGCTCCTGTCCGTGACCCACACGCCGGACACAAACCCTGAGACGACGGTGTTCAACGTGTCCACTCCGACGGCCATGTGCGCCGTCGACGTGACCACCATGTACGGCGCCGCCAACGCCTGCAACGGCTTCGTCCTCCTCGCCGCAAACAGCGGCAGAAGCTGCCAGCTGCCGGTCTTCGTCTGCAATCCCATCACCGGCGACAAGCTGCGGGTCGAGCCGCCGCTCAAGAGCGAGACGGCGGACGCGCCCTTGACAGCGCACCCGCACATGTACGCCATGGGGTACGCCGCGCCGACGCGGCAGTACAAGCTCTTCCGTCTCTTCTTCGCGGCCTCGAAGATATACGTGCACGTGCTCGCCTTGGGCCGTGGGCCGGAGGCGGGCGTGTGGCGCCGGCACCAGGGGTGCTTCCGGGGCCACGGGACGGGCTCACCGCCGGTGCACATCGACGGTAAGCTTTACGTGCTGGCCAAGAAGCAGCAGGGCGACAGGAAGCCCGACAGGCTGCTCATCTTCGACGTGGCCGCCGAGACGTGTGTCGCGTGCGGCCTCCCGACGCACAACGCACATGAAGCCACGGCCGACGTCCTCGAGCTGCACGGCCGGCCATGCGTCGCCGTGCACGAGCAGAGTCCGTTGCACCGCCTCCGGTTCTGGGTCCTGACAGCCGTGCCTCTCCGCTGGGAGCTCCGCTATAGCTTTGAAACTGAAACGGGCGTCAACAACTTTGTCGTTGCCCAACTGCGGCACCTAACCGATCTCCTCCATTGCCGCCACCATCACCACCCGAGGGCCGCCTGGCTCGACGGCGACGACGGCATGCTGTGCTACCGGTATGGTGACCGCGTGTACAAGTACGACACCACGGAGGGACGTCGGCGACAACCACCGGGCTACAACAAGGTGTGGGACCATCATCACCGGTTGCCCATCTCCGACGGCTGCCAATGGAGCATCTTGGGTGGCTACCGCCCTAACCTGCTCTCGCCTCACGATCTCGCCACTGCCCCGCAACAAGCAGGAGAACGGCTCGAGCACAAAGTGTTGCGTGTTCTCCGAAGCCACAAGTCGCCCACAAAACGCCACCGCTCGCCATGCCCGCCGACGTGCGACCGCGATGACGAGCCTGCTGCCAAGTTGCACAAGTCTTCATAGTAGTAGCGCGGCCAGTGGCACCGTATTTGCCGCAGTGTCTGGATCTAGGGCGCCTTCTATCTAGAAGAATTGTGATCTGAGGGGTATGCTCGCCTGTCAATTGAGGATTGCATTCATGGTTGTGCATTAGTCATCTGTCAAGTAAGTAACGTCATCTGTCAATTGAGGATGCTGCGAGACTACCAAACTGATGCTTCCCTTGGTGTGAAAACTAGGCACCGTGGTTTGGTTTAGTTTCTCATAGTTGGGGGTTGAGACTACAACACATGAGCTTCAACCGACCTTTTTTTAAGGAGGAATGCCGTCGGTCTCTGCATCAAAATGATGCATGCAACCATTTTATAAAATAAAGTACGGTAACAAAGTTTGGGATCTAAATCTGGCTCACAAACCGAACGCAAATAAAAAGATATAAAAAGATGCCAGATCCGACGATAAAGAACAAACTACGTTGACTAGACACCTAACCTATTATTAGTTCACTATCCAAATCGATTGAAGATAACTCATGCTACCGTCTTCCAACGGTTGCACCCAATAATTAGAAGCTCCCTGGAGTCCGCATGAGTGGGTAACGATCACGTATGGATTCAAGCAGTGGCTCTGTAGATAACCTGCAAAAAAATGGTAAAAAAAATTCCATTAAATATCAAATCATTTTTCAACCAATCATGGATTACGGATACGAAAGAGAGAGGAAGTGGCCACGATACCATATAAGATTTTGAGGCTAGAAGCATATGTCGCTGGGCAGGGATGTGTGCGTGTTATATATAGAAACCAGATTACAGGATTAGGTTCATTAGCTTGACCTTGATCCGCACCTTAGCTGTACAGATATTGGGATCAATCTCCAGTGACTAACCATGTACAATAAGAATAACAACACACACACGCGTTCCTTCTAGAGTATATTTGGTTTATACACTACCGAATACAAGTACAATTCCAATAATGGTAACTATCACGCCAAGTTACAAACCAAAGAAGAGCATTACACACAGCAATGATTATTGAAGCTATACTTATATCACCATTACCAAGAGACAGTCCAACATTTGAGATCACATCCTTGACGGATTTTTCTTGCCAACGAAGCCCAACCCACAACAACTTGCACGTACGCTCGATCATAAATGTGGTCTGTAAATGAGAAACACCAAACCCTCCATTTCCTCTTGAACAGTAAGGCACAAAAGACAACCCAGAGTTATATGATAGGTTCAAGCGGCTTAGTGATAGCAGAAATCCTATGCACATGCTGAGGTACAATGAAACAACATCACTCATTCCTTCATCATGCTCTTGAGGAGCATATGAAATTATGTCTGTTCTTGAGCAATTCCTTGGAACAGGTGGACCACATAGACTTGGGTTGCCAATGTCTATGGATGCTTGATCCTCTAGTGCTCTTAATTGGTTACCGGATGGTATAGTTCCTATTAGATTGTTATATGATAGGTTCAAGCGGCTTAGTGATGTTAGAGTTGATAAACTTGTAGGAATTTCACCAGAGAGCTCATTATGTGAGAGGTCAAAAGATTCCAATGCCTGTAGCTCACCAATATTTTGGGGTATTATCCCACTCAAACTATTCCAAGACAAGTTTAAGTTCTTTAATACAACGAGCATGCCAATCTCTTGAGGAATCTGCCCTGTTAAACTGTTGTGAGAAAAATCAATGTTCACCATGTATGTGATCCCTCTAGTATATTCAAGATGTTGACCTTTTACATCCACAAATATGCTATCACTATAAGGATAACTGTACCCCATCATAGATCCAATAATTAGAAAATCAAAAACTTCGAAAAGTCCTCCACTATTCCTGGAAGTAAAAGTCATAGCTATGAGATTCCCAAGTGACCATGGTATGCTCCCTGAGATGTTGTTGCACGCAATGTCTAAAAATTGAAGCCCCTTCATCCTGGTTAGTTGTCCAGGGATGCCACCGGAGAACATGTTTGAGCGCAAACGCAAAAGTGCCAAGTGTGGTAACTTTGACCCGATCCATGTTGGTAAGCTCCCAGAAAATGAATTGTATCCCAGATCAAGAAATTTTAGGTCTCTGCATCTCTGAAGAAACAATGGGAATGCTCCTGAAAGACTGTTATTGCTCAGGTTAAGCAAGGTGATATTTGATGTTTTGAATCCACGTGGACAATCGGGAAACGTCTCATTTAGCAGGTTTTTCGATAGGTCTAGAAATACCAGTTGTTGCAGCTGGAGCAAGGAGCAGGGAATAGTTCCAGAAAAGGAATTGTTGTAGAGGAGAAGCACCTCTAGCATTGTTGATCCTATGTTTGATGATGGCAGTGCGCCCGATTGATTGTTTCCAGAGAGGTCCAAGTGGAGTAGATTCTTTGGAAGTTTCGGAATTGGGCCAACAATCTGGTTACAACTGACTTTTAGTGTCATCAAGGGAGATGACAGGGAAAATGTAGGAAGCATGCCAACGAACTGATTTTGAGACAAATCCAGATATACTGCAGAGGAATTACCAATCCAGGCAGGTATGTTACCGTGTATGCTTGTGTTTGAAACATCAAGATAAAATATCGATGATTGGTTAAGCCAAGCTGGAAACTGGGGCCCTAGTATGCAAGATCGAAAGTTTGCATAGGATAAGCTGAATGAAGGTCTCCACGTACTATCGACCTTCATAGTTAAGGAATTATCAGACATGTCTAGATCTTCTAAGGCGGTCAGATAAGTGAAATGGTCCTCAGTGATTGTACCATGTAGGTTGTTGGAGCCTAGCCATAATGTGCGCAAATTTTTGAGCTCCCGTATAACAATTGGTATCTCTCCAGACAGCTCGTTGTGGTCGAGGTCGATCTCCTTTAAGCTGCTAAAGTTCCCTAGCCAAGTTGGTAGGCTCCCTGTCAAATAGTTGTGGTCCAAATACAACAACTGCAATTCATCTGATGGCAACCGGTCCATTAGCTCTGCTACATCCATGTGGATGAAGTTGTTAGATAACCCGAGCTCTTATAGTTTCTTCATTTTCTTGAAGGTCAACGGCAACGTGCGAGTGAAGTTGTTTCCTTCAAGATCTATTTTTTGAACGGAGGTCAAGTTCCCCGGTGCATCAACCGTCAACGTCTCCAGCGATGTGAGGTTTGAGTGCACCGGGGGAGGCACAGAGTCCTTAAGCCCACAAAAACTAAAATCAAGGTCCTTCAAATAGGGGAGCATGTTGATAGCATGAGTCCAGTCGACGGCTCTGCTGAGGTCTACCTGAGACATGGCGAGGAGCTGCAGCTTCCTAAGGCGCGACACCCATGCGAGATCACGCGAGTAGACATGATGCATGCCATTGAGCTGAAGGCTGACCAGATTCGAGAGGTTTCCGAGGTGGGGAGGAATCCGACTGAAAAAATTGGATAAGGAGAGGTCGAGATGCATGAGGCGCCCGCTCCCAAGCGCGCCGATGAACTCCGGGATGTGCTTTAAGCCGAAGTCGTTGTATGAGAGGTCCAGCTGCTTCAGATGTCGTAAAGCAAGCAAGGAGGGGCGTATCTCACCTCCAATGGCCCGGTCGCTCTTGACTTGGAGCGTAACGACGTGTCCGGTCCGGTTGCTGCAAACGACGCCCGTCCACCGGCAGCACTCCACGCCTCGCCACGACGACAGGAGGTTGCTGGGGTCGGTGAGGCCGGCCTTGAAGTCGAGAAGCGCGTCCTGCTCGCGGGGGACACAGAGGGTGCCTTCTGGTGTTGGTGGGAGCGCCGACGAACTCCGGTGGAAGAGGAGGAAGAACATGGTTAGTATGGTCGCCGCAACTCGAACCGGCTGCATCGGCTCGGCCATTTTTGTGTGTGTATGTGTAGCTGAGTTGTGCGGCCTCCAGCTTGGTTCGTTGGTTGGGTACTTGTGTAGCTAGACTAGTGTAGGAGTCCGTGATGGAACAGTATACAAGTCCAAGTACATCTACGGTCTGCGCCAGCCAGCTGTGTGGTTATTATGTAGCCACCGTAGACCGTGAGGTAGTTGTCTTCAGCGGATGAAATTTCACAGGCAACTCGGATCACACGATATATTCCACAGGCATCCATATCAGCTGTTCGATGCTCACTTAAGCATACAGAGAAAATTAGAAATTGAGAACGAAGTGCCCCGTCCAGTAAGTTAGCTTGACTTAGTGAAGCAAGGTTAATATAGCCAGCTGGTGGCTATAAGGAGTTGCCATGTCATTTAGAGCCAATCTAATAGCCAACATATACAATAGTAAGTTTTAGATGTATACTATTTTATTAGTAGTTGGTCCACTTTATAACCTCACAAAACGTCTTGGGTCTCGTGCTGCAGCTGGCTACTCACCAAGAGTCCGTTTCTCTTTTTTTTCTTTTTCTCTCTCCTCCAACTAAGCAAGGATATAATATTTTATTTTTATAGTCTGTTTATGTTACCTTATTGTACTTGCTCAAGTTGATCTGCACCAGAAGCAACTCAAACCATGTCCACGAGTCACTCCAAGCCACACCCTGGGAAACGCCATCCATATATGCATGACGGTCTTCCTTTGGCACGACCCATACTCTACAAAAATATCATTTTTTTACGTGCAAATTTTCCCAAAAATTAACCAGCCCTATAATGCCCCTCGTCCTCCACCCAAAAACCTGCAAAAATTCAAAATTAGAGGGTGCACTATACTACTCCTTCCGCCCCATAATTAATATAAAAGCGTTATTAACACTAGTGTAGCGTAAAAAACGCTCTTTTGTATTGTGCGGTGGGAATAGTAATCTACAAAGCTTAAATATTGTTAAACTATAGTAGGCCGTCGTGTACGCTCTCTGTATAGCTCACGCGTACACGTAGGTGCAACAGTTCGTGCAGCCAGATCATGGCGCACGACGAGGACAGTGCTCCACCCATGATCTCCAACAGGTAGTGGCCTAGCAACTGTACATATACCCCTGCCGATGAATGAATCAAGTGTGGTGTGATTTCCCCCTAACCTCTCTAGAAAACATGGTATCAGATGCTTCTGACCAGGTTAACCCATTCTCGCCGGTCACCGATCCCGCTTCCGCTCCTATGGTGCACGCCGTCCTTCTCTCGATGGTTTGCTGGCGCTGTTACAACCGATCTCTGGCACCAGCAGCTAGGATACCCAGGGCGCGCGTCGTGTGGAGCTCTTCCGCTCGAGTTCACCAAGTCCACGGCGCATGTCTGTCACGCATGTCGTGTGGGCAAGCATACCCGTCGTCATCTAGTAGCTACAACATGTTTCCCTTTCAACTATTGCATCTTGATGTATGGACCTCTCCTATTGTAAGCATATCAGGCTACCACTTTTACTTGGTTATTATTGATGATTACACGCATTACGTCTGGACCTTTCCCCTCAAGCACAAGTCCGAAATATTTCAGATCCTTGTTGAGTTTTTTGCCTATGTTTAGACACAACTTCAGTTGCATGTGTTTGCTCTACAAACAGACAATGGTCGAGAGTTTGATAACGCCGCGGTGCGCACACTCCTCGCTCGCCATGGCACTCACTTCCGCCTCACCCGCCCATACACAAGTCAACAAAATGGCAAAGCTGAGCGTGCTCTTCGCACACTCAACGACGGGGTTCGCGCCCTGCTCGTTCATGCCTCCATGCCCGCCCGCTTCTGGGTCGAGGCGCTCAGCACATCCACCTACTTGTTGAACCATCGGCCATGCCGCTCCAGCTCACCACGCTTGCCGCACGAGCTTCTTCCTTGTGTCACTCCTGACTACACGGTGCTTCGTGTCTTTGGCTGCCTGTGCTACCCGAACCTCATATCCACCACCCGTCACAAGCTTGACCACTGTTCTGCAGCCTGTGTGTACCTTGGTTATCCTCCTGGTCATCGCGGTTACCGATGTTTTGATCTCATCTCCTGGCGCGTCCTCACTTCCCGGCATGTGGTGTTTCATGAGACGGTGTTCCCTTTTGCCACATCCACTCATGCTAACACTGCTCCGTCAACCCCTACTGTCGTATCATCATCGGTATTGCAGGTGCCCGTCCTAATAGAAACATCTGATACACAAAATGTTATTGAGCCATAGAACATGAATCTTCAAGATATATGTTACACAAAATTGGTATTGAACCATAGATATGTATGCCCGTTGCAACGCACGGGTTCATTTACTTTATATGATAGTTCAGCTTTCTTTGATTCTATATATAATAATTTTTCATTGAAACCATGTAAGTATTTTATTTGCTAGCCGTTGGTTTGATGTATTTCCCTTTTTTGCTTTAACTATGAAAAGTGCACTATGAGTTTCTATAGAAAGGGAAAATAATATGCATGGTTTGTTTACTTCGTTTTTTTTTATGATGTGACAAACTTTTTGATGTTGCTCTATGTTGACACATGGTAGATGCAGTGCATCCCTCTAAAAACTTTCTAAGACTTGTGTGCTTGAGAGTTCAGCTGACTGATTCCGAGATGTCAAACATGGAGGGGCGGGGTGAGCTGGGCATGTGGTGGCCGAGCTTGGAATTGACTATTTTCAGATGTATTGTGATTGGGTGGACACCACGACCACCGTCGGCAAAGGCCAGAAGAAAGATAAGCAACATGGGTGGGGTGTCGTCCTAAAATATAGGGCATGTATCTATGGGTCATGAGCTAGCCATACTTATATTAGGCTAACGACATGTCTTTTCTTCTTTCCCGTTATAACAAACGGACATTTTTGTTAGTCTATACCTAATAATAAATGGATATTGCTTCTTGCGGGACATCGCGGAAATTATGCCCAAAGCTACAAAACATTTCATAAAGGGAAATCCCTGGCCGGGCCGGCCCACGAGGTAGGGAACACCTATACTGCGCTCTGCAAGCTGGGATAAGAAGAAGTGCGTCGGTTTGGGCCAGTCCATGTCCGGACGGTCTGTCTATTTTTCGTTTTTTCTACTTTAAATAATTTGGGGCTTCAAAATAATTACGAAAATAAAAAAGAAATTTTTAAATAAATTTTACTAAATAGCAGAATATTTGGGAATTCAAAAAATATTTGGGTTTTACAAAAAAAATCTTATTTACAAAATGTTTGGAATTTTGAAAAAAATTGTTCATGATTTTTCAAAATGTTCTAGCATTAAAAATTGTTAATGAAATTCGACAAAGTTTCGTCAATTCAAAAAATGTTCATAAATGAAAAAAATTCGTAAAAACTCAAAAACTGTTCGTGACTTCCAAAATAGTTTATTCCATCATAAAATATTTGCTGGTTCAAAAAAATGATCATGCCTTTCAAAGATGTTCGTTAAATCAAAAAATGTTCACTGATTCAAAAAATGATCATGCATTTCAAAGATGTTTATTAAATCAAAAAAATGTTCGTTAAATCATAAAAACGTTTGTAAATCTAAAAAGTTTATCCATAATTTCCAAAACCATATTTGTCCATTCTAGAAATGTTCATCAATTTAAGAAAATTGTTAAAAAATTCATAATTTGTAAAAAAAAAACTCTTTGCAAATAGTATGAAATGTTCATGAATTCAAAAATTGTTCTTAATTTTAGAAAATGTTTGAAAAATTGTAAAGGTGTTCACGAATTTGAAAAATGTTCATGATTTCAAATATGTTCACAAGTTTAGAAAATTGTTTGTGATTTCATGAAATTGAGAGTCATAGTGTATCTCTACGATGCTGCAAAACATGATCATGGCTATTGAAGACTACATTTTTTTCCCGTTGCAACGGAGGACCCTTTTGCCAGTATATATAAATATCATAAGTATCATGGTACAAGCCACGCACAAACTGGCCTCGCAAAACTAAAAACTCAGCAGAACACTAGCCTTTGCACACAGAAACACCAGCCGAGAAATTACAAACAAGACCGAAGAATTTTCTTAGCTTGACACCGACACCCATCATCTGCCTCTGGTACAACCGCAGAAGCCACCAAAAGAAAAGATGACAGATTTGTTGAAATATGCCCTAGAGGCAATAATAAATTAGTTATTAGCATATTTCCTTGTTCCTGATAATCGTTTATTATCCATGCTAGGATTGTATTGATTGGAAACTCAGATACATGTGTGGATACATAGACAACACCATGTCCCTAGTATGCCTCTAATAGACTAGATCGTTGATCAAAGATGGTTGAGGTTTCCTAGCCATGGATATGAGATGCCATTTGATAACGGGATCACATCATTAGGAGAATGATGTGATGGACAAGATCCAAATTATAAACGTAGCATATGATCGTGTCGGTTTATTGCTACAGTTTTCTGCATGTCAAGTATCTGTTCCTATGATCATGAGATCATGCAACTCATTGACACCGGAGGAGTACCTTGTGTGTATCAAACGTCGCAACGTAACTGGATGACTATAAAGGTGCTCTACAGGTATCACCGAGGGTGTCTGTTGGGTTGGCATGGATCAAGACTGGGATTTGTTACTCCGTGTGACGGAGAGGTATCTCAGGGCCCACTCGGTAATACAACATCACAATACGCCTTGCAAGCAATATGACTAAGTGTTAGCCACGGGATCTTGTATTACAGAACGAGTAAAGAGACTTGCCGGTAACTAGATTGAACTAGGTATAGAGATACCGGCAATCGAATCTCGAGCAAGTAACATACCGAAGAACAAAGGGAACAACATACGAGATTAACTGAGTCCTTAACATAGAGGTTCAACCGATAAAGATCTTCGTAGAATATGTAGGAACCAATATGGGCATCCAGGTCCCGCTATTGGTCATTGACCATAGAGGTGTCTCGGTCATGTCTACATAGTTCTCGAACCCGTGGGGTCTGCACACTTAAGGTTCGGTGACGTTTCGGTAGTATAGAGTTATGTATGGTGTTGACCGAAGGTTGTTCGTAGTCTCGAATGAGATCCCGGACATCACGAAGATCTCTGGAATGGTCCGTAGGTAAAGATTGATGGATAGGAAGTCCTGTTTTGGTTGCCGGAGAAGTTTCGGGCTCATCGATAGTGTACCGGGAGTGCCAGGAGGGTACCGGTGGACCATCGAGAGGGGTGTCTCGACCCAAGAGGCTACATGGGATGTGGGAGGAGGTAAACCAGACGCTGCTGGTCTGGCCGAAGCCTACTCTAAGGGCCCATGCGGCTAGGAAAGAGTGGGAAAGGAAAAACCCCAAAGAAGGGAAGGAAAATCCAAATTAGGAAGGAGTCCTAATAGGATCCCACCTCCTTTGTGGGAGGTGGATTCCCTCCCTTGTTTGGTTTGTCCGAACCTACTTGGAGTAGGGGACAAGGCTACCTCCTCTCCCCTTCCTCCTATATATATTGAGGGATTTTGAAGGCAACCCCTAACCCTAATTGCCACGTGTTGTCCTCTCTCTTCCTCTAGATATGTTTCTCCTCTAGATTGATTCTGTAGTGCTTGGCGAAGCCCTGCCGAATCAGCTCCACCACCATCGCTTCCGCGCCGTCGCGCTGCAGGAGACTCATCTACCTCTCCACTCCTTCTTGCTGGATCAAGAAGGCGGAGATCGTCATTGAGTTGTACGTGCACTGAACGCGGAGGTGCCGTCCGTTCGGCACTAGATCAGAAGGACCTGTTGGAAATATGCCCTAGAGGCAATAATAAATTAGTTATTATCATATTTCCTTGTTCATGATAATCGTTTATTATCCATGCTATAATTGTGTTGATCGGAAACTCAGATACATGTGTGGATACATAGACAACACCATGTCCCTAGTATGCCTCTAATAGACTAGCTCGTTGATCAAAGATGGCTATGGTTTCCTAGTCATGGACATGAGATGTCATTTGGTAACGGTATCACATCATTAGGAGAATGATGTGATGGACAAGACTCAAACTACAAATGTAGCTTATTATCGTGTCAGTTTATTGCTACTGTTTTCTGCATGTCAAGTATATGTTCCTATGATCATGAGATCATGCAACTCACAGATATCGGAGGAGTACCTTGTGTGTATCAAATGTCGCAACGTAACTGGGTGACTATAAAGGTGCTCTACAGGTGTCTCCGAGGGTGTCTGTTGAGTTGGCATGGATCAAGACTGGGATTTGTTACTTCGTGTGACGGAGAGGTATCTCAGGGCCCACTCGGTAATACAACATCACAATAAGCCTTGCAAGCAATGTGACTAAGTGTTGGTCACAGGATCTTGTATTACAGAATGAGTAAAGAGACTTGCCAGTAACGAGGTTGAACTACATATGGAGATACCGACGATCGAATCTCGGGCAAGTAACATACCGAAGAACAAAGGGAACATCATACGGGATTAACTGAATCCTTGACATAGAGGTTCGACCAATAAAGATCTTCGTACAATATGTAGGAACCAATGTGGACATCCAGGTCCCGCCATTGGTTATTGACTGTAGAGGTGTCTCGATCATGTCTACATAGTTCTCGAACCCGCAGGGTCTGAACACTTAAGGTTTGGTGACGTTTCGGTAGTATAGAGTTATGTATGGTGGTGACCGAAGTTTGTTCAGAGTCCCGGATGAGATCCCGGACGTCACGAGGAGCTTCGGAATGGTCCGGAGGTAAAGATTCATATATAGGAAGTCCCGTTTTGGTCGCCGGAAAAGTTTTGGGCTCATCGGTAGTGTACCGGCAGTGTCGGTAGTGTACCGGGAGGCCTCCGGGAGGGGTATTTCGACCCAAGAGGCTTCATGGGCTGTGGGAGAGTGAATATCAGCCCTTAGTGGGCTGGTGTAAACTCCCACACAAGGACCATGTCGCTGGAAGAAAAAACCCAATAGGAAAAGGTGGAAAAAAAGGCAAAAAGGAGCAATCCTAGTCCTACTAGGATTGGAGGAGGAGAGTCTGTTGGGAGACGTAGTAGTAAATCAAAAATTTTCCTACGCGTTCACCAAGATCTATCTATGGAGAAACCAGCAACGAGCAAGGGGAGAGTGGATCTTCATACCTTTGAAGATCGCTAAGCGGAAGCGTTACAAGAACGCGGTTGATGGAGTCGTACTCGCAGCGATTCAGATCGCGGTAGATCCGATCAAGTGCCGAACGGACGGCACCTCCGCGTTCAACACACGTGCAGCCCGGTGACGTCTCCAACACCTTGATCCAGCAAGGAGGAAGGAGAGGTTGGGGAAGGGCTCCAACAGCAGCACGACGGTGTGGTGGTGGTGGAGTAGCAAGGTATTCCGACAGGGCTTCGCCTAAGCGCTGCGGAGGAGGAAGAAGAGAGGTAGGGCTTCGCCGTGAGAGAGAGAGATCAAATCCTCAAGTATATATAGGAGGAGGGACGTGGAAGGGCTGGCTTGGCCCCTCCTCCAAGGAGGAGAGGGTCGGCCGAATTAAAGGGAGAGTCCACCTCCCACAAGGGAGGTGGATCTCCTCCTTTTAAATCCTTTTTGCCTTATCTCCTTATCTCCAGCCACACGGGCCCACATAGATGGTCTTGGCCGACCCAATATGGGATGGCACACCTCCTCTAAGGGCCCATGAGGTCCTTTTGTCGTCACACCCCTCTCGGGGGTCCTCCGGCACCCTCCCGGCACTCCCGGTACACTACCGATGAGCCCAAAAACTTTCCGGTGACCAAAACTGGACTTCCTATATATCAATCTTTACCTCCGGACCATTCCGGAGCTCCTCGTGACGTCCGGGATCTCATCCGGGACTCCGAACAACCTTCGGTAATCACGTATACCATTTCCCTATAACCCTAGCGTCATCGAACCTTAAGTGTGTAGACCCTACGGGTTCGGGAGACACGTAGACATGACCGAGACACTTCTCCGGCCAATAACCAACAGCGGGATCTGGATACCCATGTTGGCTCCCACGTACTCCACGATGATCTCATCGGATGAACCACGATGTCAAGGATTCAATCAATCCCGTATACAATTCCCTTTGTCTATCGGTATGATACTTGCCCGAGATTCGATCGTCGGTATCCCCATACCTTGTTCAATCTCGTTACTGGCAAGTCTCTTTACTCGTTCCGTAATACATCATCCCGTGGCTAACTCCTTAGTCACATTGAGCTCATTATGATGATGTCTTACCGAGTGGGCCCAGAGATACCTCTCCGTCACACGGAGTGACAAATCCCAGTCTCGATTCGTGCCAACCCAACAGATACTTTCGGAGATACCCGTAGTGCACCTTTATAGCCACCCAGTTACGTTGTGACGTTTGGCGCACCCAAAGCATTCCTATGGTATCCGGGAGTTGCACAATCTCATGGTCTAAGGAAACGATACTTGACATTGAAAAGCTTTAGCAAACGAACTACACGATCTTGTGCTATGCTTAGGATTGGGTCTTGTCCATCACATCATTCTCCTAATGATGTGATCCCGTTATCAACAACATCCAATGTCCATGGTCATGAAACCGTGACCATCTATTGATCAACGAGCTAGTCAACTAGAGGCTCACTAGGGACATGTTGTGGTCTATGTATTCACACATGTATTATGGTTTCCGGTTAACACAATTATAGCATGAACAATAGACAATTATCATGAACAAGGAAATACAATAATAACCATTTTATTATTGTCTCTAGGGCATATTTCCAACAGTCTCCCACTTGCACTAGAGTCAATAATCTAGTTCACATCACCATGTGATTAACACTTACATCACCATATGATCATATCATCATGTGATTAACACCCAATAAGTTCTGGGGTTTGTTCATGTTCTGCTCGTGAAAGAGGTTTTTAGTGAACGGGTCTGCGACATTTAGATCCGTGTGTACCTTGCAAACTTTCCATGTCATATTTGTAGATACTACTCCCATGCTCCACTTGGAGCTATTCCAAATGGCTGCTCCACTATACGTAGCTGGATTTCTACTAAGAGTCATCCGGATTGGTTTTAAAGCTTGCATCATCGTAACACTTTACGATGAACTCTTTATCACCTCCATAATCGAGAAATATTTCCTTAGTTCTCAAGTTACTAAGGCTAACTTTGACCGCTGTCCAGTGATCCACTCTTGGATTACTCTTGTACCCTTGACAAACTCATGGCAAGGCACACACAGGTGCGGTACACAACATTGCATACTATATAGAGCCTATGGCTAAAGCATAGGAGATGACACTCATCTTTTCTTTATCTTCTGCCGTGGTCGGGTATTGAGTCTTACTCAATTTCACACCTTACAATACAGTCAAGAACTCCTTCTTTGACCCATCTATTTTGAACTCCTTCAAAAACTTGTCAAGGTATGTCTTCGTCGAAAAAACTTATCAAGCGAATAGATCTATCCCTATAGATCTTGATGCTCAATAAAATAGTAGCTTTATCTCGGTCTTCCTTTGAAAAAAAAAACTTTTCAAACAACCCTTCATGCTCTTCCAGAAATTCTACATCATTTCCGATCAATAATATGTCAACTACATATTCTTATAAGAAATTCTATAGTGCTCCCACTCACTTTCTTGCAAATACAAGTTTCTCATAAACTTTGTATAAACTTAAACACTTTGATCACCTCATCAAAGCATATATTCCAACTCCGAGATTCTTGCTCCAATCCATAGAAGGATCGCTGGAGTTTGCATATTATTAGCATCCTTAGGATTGACAAAACCTTCTGGTTGTATCACATACAACTCTTCCTCATAGAAACCATTACGGAAACCTTGTTTTGTCATCCATCTGCCAGATTTCATAATCGAAAAATGCAGCAACTGCTAACAAAATTTTAATAGACTTTTAGCATCGCTACAGATGAGACAATCTCATCGCAGTCAACTCCTTGAACTTGGCGTAAACTTCTTTGCGACAAATCGAGCTTTATAAACGGTGACATTTCACCATTAGCGTCTATGTTTATTTCAAAGGTCCATTTGTACTCAATGACCCGCCATTCAACAGGCAAGTCTACCAAAGTCCATACTTGGTTTTCATACATGGATCCTTTCTCGGATTTCAAGGCTCCTAGCCATTTGTTGGAATCCGGGCCCACTATCGCTTCTCCATAGTTCGTAGGTTCATCGTTGTCCAACAACATGATTTCCAAGACAGGGTTGTCGTACCACTCAGGAGCAGTACGCGTCCTTGTCGACCTACGAGGTTCGATAGTGACTTGATCTGAAGCTTCATGATCATCATCATTAACTTTCTTTTCAACTGAGTAGGCTCTACAGAAACATCTTTCTATGTTGCGCTATTCTCTGGTTGAAACAAAGGTTCAACAACCTTATCAAGTTCTATCTTCCTCCCACTCAATTCTTTCGAGAGAAACTCTTTCTCAAAAAAGGACCCGTTCTTAGCAACAAACACCTTTTGCGCTTGGATCTGAGATAGAAGGTATACCCAATGTCTCATTAGGGTATTCTATGAAGATGCATTTGTCTGCTTTGAGTTCGAGCTCGCTAGGTGAAAAACCCATTTTCACATAAGCGTCGCAGCCCCAAACATTAAGAAATGACAGCTTAGGCTTCTGTCAAACCATAATTCTCACGGTGTCATCTCAACAGACTTAGATGGTGCCCTGTTAAAGTGAATGGATTTGTCTTTAATGCATAACCCCATAACGATAGTGGTAAAACGATAAGAGACATCATAGCACTCACTATATCCAATAGAGCACGACTACGACGTTCGAACACACCATCACACTATGGTGTTCCAGGAGGCGTGAGCTGTGAAACAATTTCCACATTGTCTAAAATTGCATACCAAACTCGTAACTTAGATATTCACCTCCATGATCATATCATAGACATTTATCTTCTTGTCACGATGATCTTTAACTTCACTCTGAAACTCCTTGAACCTTTCAAACATTTCAGATTCGTGTTTCATTAAGTAAATATCCCCATATTTACTCAAATCATCCGTGAAGGTAAAACAACGATATCCACTATGTGTTTCAACACTCATTGGACCACATACATCAACATGTATTAATTCCAATAAGCCACTTGCCCGCTCCATCATATTGGATGACGGGGTCTCAGTCATCTTGCCCAAGAGCCATGGCTCGCATGTCTCAACCAATTCGAAATCGAGTGAGTCAAAAATCCATCAGCATGGAGTTTCTTTCATGCGATTTATACCAATATGACATTACGTGGCAGTGCCACAAGCATGTGGTACTATCATTATTAAATTTGTATCTTTTGGTACCAATGTTATGAATATGTGTACTACTACGATCATGATTCGATAAACCATTTCGAGTGGGTGCATGACCATTGAAGGCATTATCCATGTAAACAGAATAACCATTATTCTCTAACTTATATGAATAACCGTATCGCACTAATCATGATCTAATCACGTTTATGCTCAACGCAAACACCAAATAACATTTATTTAGGTTTATCACAAATCCTGAAGGTAGAGAGAGCGTGCGATGGTGATCACATCAATCTTGGAAATACTTCCAACACACATCGTCACCTTTCACCTAGCTAGTCTCCATTTACTCCGTAGCTTTTATTTCGAGTTGCTAACACTTAGCAACCGAACCGGTATCTAATACCCAGGTGCTACTAGGAGTACCAGCAAGGTACACATCACTAACACGTATATCAAATATACTTCCATTGACATTACCAGCCTTCTTATCTACCAATCATCTAGGGTTTTTCCGCTTCAGCGAACATTCTCCTCATAACAGAAGCACTTAGTCTCGGGTTCGGGCTCAACCTTGGGTTTCTTCACTAGAGCAACAACTGGCTTGCCATTCCTGAAGTTTTTCCCTTCTTGCCCTTGCCCCTTTTGAAACTAGTGGTTTTCACTTAACCATCAACACTTGATGCTCCTTATTGATTTCTACCTTCGTGGTGTCAAACATCACGAACAACTCAGGGATCATCTTATCCATCCCTGGCATGTTATAGTTCATCACGAAGCTCTAGTAGCTTGGTGGCAGTGACTTGGAGAACTGCATTAATCACTATCTCATCTGGAAGATTAACTCCCACTTGATTCAAGTGATTGTAGCACCCAGACAATCTGAGAACACGCTCACCGATTAAGCTATTCTCCTTTATCTTGCAGGCAAAGAATCTTGTTGGAGGTCTCATACCTCTCAACATAGGCACGAGCTTGAGATCACAATCTCAGCTCCTAGAACATCTCATATGTTCTGTGACGTTCAAAACATTTTGAAGCCTCAATTCTAAGCCGTAATGCATGACGCACTGAACTATCACATAGTCATCAAAAAGTGCCTGTCATATGTTCACAACATCTACAGACAACGCTTGAGGGAGTGATGCAGTTAGCGGTACATCAAAAACATAAGCTTTCTGTGCAGCAATGAGGACAATCCTCAGATCACGGACCCAGTCCGCATTATTGCTACCATCAACTTTCAACTTACTTTTCTCTAGGATTGTATCAATAAAACTGGGGAGCTATAGCGCGAGCTATCTACGACATAATTTGCAAGGACATTTTTAGACTAAGTTCATGATAATTAAGTTCATTTAATCAAATTATTAATGAACTCCCACTTAGATAGACATCTCTCTAGTCTTCCAAGTGATACATGATCCATGTCAACTAGCCCGTGTCCGATCATCACGTGAGACGGACTAGTCATGCATGGTGAACATCTCTATGTTGATCGTATCTTCTATACGACTCATGTTCGACCTTTCGGTCTTCCGTGTTCCGAGGCCATGTCTGTACATGCTAGGCTCGTCAAGTCAACCTAAGTGTTTCGCATGTGTAAATCTGGCTTACACCCGTTGTATGCGAACGTTAGAACCTATCACACCCGATCATCACGTGGTGCTTCGGAACGACGATCCTTAGCAACGGTGCACAGTTAGGGTGAACACCTTTCTTGAAATTTTATTGAGAGATCATCTTATTTACTACCGTCGTTCTATGCAAATAAGATGTAAACATGATAAACATCACATGCAATCAATATAGTGACATGATATGGCCAATATCATCTTGCTCCTTTGATCTCCATCTTCGGGGCACCATGATCATCACTGTCACCGGCACGACACCATGATCTCCATCATCATGATCTCCATCATTGTGTCTTCATGAAGTTGTCTCGCCAAATATTACTTCTACTACTACAGCTAACGTTTAGCAATAAAGTAAAGTAATTACATGGCGTTTATGATTGACACGCAGGTCATACAATGATATAAGACAACTCCTATGGCTCCTGCCGGTTGTCATAGTCATCGACATGCAAGTCGTGAACCCTATTACAAGAACATGATCAATCTCATACATCACAATGCATCACATCACATCCTTTTGGCCATATCACATCACACGGCATATGCTGCAAAAACAAGTTAGACGTCCTCTAATTTGTAGTTGCAAGTTTTTACGTGGCTGCTATAGGTTACTAGCAAGAACGTTTCTTACCTACGTCAACACCACAACGTGATTTGCCAATTGCTATTTACCCTTCATAAGGACCCTTTTCATCGAATCCGATCCGACTAAGGTAGGAGAGACAGACACCCGCTAGCCACCTTATGCATCTAGTGCATGTCAGGCGGTGGAACCGGTCTCACGTAAGCGTACGTGTAAAGTTGGTCTGGGCCGCTTCATCCCACAATACCGCCGAATCAAGATAAGACTAGTAGCGGCAAGCAAATTAACAAACTCGACGCCCACAACTGCTTTGTGTTCTACTCGTGCATAGATTCTACGCATAGACCTAGCTCATGATGCCACTGTTGGGAGACGTAGTAGTAAATCAAAAAATTTCCTACGCGTTCACCAAGATCTATCTATGGAGAAACCAGCAACGAGCAAGGGGAGAGTGGATCTTCATACCTTTGAAGATCGCTAAGCGGAAGCGTTACAAGAACGCGGTTGATGGAGTCGTACTCGCAGCGATTCAGATCGTGGTAGATCCGATCAAGTGCCGAACGGACGGCACCTCCGCGTTCAACACACGTGCAGCCCGGTGACGTCTCCAACACCTTGATCCAGCAAGGAGGAAGGAGAGGTTGGGGAAGGGCTCCAACAGCAGCACGACGGTGTGGTGGTGGTGGAGTAGCAAGGTATTCCGACAGGGCTTCGCCTAAGCGCTGCGGAGGAGGAAGAAGAGAGGTAGGGCTTCGCCGTGAGAGAGAGAGATCAAATCCTCAAGTATATATAGGAGGAGGGACGTGGAAGGGCTGGCTTGGCCCCTCCTCCAAGGAGGAGAGGGTCGGCCGAATTAAAGGGAGAGTCCACCTCCCACAAGGGAGGTGGATCTCCTCCTTTTAAATCCTTTTTGCCTTATCTCCTTATCTCCAGCCACATGGGCCCACATAGATGGTCTTGGCCGACCCAATATGGGCTGGCACACCTCCTCTAAGGGCCCATGAGGTCCTTTTGTCGTCACACCCCTCTCGGGGGTCCTCCGGCACCCTCCCGGCACTCCCGGTACACTACCGATGAGCCCAAAAACTTTCCGGTGACCAAAACTGGACTTCCTATATATCAATCTTTACCTCCGGACCATTCCGGAGCTCCTCGTGACGTACGGGATCTCATCCGGGACTCCGAACAACCTTCGGTAATCACGTATACCATTTCCCTATAACCCTAGCGTCATCGAACCTTAAGTGTGTAGACCCTACGGGTTCGGGAGACACGTAGACATGACCGAGACACTTCTCCGGCCAATAACCAACAGCGGGATCTGGATACCCATGTTGGCTCCCACGTACTCCACGATGATCTCATCGGATGAACCACGATGTCAAGGATTCAATCAATCCCGTATACAATTCCCTTTGTCTATCGGTATGATACTTGCCCGAGATTCGATCGTCGGTATCCCCATACCTTGTTCAATCTCGTTACTGGCAAGTCTCTTTACTCGTTCCGTAATACATCATCCCGTGGCTAACTCCTTAGTCACATTGAGCTCATTATGATGATGTCTTACCGAGTGGGCCCAGAGATACCTCTCCGTCACACGGAGTGACAAATCCCAGTCTCGATTCGTGCCAACCCAACAGATACTTTCGGAGATACCCGTAGTGCACCTTTATAGCCACCCAGTTACGTTGTGACGTTTGGCGCACCCAAAGCATTCCTATGGTATCCGGGAGTTGCACAATCTCATGGTCTAAGGAAACGATACTTGACATTGAAAAGCTTTAGCAAACGAACTACACGATCTTGTGCTATGCTTAGGATTGGGTCTTGTCCATCACATCATTCTCCTAATGATGTGATCCCGTTATCAACGACATCCAATGTCCATGGTCATGAAACCGTGACATCTATTGATCAACGAGCTAGTCAACTAGAGGCTCACTAGGGACATGTTGTGGTCTATGTATTCACACATGTATTATGGTTTCCGGTTAACACAATTATAGCATGAACAATAGACAATTATCATGAACAAGGAAATACAATAATAACCATTTTATTATTGCCTCTAGGGCATATTTCCAACAGAGTCCTCCTCCACCTCCCACTTTGGCCGAACGAAGCTTGGCTTGGTGGCCAAGCTGCCTCCTCTTCTCCTCTCCTCCTATATATACTGGTGGTATTGAGGGGTTTTGCACTAGATTTTCAGCCACGTGCTACCCGTTCCTCCAGTGCGTAGTTTCTCCTGTAGATTGGTTTTCTGGAGTGCTTAGGCGAAGCCCTGTCGGAATTGCTCCACCACCATCGCCGGAGCGCCGTCAGGCTGCCGGAGAACTCTTCTTACTCTCCACTCCTTCTTGCTGGATCAAGACGGTAGAGATCGTCATCAAGCTGTACGTGTGTTGAACGCGGAGGTGTCGTTCGTTCGGTGCTAGATCGGAAGGATCATGATCAAGTTCGTGAGACGGATCGTGATCAAGTTCGTGGGACGGATCGTGATCAATTTCGTGGGACGGATCGTGATCAGATCACGGCACGAATCGTGATTGGATCGCGGGACGGATCGTGATTGGATCGCGGGACGCCCGGCGATTTGGATCGCGAAGACGTTCGACTACACCAACCGCGTTTCTTAACGCTTCCCGCTTAGCGATCTACAAGGGTATGTAGATCCACTCTCCCTCTCGTAGATGCTCATCACCATGGATAGATCTTCGTGTGTGTAGGAAAATTTTTGTTTCCCATGCAACGTTCCCCAACAGTGGCATCATGAGCTAGGTCTATGTGTAGATGAGATCTCGAGTAGAACACAAAAGGTTTGTGGGCGTTGATGCTTAGATTTCTTCCTCCCTTGGTCGGATTTTGGTTCAGCGGTATTGTGAGATGAAGCAGTCCGGACCAACATTACTCGTACGCTTATGAGAGACCGGTTCCCTCGACGCAACTTGTTGCCTAGATGGCTTGCGGGTGGCAGTTTCTCTCACTTTAGTTGGATCGGATTCAACAAAGGCAGTCCTTGAGAAGGTTGAAAAGAAAATTATGTATCACCGTTGTGGTTTATGCGTAGGTGAGAATCGTTCTTGCTAGAAACCCATAGCAGCCACGTAAAACATGCAACAACAATTAGAGGACGTCTAACTTGTTTTTGCAGGGTATGTTGTGATGTGATATGGCCAATTACATGATGTGATATATGTGATGTATGAGATGATCATGTGATGTATAGATTATCACGACTTGCATGTCGATGAGTACGGCAACCGGTAGGAGCCATAGGGTTGTCTTTAATTATTGTATGACATGCGTGTCAATCATTAAGCGCTATGTAATGCTTTACTTTATCACTAAACGGTAGCAATAGTAGTAGAAGCATGTTGGGCGCGACAACCCCGATGGCGACACGTTGATGGAGATCAAGATGATGGAGATCATGGTGTCTTGCCGGTGACGATGGAGATCATGTCGGTGCTTTCAAGATGGAGATCAAAAGCACAAGTTCATGGCCATATCATGTAACTTATGATTTGCATGTGATGTTAATCCTTTTTATGCACCTTGTTTTGCTTAGGAGGACGGTAACATTATAAGGTGATCCCTCACTTAAATTTCAAGATGAATTGTGTTGTCCTCGAGTGTGCACCGTTGCGAAAGTTTGTCGTGTTGAGACACCACGTGATGATCGGGTGTGATAGACTCTACGTTCACATACAATGGGTGGAAGCCAGTGTTGCACATGCAAAACACTCGGGTTAAACTTGACGAGCCTAGCATGTACAGACATGGCCTCGGAACACAAGAGACCGAAAGGTCGAACATGAGTCATATAGTAGATATGATCAACATGATGATGTTCACCATTGTAACCACCTCAACTCACGTGATGACCGGACTTGAGTTGGTGAATTTGGATCATGTATCACTCGGATGACCGGAGGGATGTCAATTTGAGTGGGAGTTCTTAAGTAATATGATTAATTGAACTCATTATCATGAAAATAGTCAGTAGTGTCTTTGAAAATTATGTTGTAGATTACTTGCTCGCATTGTAGCTCCCTTGAATTTTTATATGTTCCTAGAGAAATAGAGTTGAAAGATGATGGTAGCAATATTGCGGATTGGCTCTGTGATCTGAGGATTGTCCTCGTTGCTGCACAGAAGGCTTTTGTCCTTTATGAAACCGCTCGGTGCGCCAACCCCTCTAGCGTCGTCTATAGATGTTGTGAACATCTGACAGGCACGTTGTGATGACTACTTGATAGTTTAGTGCGTCTTCCATTATGGCTTACAATTGAGGCTTCGAAACATTTTGAACGTCACGGAACATATGAGATGTTCTAAGAGCTGAAATTAGGATCTCAGGCTCGTGCCCGTGTTGCAAGATATGAGATCTCCACCAATATTCTTTGCCTTCAAGATGAAAGAGAATAGCTCAATAGTTGAGCATGTGCTCAGATTGTCTAGGTGCTGCAATCGCTTGAATCGAGTGGGAGTTAATCTTCCAGATAAGATAGTGATTGATATTGTTCTCCAAGTCACTGTCACTAAGCTACTAGAACTTGGTGATGAACTATAAACGCCAGGGATAGAAATAATGATCCCTGAGCTGTTCGCGATGTTTGACACTGCGAAGGTAGAAATCAAGAAGGAGCATCAAGTTTTGATGGTTAGTAAAACCACTAGTTTCGATAAGGGCAAGGGCAAGGAGGGAAACTTCATGGATAGCAAGTCAGTTGCTGCTCTGGTGAAGCAACCCAAAGTTGAACCCAAACCCGAGACTAAGTGCTTCGATTATGAGGAGAGCGGTCGCTGAAGTGGGACAACCCTAGATACTTGGTAGATAAGAAGGTTGGCAACGTCGACAGAAGTATATTTGATATATGTGTTATTGATGTGTACCTTGCTAGTACTCCTAGTAGCACCTGGGTATTGGATATCGGTTCGGTTGCTAAATGTTAGTAACTCGAAATAAAAGCTACAAAATAAACGGAGAACTAGCTAAGGGTAAGGTGACGATGTGTGTTGGAAATGTTTCCAAGGTTGATGTGATCAACATCGCACGCTCTCTCTACCTTCGGGATTGGTGACAAACCTAAATAAATGTTATTTGGTGTTTTGCATTGAGCGTGAACGTGATTAGATCGTGTTTATTGCAACACGGTTATTCATTTAAGTTAGAGAATAATGGTTATTCTGTTTACATGAATAATACCTTCAATGGACATGCACCCAGTGAGAATGGTTTGTTGAATCTTGATCGTAGTAATACAAATGTTCATAACATTGATTCCAAAAGATACAAAGTTAATAATGATAGTACCACATACTTGTGGCACTGCCGCTAAAATGTCATATTGGTATAAAGCGCATGAAGAAACTCCATGCTGATGGATATTTGGACTCATTCGATTTCGAATCGGTTGAGACATGCGAACCATGCCTCTTTGGCAAGATGACTAAGGACTCTGTTTCCAGATGGATGGAACGGGCAAGTGATTTATTGGAAATGATACATGTTGATGTATGCAATCCACTGAGTCTTGTAGCGTGCGGTGGATATCGTTATTTTCTTACCTTCACTGATGATTTGAGTAGATATAGTGTATATTTACTTAATAAAACACAAGTCTGAATAGTTTGATAGGTTCAAGCTAATTCAGAGTGAAGTTTAAGATCATCGTGACAAGAAGATAAAAAAATGTCTGCGATATGATCGTGGAGGTAAATATCTGAGTTACGAGTTTGGCATACAACTTTAGACAATGTGAATTTTTTTTCACTACTGACGCCACCTGGAACACCATAGTGCGATGGTGTGTCCGAACGTCATAGTCGTGCTCTATTGGATATGGTGCGGGTTATGATGTCTCTTGTCATTTTACTACTATAGTTTTGGGGTTATGCATTAGAGACAATTGCATTCACTTTAAATAGGGCACCATCTAAATCCATTGAGATGACACAATGTGAATTATGGTTTGGTAGAAACCTAAGCTGTCATTTCTGAATATTTGAGGCTGCGACGCTTGTGTGGAAAAATGTTTTCACCTAATGAGCTCAATCCCAAAGCGGACAAATGCATCTTCATAGAATACCCTAAGAACAGTTGGGTGAACCTTCTATCTCAGATCCAAGCATAAAGTGTTTGTTGCTGAAATGGGTCCTTTCCCGAGAAAAGGTTTCTCTCGAAAGAATTGAGTGGAAGGAAGATAGAACTTGATGAGGTTGTTGAACCTTTGTTTCAACCAGCGAGTAGCGCAGCGTAGAAAGATGTTTGTGTGGAACCTACGTCAGTTGAAGAGGAAGTAAATGGATCATGAAGCTTCGGATCAAGTTACTATCGAACCTCGTAGGCCGACAAGGATGTGTAGTGCTCCTGATCGGTACAACAACCCTGTCTTGGAGGTCATGTTGTCGGAAAGCAACGAGCCTACGAGCTATGGAGAAGCGATGATGGGCCCGGATTCCGACAAATGGTTAGAGGCCATGAAATCCGAGAAAGGATCCATGTATGAAAACCAAGTATAGACTTTGGTAGACTTGCTCGTTGGACGGCAGGTCGCTGAGTACAAATGGACTTTTAAAATGAAGACAGCCGCTAATGGTAAATGTCACCATTTATAAAGCTCGACTTGTCGCAAAGAAGTTTCCGGCAAGTTCAAGGAGTTGACTATGATGAGACTTTCTCACTCGTAGCGATGCTAAAGTCTGTTGGAATTATGTTAGCAGTTGCTGCATTTTTAAATTATGAAATCTGGCAGATGGATGTCAAAACATCGTTTCCTTAACGGTTTACTTGAGGAAAGGTTGTATGTGATACAACCAGAAGGTTTTGTCAGTCCTAAGGATGCTAAAAGGTGTGCAAGCTTCAGTGATTATTCTATGAACTGAAGCAAGCATCTCGGAGTTGGAATATACACTTTGATGAGGTGATCAAAGATTTTGAGTCTATACAAAGTTTATGAGAAACTTGTATTTGCAATAAAGTGAGTGGGAGCACTACAGAGTTTCTGATAAGTATATGTGGATGACATATTGCTATTCGGAAATAATGTGGAATTTCTGGAAAGCATAAACAGTTGTTTGGAAAGTGATTTCAAAGGAAGACCTGAATAAAGTTACCTAATTGTTGAGCATCAAGATCTATAAAGATATATCAAGATGATTGATAAGGCTTTCAATGAGTACATACCTTGACAAGATTTTGAAAGAGTTCAAAATGGATTAGCCAGAGAGAAGTGTTCTCGCCTGCTTTGTAAGGTGTGAAGTTGAGTGAGAATCAAAGCTCGACCACGGCAAAAGAAAGAGAAAGGACGAATGTCGTCCCCTATGCCTTAGCCATAGGCTCTGTATAGTATGCCATGCTGTGTACCCCACCTGTGTGTGCCTTGCCATGAGTCCGTCAAGGGGTACAAAAGTGATCCAGGAGTGGATCACTGGACAACGGTCAAGATTATCCTTAGTAACTAAAAAACTAAGGAGATGTTTCTCGATTATGGAGGTGATAAAGAGTTCGTCGTAAAGAGTTACGTCGATGCAAGCTTTAACACCAATACGGATGACTCGTAGTAGCAATCTGGATACGTTTAGTGGAGCAGCCATTTGGAATAGTACCAAGTGGAGTGTGGT
The DNA here is from genome assembly GCA_022496015.1 of Hordeum marinum. NCBI lineage: Eukaryota > Viridiplantae > Streptophyta > Magnoliopsida > Poales > Poaceae > Hordeum > Hordeum marinum. Next base: position 1,125,238 of record CM039677.1, on the reverse strand, counting down.
AGCAGTGTTTACGGTTTGACATAGAGATTTGTAAAGTACACACGGATCTGAATGTCGCAGACCTGTTGACTATAAGACCTCTCTCACATGCAAAGCATGATCGATCCCCAGAACTCATTGGGTGTTAGATTCATAACAATGCGAATCACATGATGATGTGAACTAGATTATTGACTCTAGTGCAAGTGGGAGACTATTGGAAATATGCCCTAGAGGCAATAATAAATTAGTTATTATCATATTTCCTTGTTCATGATAATCGTTTATTATCCATGCTATAATTGTGTTGATCGGAAACTCAGATACATGTGTGGATACATAGACAACACCATATCCCTAGTATGCCTCTAATAGACTAGCTCGTTGATCAAAGATGGCTATGGTTTTCCTAGTCATGGACATGAGATGTCATTTGGTAACGGGATCACATCATTAGGAGAATGATGTGATGGACAAGACCCAAACTACAAACGTAGCTTATGATCATGTTAGTTTATTGCTACTGTTTTCTGCATGTCAAGTATATGCTCCTATGACCATGAGATCATGCAACTCACAGATATCGGAGGAGTACCTTGTGTGTATCAAATGTTGCAACATAACTGGGTGACTATAAAGGTGCTCTACAGGTGTCTCCGAGGGTGTCTGTTGAGTTGGCATGGATCAAGACTGGGATTTGTTACTCCGTGTGACGGAGAGGTATCTCAGGGCCCACTCGGTAATACAACATCACAATAAGCCTTGCAAGCAATGTGACTAAGTGTTGGTCACGGGATCTTGTATTACGGAACGAGTAAAGAGACTTGCCAGTAACAAGGTTGAACTAGGTATGGAGATACCGACGATCGAATCTCGGGCAAGTAACATACCGAAGAACAAAGGGAACATCATACGGGATTAACTGAATTCTTGACATAGAGGTTTGACCGATAAAGATCTTTGTAGAATATGTAGGAACCAATGTGTACACCCAGGTCCCGCCATTGGTTATTGACCGTAGAGGTGTCTCGGTCATGTCTACATAGTTCTCGAACCCGCAGGGTCTGTACACTTAAGGTTTGGTGATGTTTCGGTAGTATAGAGTTATGTATGGTGGTGAACGAAGTTTGTTCGGAGTCCCGGATGAGATCCCGGACGTCATGAGGAGCTCTGGAATGGTTCGGAGGTAAAGATTCATATATAGGATGTCCCGTTTTGGTCGCCGGAAAAGTTTCGGGCTCATCGGTAGTGTACCGGGAGTGTCGGTAGTGTACCGGGTGGGGTATTTCGACCCAAGAGGCTTCATGGGCTGTGGGAGAGTGAATATCAGCCCTTAGTGGGCTGGTGGAAACTCCCACACAAGGACCATGTGGCTGGAAGAAAAAACCCAATAGGAAAAGGTGGAAAAAAAGGCAAAAAGGAGCAATCCTAGTCCTACTAGGATTGGAGGAGGAGAGTCCTCCTCCACCTCCCACTTCGGCCGAACCAAGCTTCGCTGGGTGGCCAAGCTGCCTCCTCTCCTCCTATATATATTGGTGGTATTGAGGGGTTTTGCACTAGATTTTCAGCCACGTGCTACCCGTTCCTCCAGTGCATAGTTTCTCCTCTAGATCGATTTTCTGCAGTGCTTAGGCGAAGCCCTGCCGGAATTGCTCCACCACCATCGTCGGAGCGCCGTCAGGCTGCCGGAGAACTCTTCTTCCTCTCCACTCCTTCTTGATAGATCAAGACGATGGAGATCGTCATCAAGTTGTACGTGTGCTGAACACGGAGGTGCCGTCTGTTCGGTGCCAGATCGGAAGGATCGTGATCAAGTTCGTGAGATGGATCGTGATCAAGTTCGTGGGACGGATCGTGATCGGATCACGGGATGGATCGTGATTGGATCGCGGGATGGATCGTGATTGGATCGTGGGACGCACGCTGATTTGGATCGCGAAGACGTTTGACTACACCAACCGCGTTACTTAACGCTTCCCGCTGAGCGATCTACAAGGGTATGTAGATCCACTCTCCCTCTCGTAGATGCTCATCACCATGGATAGATCTTCATGTGCGTAGGAAAATTTTTGTTTCCCATACAACGTTCCCCAACAAGACCACAATGGGATCGCGGGACGGCTCGTGATAAGATCACGGGACGGATCGTGAAGACGTTCGACTACATCAACCGCGTTTCTTAACGCTTCCCGCTTAGCGATCTACAAGGGTATGTAGATCCACTCTCCCTCTCGTAGATGCTCATCACCATTGATAGATCTTGCGTGTGCGTAGGAAATTCTTTATTTCCCATGCAACATTCCCCAACAAGAGCACCTCCATACCCGAGCTCGATGCAACTCTATCGCTAATATGCAGCTTTGCACACCTTCAAGGTGGTACACCAAAGGCAAAATCATTACTATTGAATGAATCAGACCGGGGCAACATGCCGGACATGTCATCGAACACCAGATATGGCACCCCTACATGACTAAGACTTCGGAGGAGGAACCATACCTTTCATCCATGAACCACAAATCCAACGCACGATCCACCATCTTCCAAATGCTGCCGATGCAGATCACAATCTGCATCCTCTCCTGGACTACCTACTTGTTGGGGGACGTTGCATGGGAAACAAAAAAAATCTACGAACACCCAAGACCTATCTCTGGAGATGCATAGCTACGAGAGGGAGATTGTTTCTACATATCCTTGTAGAGCGTTAAGCGGAAGCGTATATAACACAGTCGATGTATTCGTACATCTTCATGATCCAATCGCGATCCGTCCTGATCAAGCGCCCAATGGATGACACCTTTGCGTTCAGCACACGTGCAGCTCGACGACGTCTCCGCCTCCTCGATCCAGCGAGCGAGAGCAGAGTAGTAGATGGGTTCTCTAGCAGCACGACGACGTGGTGGATGTGTTGGTGGAGCTAGTCCAGCAGGGCTTCACCAAGAACTACTAGAACGAGGACGGAGGAGCAACGAGAGAGAGAGAGGGGTGTTACTGCCAGGGCTTGTGAGAAGTGTGTTGGCAGCCCCCCCCCCCATCTCTTCTATATATATAGGGGCATGGGTGGAGGCCGACCCCCTTAGGGTTTCCCCTAGGGGTGGGGTGGCGCCCTAGGGGCTGCTTTGGCCCCCAAGGCATCGCGCCCCCCTTAGGGTTTCCCCAAACCCTAGCCGCAATGGGCCTTGAGAGGGGGTGGCGCCCAGCCCACTAGGGGCTGGTGCGCCTCTCCTCTCAGTCCATGGGGCCTTTCGGGGCAGGCGAACCCCCGGAACCCTTTCGGCATCCCTGACATAAAACTGGTAAAACTCATAACTTTTTCGAAAACCGAATATATGAATCTTTACCTCTGGACCATTCCGAAGCTCCTCGTCATGTGCGGGGTATCATCAGGAACTCCGAACAATATTTGGTCACCAACATACATAACCCAATAATACTATGTCGTCATCGAACATTAAGCGTGTAGACCCTACAGATTCGAGAATCATGTAGACATGACCGAGATGTTGGAAATATGCCCTAGAGGCAATAATAGGTTGGTTATTACCATATTTCCTTGTTCATGATAATCGTTTATTATCCATGCTATAATTGCATTGATTGGAAACTTAGATACATGTGTGGATACATAGACAACACCATGTCCCTAGTATGCCTCTAATAGACTAGCTCGTTGATCAAAGATGGTCAAGGTTTCCTATCCATGGACATGAGATGTCATTTGATAACGGGATCACATCATTAGGAGAATGATGTGATGGAAAAGACCCAAGCTATAAACGTAGCATATGATCGTGTTGGTTTATTGCTACAGTTTTCTGCATGTCAAGTATTTGTTCCTATGACCATGAGAACATGCAACTCACTGACACCAGAGGAGTACCTTGTGTGTATCAAACGTCGCAACGTAACTGGGTGACTATAAAGGTGCTCTACAAGTATCTCCAAGGTGTAGGAGATATGCCCTAGAAGCAATAATAAATGTTATTGATTATCTCCCTGTTCATAATTAGGTTTATGTTCCATGCTATAACTACTATGGTTCTCGAGTCTACAATAACCACGAGGCTTGAAGGAAGACTCATATGCACGTGTGGAATAATAAACAGTAAATTGTATTCCTAGTCTGGCCTCTAAGACTGGCTCAAGTATTGCATGATGATCCCGTTTTCCTGATCATGGGCATGGCTATGCCGACAATTTTGAGGGCACAATGTTAGAAGAACATTTGTGTTGAATCGACCCAAATTGATGTTATGCTATGAGATACATTCGTCATAAGTTAATGGTTAATAACACAGAGAAGTTGATGTTTGTGTTGGAAATATGCCCTAGAGGCAATAAATAAAGTGTTTATTATTGTATTTCCTTGTTCATGATAATCGTTTATTATCCATGCTATAATTGTATTAATTGGAAACATGGATACATGTGTGGATACATAGACAAACACAATGTCCCTAGTATGCCTCTAGTGAACTAGCTCATTGATTGAAAGATGGTTAAAGGTTTCCTAGCCATGGACATGAGATGTCATTTGATAACGGGATCACATCATTAGGAGAATGATGTGATGGACAAGACCCAAACTACAAACGTAGCTTATGATCGTGTCAGTTTATTGCTATTGTTTTCTGCATGTCAAGTATATGTTCCTATGACCATGAGATCATGCAACTCACAGATATCGGAGGAGTACCTTGTGTGTACCAAACGTCGCAACATAACTGGGTGACTATAAAGGTGCTCTATAGGTGTCTCCGAGGGTGTCTCTTGAGTTGGCATGGATCAAAACTGGGATTTCTAACTCCGTGTGACAGAGAGGTATCTCAGGGCCCACTCGGTAATACAACATCACAATAAGCCTTGAAAGCAATGTGACTAAGTGTTGGTCACAGGATCTTGTATTACGGAACGAGTAAAGAGACTTGCCAGTAACGAGGTTGAACTAGGTATGGAGATACCGACGATCGAATCTCGGGCAAGTAACATACCGAAGAACAAAGGGAACATCATACGGGATTAACTGAATTCTTGACATAGAGGTTTGACCGATAAAGATCTTCGTAGAATATGTAGGAACCAATCTTAGTCCTACTAGGATTGGAGAGGAGAGTCCTCCTCCACCTCCCACTTCGGCCGAACCAAGCTTGGCTTGGTGGCCAAGCTGCCTCCTATCCTCCTCTCCTCCTATATATACTGGTGGTATTGAGGGTTTTTGCACTAGATTTCCAGCCACATGCTACCCGTTCCTCCAGTGCATAGTTTCTCCTCTAGATCGGTTTTCTGCAGTGCTTAGACGAAGCCCTGCCGAAATTGCTCCACCACCATCGCCGGAGCGCCGTCAGGCTTCCGGAGAACTCTTCTTCCTCTCCACTCCTTCTTGCTGGATCAAGACGGTGGAGATCGTCATCAAGCTGTACGTGTGCTGAACACGGAGGTGCCGTCCGTTCGGTCCTAGATCGGAAGGATCATGATCAAGTTCGTGAGACGGATCGTGATCAAGTTCGTGGGACGGATCGTGATCGGATCGCGAAGACATTCGACTACACCAACCGCGTTTCTTAACGCTTCCCGCTTGGCGATCTACAAGGGTATGTAGATCCACTCTCCCTCTCATAGATGCTCATCACCATGGATAGATCTTTGTGTGCGTAGGAAATTTTTTGTTTCCCATGCAACGTTCCCCAACAGTTTGCATAATTCCTTAGACCATGAGTGTATCGAGTTTCTTCATGCTTGCTTCATGAACTTTGGGGTTTGTTAAACGTCATCAGTAAATGGGTGGCTATTACGGTGGCTTACGGGTTCATGGAAAAGTATGTCAAGTAACTTGATTACTCAAGATTGGGATTTGCTCCTCCGACGATGGAGAGATATCTCTGGGCCCTCTCGGTGTTATGGTACCCATCATCGTCTGGCCAGACATTTTGTGATTTGATAATGGGGATGACGGAACACGGGAACGAGAAAAGAGAACAATACCGGTAATGAGGTAACTAGCATAGTGGACAAGTTGTTGATCCACGGGGATGCCAACATGTCTCACCTTGGGTATTTGTAACATATCGCGAAGCAACAGGAATAGTACACGGCAACTGGAGGTTCACTCGAATATTCATTCGTTTGGGTATAGGGGTCAATATGGGTGTCCACGGCTCTGATGTTGATCATTGATCGGAAGGGGTTTCGGGTCATGTCTATACTTCACCGAACCTATAGGGTCACATGCTCAAGGGTCATCTATCTGTTGAATACTAGACAAGGAGTCCGAGAGAAAGTCACTGGAAAAGTTACGGAGACAACGGAAAGGTTCCGGAGAGAACACCGGAAAAGTTTCGGTAAAACCAAAAGTTGTTTCGGATAAAACCATTGATCCAGAAAGGTTTCGGCAAGCACCGGGAATGTTTTGGAGGTTGCTAGAGTGGTCTGGTAATTTCTGGAATTTTTCCGGAGAATAAACCGAAAAAGGTTTTCGGAGCTGCCAGAATTGTTTACCGGGTAAACGAAGATGGTTTTAAATTAAACCACCATACCGGAAATGTTCCGAAGCGCATCCAGATAATTTTAGAGGGTGCCAGAAATGTTCTGGGACCTTCCGGAATTTTTCAGAAGTAATAGTCACGGAAAACATCTTGTCCCAGCGTGAGGGGACAAGATCCCACGATGCGTGGGGCTGTTTTGGGGGTGCCCCCCCCCATGAGGGGGCAGCCCCTTATGGCTGGACAAAGGTGTTGCCCCCCCCCCATGGTGGGGGCAGCCTCCACAAATGGTGGATAGTGTTGGGAGGAAGGTGGGGCCCCATGGGGGAACACCATGGACAAAGGAACATGTTTTCTCCATGTTTGGTGGGAACATGTTTCCTTGTTTGGTGGGTGCATGTTTTGTGGGCTGAATTTCAGACCCCCCTTCACCCCTTCCACCACTATATAAGGAGGTGGAGAGGGGCTCTCCATCCTCACTCAAGCTCTCTCACACAAGCCATGCATTATCTGGCATTCTCTCTCCCTCCCAGCGAAATAGTTTCGTAGAGCCGAAAGGCTGTCTGGGTCCCGGTGGGAACTAGTTCTGGACGGCGAAGCCCTGTCGGATAGATGATACCGTATGTGTGCAACTTTGTAGAGAGATCGTAGTTTCAGTCTTAGTTCGAGAGTGCCTCCCGAAGGGCTGTCCGTGTGACCGTCCGAGTTTTGGAGGTCCTCCCGAAGGGCTGTCCGAGTGACAGTCCAAGTTTTGGAGGTCCTCCCGAAGGGCTGTCCGCGACACCATCCGGGGGACTGTCCGACCGCCTCCCGGAGGGCTGTTCGCGGGGCAGATGAGGGTATACATCCTCGCGGTTGGGAGGTTGTAAAATCCTAGCTGCGGGGATCTGCATCGTCGTTCGTCATCGACTCTACTTCCGCCGTGCTACGAGTCAGTAACGAAAATGATCAAACCTTGTATGCAGTCTCCATAGTGGTCCTAGGCTGGTGCGTAGGTCGGAATTTTTTTGTTTTCTGCTGCGTTACCCAACAGTGGCATCAAGATCTATGCTATGCGTAGATGCAGGTTGCGATCTAGAATACATAGAGATGTATGGGTGTTGCACAATATAATTAAGTAGTAGATGAGATCTATTGCTGAAAATTATTTGTGCGGGTAGCAGATGAAATTTGTTACCCGATGTTCCTGTTGCTTCCCTGATTTTTGCGTAGTCCTGATCTTGACGGAATGGTCGAATCTCACAAAGTTCTAGCAATCCGCGATCCTTTCATGCTGCTCCTGAGTATGCTGATTGACAGATCAACGAAGTGCTAACAGTTCTTTGGGTTCCACCATAGTTGAGAAAGATGGATGTTTCGCAGACGAAAGGGCAATGCAGATGTGATCTGCATGGGGGTCACGCGTATGACGAAGTTTAATATGAGGCTTGAGATTTTATTATCTCGTGTTTTATACACCCTGGAAAGTTAATCTAGCAACTTGGATTATCATGCTTGATGATGGACGTTGGTAGCTTCGGTTTGTTTCGAAACCTTAGAAGCCACGAAAAACAAGTTTTTGCATGAACCGATTAGAGGCGTCTAACTTGGGTTTGCAGGATGGTTTGCATGTGCATGTGATGTGGTATAGCAGAGCTCATATAAATTTGATTATGTATGAGATGACTATATGATGTAATTTGATTAACATGACCTGCGTGTCATGATTCGGCATGATGGCTGGAGCCATATGATTGCACTTTAATGACCTGCATGTCAACCTTATGTAATGCACTTATTTTATTTGCTATAGAGATAGCAATATTATCTGGTGCATCGATAAGGTGGTGGCAATCTTCGCAAAGGTGAACACCGACGCGAATGCCGAAGACGAAGAAATACAAAACTTCTCCGTCAGAAAGGGCTATACCATATCATGCTATTATGAATTGCCTGAGATGTTTATCCCTTATGATGCACCCTTCTTGATTGCGCGGTACTCGCCTTTTATTAGGGTGATCTCTCACAAAAATATCAAGTAGTTAGTGTTCTCCCAAGTGTAGCACCGCCACGGCACCTATCTTTTCAGGGTGCGCCGTGTCACACGGGTACGAACGATTAGAGAAGTGTGAGGCGGGTGAGTTGAGACCTCGCAGCGAGATCACTTGGTTGTCTTGACGTTCAGGCATGACCGTCATGAGCTCGAAACACACGCATCGAAAGATGAACAAGAGTCACATAGAGATGTGATTGGCAAGTTGGCCTACCGGATGAGATTTTTCATCATCAGTGGTGTTACACCAATGGCGAACAATTTAAATGCGGGTCTTGTATCACTCACAATCAATTATGAGAGATATTGATTTGAGTGGGAGTGCACTATAGAATTAATTCTTTTAATTCTCAGTGCAATTAATTGTGAACTTTGTCTAAGTGTAGATTGCATAATAATTGTAGGATGATGGCTCGCGTTTCCACCTTCCCTATTAAAATTGAATAGCTGTTAAATATTTGGTTAAAACTTTACGGTTGGTAACGTAATGTGAGGATTGTCCTCAAGAGTGCCAAGAAGGACTTTGTCCTATCGCATGCTTTCGGTATTCTCCCGCTAATGCTATGGATCATATGACTCTCGTCCTTCGATCCAAAAGCTAGAATTCCTTTTCAGTCAAAGTGCAATATGTTTGCTTCCGTGAGACCGGAACTTCGAAAGTTTGGATAGTTATGATATTCATGGAATCTGAAAATCATTTTCAGAGATAGACAAAAGCTAAAAGATATGATATATCCAAAGCAATGTTTGTTTGCATACTATTAGTAAAGGAGTTTACTATGCATTAGACTGACAAGAGAGGGATCCAGGAGAATGCCTGTCATATGATGAAAGGTGAATAAAACAACAACTTAAAGAGAAAGGAAGTGTCTGAAGGGTGTTAGTAAGACTTCCACGCCTAGGAAGTCCGGGGCTAACGCCACTCTTAAGTTGGGTGCTTCTTTTGAGAGTAGGAGAAATACTGAAAAGTTAAACTGTTAGAAGTATAATGGCAAAAGGAAAGAAGACTGGAATATCCAGCTCATGTAGCACGAGATTACTCTACCACTAATTTAAAAATCCCTTTATCGGATTTGAACCGATGACTTATGCCTTACCATGGCATTACTCTACCACTGAGTTGAATGCCATACAAGTTTTTGATGTATAGAAGGCTGGTCGAAAATATAGTTCTTGGGAATTATATTTAAACATGTTAATCACTAATTCTTGGGTATTGTGAGTTGGTCACAAAGATACCCGCTCGATTGCATTCTGTTGCAACTCGATGTAAGAACTACTATGGCCTAAAAGACTAGCCAGGGATGAGGTTTCGATACACACAGAGAACATAGTAAATGTTACTATGCCTTCCATCGGTGTATTCCCTATGTGTCGTGGATTTGTCACGGCAGATGTCCGGGTGAACAGACTTAGGTTCGGGGCAAGACGCAACTATGTGGCGGCTTGAAGGGGTTGATCGGAATCGAGAAGACACGGAGCTTTACCCAGGTTCGGCCCCTCCGATGGAGGTAAAAGCCTACGTCCTGCTTGTCTGGTATTGATGATGATGAAGATCTCTCGGTTACAAGGGTGCTAATTTCTACCTCTAATCTCTTGTGCCTCTAATCTCTTGTGTTGTCTAAACTTGTAGACTTGTGTCTCCTGAGAACTTGTCCCTCTAGGGGTGCTCTATCCCTCCTTATATAAGTGGAGAGGGTAGGCTTACAAATAGAGTCCTACTAGGAGTAGGAGTAGGACTAATCTCTCATGAATCCTACTCCGGGTCTTATTTCCTTTAAGGGAATCCTTCTCTCTTGTGGGCCTTCTCCTGTGGGCCTTCTCCTGTGGGCCTTCTCTTGTGAGCCGCTTGGCGTCGGCTCACCCACCGGGTCTTGGGCTTGGTCATCCGGTGACCTGCTTGCCGGGTCATAAATAAGATGTCATGTCTTTAACGGGTCTCCTGTGAGTCGCCAGGCCGGGTCATACCATGGGGTATATCCCCATCATTAGCCCCCAGGTTAGCTTGAATTTATTCATGGTAAGCTCCTGAAATAAGAGTAACAAATATGTTAAGTGGCCGGCTTGCTCCTTTGGCCGGCTTATAAAATGACTCCTCGAAAATCCGGGTCTTTTCTGCATATGAATGAGTCGTCTTGATAATAATCTTGCTTGTCAATGTCCTTTGAAAAATATTGAGAATAGAACACCCATATGTCATTGAGTCGGCTTCCAATACTCTTGGCGGGTCATCTCCGCCGGGTCATAATCATTGATGATGTCGGGTCATTATCGTTGGTGTCTCCGGGTTAAATAACTAGAATCCTGCTGACTTGATAAATATTGGGATGAAAATCCATCTGATGTAAAGCCGGACTTCCATTATTGTGAAGCATGGCGGCTTATATAAACTCTGGCGGGTTTATGATCTTTTGATAACACCGAGTCATAAGTGTTGGTGACGCTGGGTCTAACAACTGAACTCCATATTTAATATCTTGAAAATTCTCCTCAAAGTTTTTGATATGTCCATATTACCTGTAGCCCCCAAGCTCCAAGATTATCCATGATAACTTGGTGCTTTGCAAATAACATTTTGGACTGTGTAGCCCCCAAGTGTCGGGTTGTCCTGCCTGCAGCAACCTGGGACTTATAATTGCCTTATATCTTATAATGCTTCGGCGGGTGTAGCCCCCAAGGGACGGCTCATGAGAAAGCTTCGGCGGGTGTAGCCCCTAAGGGCCAGCTCATGAGAAAGCTTCGGCGGGTGTAGCCCCCAAGGGCCGGCTCATTAGAATATGATGCGCCGGGTCTTCAATTTGAATCTCTTAATCTGTTGGAACAGCTGAATACTGTAGCCCCCAAGTGTCGGGTCAGTAAGAATTACTGGGCTGGGACTTTAGAAAAATATAGAAGGGCCGGCTCATCTCCTCGAGATAATATGGTCTTGCTGACAATGTAATGGTTTGAAAACCGGCTTGCATTAGCCCCCAAGTGCCGTGGTGCATGCTTGTAGCGACATGGGACTTGCATAATTGATATAAACTTGGACTTGGATAATGTAGCCCCCAAGTGCTAGGTCGTCTGCCTGCGGCGACTCGAGACTATGTGAGAATAATACGTCTCACCATAATTTGTTCAATGAATCTTTGACCATGGTCGTAATATAATTCGGAATGAATATCCTGGAATAATTCCTTTGTCTTTGACATGAATTCCTGCTCGTGGTTGCGGTGCAACCCGGAAAATATAAGTTTGAGAAATATGTGAGTGTTGTAGATTACTACAGAGCACAATTAAAGAAATCCGAGAACCGGCCAATTAGATGACACGGCATTATATCTGATAGGGCGGCTCTTGAAAGATAATAATTTCTCCGAGCTGGTTTGAAAAAATCCCAACCATTTATTATTGGTTATGATAAACCATGAAGATCCAGCCATATTGGCTATTAAAAGATCCATTTGCTCTTGCAAAACACTTAACGGCGGCTCATCTTTTAAGATATAGTACCTGCAAAAAATAAGCAAGACAGGATATATTCTGCATTGTTGTAAGGGCGGCTTGAAGAAGCTCAACCCGGAGATGTTTATACCTTTCACAACATCGCTCCTTTTCTCATAATCTTGCTCTGACCCGGCTTGATAAGCTGGCATGTTACCTAGAGGTGGGAAGCCCCCTTGAATAATCCACGACTGACATGTCAACCGGAATGGCATAAAGCCGGCTGTTTTTATGTAAGCTATACCCAAAGGTAAGAAACCTCCTATTAACGTTTGAATATTGTATGCGCGGACGCCGACTGTCGATGGGAGATGTAAGCTATACCCTAAGGTAAGAAGCCTCCATCGACAACCGCGGCTAATGATTAGCCTGAAATGGCATAAAGCCGGCTGTTTGAAGGGAGATGTAAGCTATACCCGAAGGCAAGAAGCCTCCTTCAACAGCTACAGTTTTAGGCGCGGATGTCGGCTGTCGATGGGTAATGTAAGCTATACCCGAAGGCAAGAAGCCTCCATCGACAACCACGGCTTATTGATAAAGCCGACTGTTTGAAAGGAGATGTAAGCTATACCCGAAGGCAAGAAGCCTCTTTCAACAGCTACACTTGATAAGCAACTGAGTTTTGGCGTACAACGCCGGTTGTTAGGGTGAGATAAGCGAACCCGTCGGTAAGAAGCCCCCTTCGACAACCGCGGTTAATAAGTAACCAGAAGTGGCATAAAGCCGGCCATTAGGGTGAGATAAGCGATACCCGTTGGTAAGAAGCCCCCTTCGATGGCCGCAGTTGATAAGCAATTGGAACTTGGTGTACACGTTGTTGTCTTAGGGTCATGTAAGCTATACCAAAGGTAAGAAGCCTCCATCGACAACAGCGCTTAATGTAACCAAACTAGGATTCTATGCTTGAATTCACACCAGTTCAGGGTCTCTAGGCAAGATTGGCCGTCAATTTCTTGAACCGGCTCAGGGTCTCTAGGCGAGATTGGCCGTCAATTTCTTGAACCGGCTCAAGGTCTCTAAGCGAGATTGGCCGTCAATTTCTTGAACCGGCTCAGGGTCTCTAGGCGAGATTGACTGGTAAGAGTTCAGCAGGTCACCTCAATCTTAGCCGGTACAGGGTCTCTATCGAGATTGGCCGTCAATTCTTTGAACCGGCTCAGGGTCTCTAGGCAAAATTAATCGGTAAGGCAGGCGGGTTACATAGCGGAGCAGCATCAATCTTGTAAGCCGCCATCTTGTATGAAGAAATGACAGAAGCTCCGAATGTCTTTATGATGACCCAATGATCCGGGCACCCATGTTTGAATGGTGCATCATGGCGGTCCATCCTCTTGGGCAACTTTTAATCATCCGCCAATAATGTAGTAGCCCCCAGGATTGGGTTTTTCTCTTGCAAAGACCCAGGGTTCTTGTTGAAAACGACCAAATGTGTCTCGCCATGTCTGTAGCCCCCGAGTCTTAAGTTGACTCGAAGAGGCGGCTTGAGAATCTCCTTTGAAATTTGAGGTTGGCCGTGGCGGGTTATAGATGATCCCGCATGATTTGTTTCAATAATCCGGTCGAGGGTTCGTTCCGGCTGGTTATTGAAGTGAAGCAAACTGTAGTGGTGGCGAATTGTGCGCCTGTCCGTCGGCCAGCTCATACCGGCGAGCATTGCATTGATATGTCAATGTTGATTGGACCGTGGGGCAGTGATTCAGAACCGCCAATTGGGCGACTTGTATTGTTGTATGCAGCCACTGTTGGGTTGATGTAGACGTAGCAAACACCCGCGGCATTGTAAGCTGGTGCTGTTGTCAAAGACGCCATGACGTTGTAAGCCGGCGCGGGTGGCGAGAGACAGTCACGGTGTTGTAAGTCGGCACGGTGGCGAGAGTCGGCCACGACATTGTAAGCCGACGCAGTGGCGAGAGACGGTCGCGGCATTGTAAGCCGGCGTAGTGGCAAGAGACGGTTGCGGCATTGTAAGCCGGTGCAATGGCGAGGGAGTCCCTTGAATAACGTGGCACGCACCACCACCTTTGGCACGCCTCCATCACCGCGGTATAGTGCCCCTTTGGCAATGACTAATTGTCCCGTGTCAAAAATATTACAAAGACGAAGTAATTGTTCTTCGACAGAATCAGAAAAGTATAGATAAAATAAATTAGGTGGATAACACCTGTTTCATCTCGACGATGAGCTGAGTCATCTCGTAATTTCAATAGCGATGGAGCCACTCTCAAAACCGCAGCGGAGGTGGCAACTCGGCCACGGCGGCTCGGAGACGGCGCTGGACCGGGGCGGTTCGGTAGTGATGGCGTTTTTGTCAAAAGAAGTCTAGCGGGGCGACTTGAAACGCGATCGCACCAGGGTCAGAGCAGAGCGGCTCGAAACGGACCCTTCCGAGTGATTTTTTTTAACCCACCAGTCTCTACGTCTTTTCCTTATCCTCCCGTTGACCATTCTATATAGGGGAGGCGAAGCGGGCGCATTTGAAGATGGCGCGCAGCGGCGAACCCACCGGCGGCTTGAGGCGACGGAGGCCAAGGGCGAGGCGAGAGCCGGGGCGGCTCGGCCGTGGCGGAAGCCGAGGGTGAAGCGAGAGCCGGGGCGGAGACGTGGCTGGCGCGGCTCGGCCACGGCGTAAGACGGTCATGGCGAAGGCGGCTCAACGCAGCGAGGCGGAGGAGGCGAAGGCGACGGCTCCTGCTCTGCTCCAGGGAGATGAATCCGCGGTGCCAGCCCGGAGGCACCGGCGGCTTGGCGGTCGGCTGATGGAAGCCGGGGCGAGGCAAAGCTGGCGATTTCAGGTGCGGAGCCGGAAGAACGAGGCGGCAACGACGACTCGCACGTGCAGCGGCGCAGCGGGAGTAGCGGCGAATCGAGGCGAGTCAGAAGTAGGAGCCGCGTGGGAGCGTCGGCGAGCGCAGCGGCAACGGCGGCTGGGCAGGGCCGGGTGCAGCAAGGTAAGGTGATGTGCGGCAACGGACCTGGCGCAGTGGCTTGGTGGTGGAGGCGCAAACGGCAGCTGGAACTGAGTCCATGGTGGTGAAACGCGGAGGCCGCCATGACGCGGCGACTCGGTCCGGGAGGCTCGGTAGCGCCGGCCTGCTGCGGCGAGCCTAGCACAGGACGGCGGTTGTGACGGTTTGGACGCGAGGCGGCGCCGTGCGGCCGGCAGCAGAGAGCCGGCTCGGGGCGAAGCAAGGCGACGACGGCTGGTGAGCCACGGCAACCGCAGGGGCTCGTGCGAAGCTGGCTGAGTCAGCGCGGGCAAGGCGCGGTGGATGCGATTCCGTGGCGGAGACGACCGATTCCGTGCCTATTTCCAGCTCGTGGTTGGGCGTATCCACCCCGAGTCCAGCTCTGCATCGTGGCTTCTTATCTCTTTCTTTTTCAAAAATTGTTCTGTATTTTTCACGGACGTGGCCGGTTTTGTAAATTTTGCATCCACTCTTTTTTGTTTCTTTTTTTCCTTCTTTGCCTTGATGTAACGAAGAACAAGCTTTCTCTTGATCTCCGTATGAAAAGTAGTATTAGTGGAGTACTGTGGTTGACGTGAAACAGCTGCAGTGTAGCAGAAAGATGTTGTCTCGGGACTTGATGGCAAAGAAACGACGCATGGCGACAGCGGAAATTGATCAATTTTTTCAACGTGTCTCCCTGGAGATTTGACAGCGGCGGTGCAGCAAAAGTCCGTGTCCCTCGATGGATTGTCCGTATTGGAGTAGACTTCCAACACTACATACGAGTCGAATTAGCAGCACAAAAGTATGTCGGTCTCGACGACGCCGTACGCAGCCATAACTTTCGTCTCGGCATCCGCTGATGCTCCATGAATATTGTGTGGCGAGATTGTTTTGGCCTTCGGGTTGGCTCACGATCTAGCGCGTGTTACCCGATGAATATAATTTCCGTAAAGATCGATTTTTCTTCTGTTTGGATAGATTGCTTGATGCCCTGCACCGCCGGTGATGGTGAATTCCTTTTCTGGTTTTGATCCTAGGTTGGATCAAAAATATTCGTCGTTGAAGATACTACCATGGCAGCTCTTCCTCATCCGGTCAATGTCTCGATCCCTGTAAAAGATCCCTCCAAGAACACAACACTACTCTGCTGCCCCACGGTGGGCGCCAACTGTCGTGGATTTGTCACGGCAGATGTCCGGGTGAACGGACTTAGGTTCGGGGCGAGACGCAACTATGTGGAGGCTTGAAGGGGTTGATCGGAATCGAGAAGACACGGAGCTTTACCCAGGTTCGGCCCCTCCGATGGAGGTAAAAGCCTACGTCCTGCTTGTTTGGTATTGATGATGATGAAGATCTCTCGGTTACAAGGGTGCTAATTGCTACCTATAATCTCTTGTGCCTCTAATCTCTTGTGTTGTCTAAACTTGTAGACCTGTGTCTCCTGAGAACTTGTCCCTCTAGGGGTGCTCTACCCCTCCTTATATAAGTGGAGAGGGTAGGCTTACAAATAGTCCTACTAGGAGTAGGATTAGGACTAATCTCTCACGAATCCTACTCCGGGTCTTATTTCCTTTAAGGGAATCCTTCTCTCTTGTGGGCCTTCTCCTGTGGGCCTTCTCTTGTGAGCCGCATGGCACCGGCTCACCCGCCGGGTCTTGGGCTTGGTCATCCTGTGACCCGCTTGGCGGGTCATAAATAAGATGTCATGTCTTTAACGGGTCTCCTGTGAGTCGCCAGGCCGGGTCATACCATGGGGTATGTCCCCGTCACTATGTATTAAGTTTCATAATTCATTTTTAGAGTTTCACACTCTAGCCCTTTGCATAAGGTATCTTGTAAGAAGGTTGTTCATAAGAGAACTTTTCATGTTCGGTGTTATGAATAACATAAGGGCCATACTTCCATTATGAATGAGACGTATGTTATGAATATTGGTAATAATACATTACCTCTGGGTTTACTTTTTTCATTTTAGAGTTTCATACACTCTATCCCATTGCACAATGTTTGTTGCAAAAGAGTTATTCATAAAAAACAACAATTGTTGTTCAGTATTATGAATAACATGAAGGGCCATGCTTCCATCCTAGATGGGATGTATGTTATGAATATTGATGGAAATATGATACATCCATAACACTGACACTAAATGTCGCAAGACTAAAAGAATACCACATATGTGTGGCACTGCATTTGGTCACATTGGAGAAACCCGCATGGAAAATTCTATTATGATGGATTTTGAAGTCGTTTGATTTTGAATCATCTGACACTTGCAACTTTCCTCCAAAAGGTGAACTAACTAAAATACCGTTCACAGGCCATAAGGAACGAGCAAAGAACTTATTAGTGATCATACATTTGATGTATGTAGTCCGATAAATGTTGTTGCAAATAGTGGATTTGTCTACCTTCAAAAATGACTCAAGTAGATATATGGATATTTACTTGATGAGACGTAAGTCTGGATCTTTTGAAATCATTCGAAAAGGTTTTCAAAAATGAAGTGAAAGTTATTGTACCAAGAAAATTATGTTTCTTCAATTTGATTGCGGAAAGGAATATTTGAGTTACAAGTTTAGCCAATGTCTGATGAGTTGTGAAAAGAGTTTCATAACTTGCACCTCCCGGAACACCACTGCAAGTGGAAAGTCCGTGAAGATGTAATCGAACCATTTATGACATGGTAAGATAAAAGATGACATAAATAGATTTGCCATTATCCCTTTTATAGAGTGATGCTTTAGAGACTGCGGCTTTTACACTGAAAAGAGATCCATCAGGTCTGTTGAAATGACGCCATGGTATGGTATGCCCAACCATGTTATATCTTTTCTTAACATTTGGAATATGGGGCTTGTGTGGTGTTCCAGGAGGGAAGGAGGAGGAGGGGCAGCCTTGGCCTCCAAGCCTTGGAGGCTTCGTCCGAAGTGGGAGGTGGAGGAGGACTCTCCTCCTCCAATCCTAGTAGGACTAGGATTGCTCCTTTTTGCCTTTTTTTTCCACCTTTTCCTATTGGGTTTTTTCCTCCAGCCACATGGGCCTTGTGTGGGAGTTTCCACCAGCCCACTAAGGGCTAATATTCACTCTCCCACAGCCCATGAAGCCTCTTGGGTCGAAATACCCCTCCTGGAGGCCTCCCGGTACACTACCGACACTCCCGGTACACTACCGATGAGCCCGAAACTTTTTCGGCGACCAAAATGGGACTTCCTATATATGAATCTTTACCTCTAGACCATTCCGGAGCTCCTCGTGACGTCCGGGATCTCATCCGAGAATCTGAACAAACTTCGGTCACCACCATACATAACTCTATACTACCGAAACGTCACCAAACCTTAAGTGTGCAGACCCTGCGGGTTCGAGAACTATGTAGACATGACGGAGACACCTCTATGGTCAATAACCAATGGCAGGACCTAGATGTCCACATTGGTTCCTACATATTCTACGAAGATCTTCATCGGTCGAACCTCTATGTCAAGATTCAGTTAATCCCGTATGATGTTCCCTTTGTTCTTCGGTATGTTACTTGCCCGAGATTCGATCGTCGGTATCTCCATACCTAGTTCAACCTCGTTACTGGCAAGCCTCTTTACTCGTTCCGTAATAAAAGATCCCGTAACTAACACTTAGTCACATTGCTTGCAAGGCTTATTGTGATGTTATATTACCGAGTGGGCCCTGAGATACCTCTCCGTCACATGGAGTAACAAATCCCAGTCTTGATCCATGCCAACTCAACAGACACCCTCAGAGACACCTGTAGAGCACCTTTATAGTCACCCAGAAACGTTGCGACGTTTGATACACACAAGGTACTCCTCCGATATCTGTGAGTTGCATGATCTCATGGTCATAGGAACATATACTTGACATGCAGAAAACAGTAGCAATAAACTGACATGATCATAACCTACGTTTGTAGTTTGGGTCTTGTCCATCACATCATTATCCTAATGATGTCATCCCGTTATCAAATGACATCTCATGTCCATGGCTAGGAAACCTTAACCATCTTTCGATCAACGAGCTAGTTCACTAGAGGTATACTAGGGACATTGTGTTTGTCTATGTATCCACACATGTTTCCATGTTTCAAATTAATACAATTATAGCATGGATAATAAAAGATTATCATGAACAAGGAAATACAATAATAAACACTTTATTTATTGCATGTAGGGCATATTTCCAACACTCATTATCATGAACATAGTCAAAGTGTCTTTGCAAATTATGTTGTAGATATCTCGCGTTGTAGCTCCCCGGTTTTATTGATACGTCCCTAGAGAAAAGTAAGTTGAAAGATAATGGTAGCAATTTTGCGGACTAGGTCCATGGTCAAAGGATTGTCCTCAGTTGCTACACAGAAGGCTTATGCCCTTGATGCACTGCTCGGTGTGCCACCCCCTCTAGCGTCGTCTGTGGATGTTGTGAACATCCGACAGGCACGTTCCGATGACTACTTGATAGTTTAGTGTGTCATGCTTTACGGCTTAGAATTGAGGCTCCAAAAACATTTTGAACGTCATGGAACATATGAGATGTTCTAAGAGCTAAAATTGGGATCTCAGGCTCGTGCCCGTGTTGTGAAATATAAGATCTCCAACAAGATTCTTTGCCTGCAAGATGAAGGATAATAGCTCAATCGTTGAGCATGTGCTCAGATTGTCTAGGTGCTACAATCGCTTGAATCGAGTGGGAGTTGATCTTCCAGATAAGAAAGTGATTTGTATAGTTTTCCAAGTCATTGTCACTAAGCTACTAGAGCTTCGTAATGAACTATAAAATGCCAGGGATGGAAATAATGATCCCTGAGCTGTTCGCGATATTTGACGCCGCGAAGGTAGAAATCAAGAAGGAGCATCAAGTGTTGATGGTTAGTAAAACCACTAGTTTAGCGAAGGGCAAGGGCAAGGAGGGAAACTTCATGGATGGCAAGTCAGTTGCTGCTCCAGTGAAGCAACCCAAAGTTGAACCCAAACCCGAGACTAAGTACTTCTATTATGAGGAGAGCGGTCGCTGAAGCGGAACAACCCTGGATACTTGGTAGATAAGAAGGATGGCAACGTCGACAGAAGTATATTTTGGTATACGTGTTATTGATGTGTACCTTGCTAGTACTCCTAGTAGCACCTGGGTATAGGATACCGGTTCGGTTGCTAAATGTTAGTAACTCGAAATAAAATCTACGGAATAAATAGAGACTAGCTAAGTGTGAGGTGACGATGTATGTTGGAAATATTTCCAAGGTTGATGTGATCAACATCGCACGCTCTCTCTACCTTCGGGATTAGTGACAAACCTAAATAAATATTATTTGGTGTCTGCATTAAGCATGAACATGATTGGATCGTGTTTATTGCAACACGCTTATTCATTTAAGTTAGAGAATAATGGTTATTCTGTTTACATGAATAATACCTTCAATGGTCATGCACCCAGTGAGAATGGTTTGTTGAATCTTGATCATAGTAATACACGTGTTCCTAACATTGATGCCAAAAGATACAAAGTTAATAATGATAGTACCACATACAGTGGCACTGCCACTAAATGTCATATGGTATAAATCGCACGAAGAAACTCCATGTTGATGGATCTTTGGACTCATTCGGTCTCGAATCGGTTGAGACATGCGGACCATGCCTCTTGGGCAAGATGGCTACAGACCCCGTTGTCAGTATGATGGAGCGGGCTAGTAACTTATTGGAAATGATACATATTGATGTATACGGTCCAATGAGTGTTGTAGTATGCGGTGGACATCGTTATTTTCTTACCTTCACTAATGATTTGAGTAGATATAGTGTATATTTACTTAATGAAACACAAGTCTGGAGCGTTTGAAAAGTTCAAGCAGAATCAGCGTGAAGTTTGAGATCATCGTGACAAGAAGATATAAATGTCTACAATATGATCATGGAGGTGAATATCTGAGTCACAAGTTTGGTATACAACTTAAGACAATGTGAAAGTTGTTTCACAACTCACGCCACCTGGAACACCATAGTGTGATGGTGTGTCCGAACGTCGTAGTCGGGCTTTATTGGATATGGAGCGTATTGTGATGTCTCTTATCATTTTTGCCACTATCGTTTTGGGGTTATGCATTAGAGACAACTACATTCACTTTAAATAGGGCACCATCTAAATCCGTTGAGATGACACCGTATGAATTATGGTTTGATAGAAACCGAAGATGTCATTTCTCAGAGTTTGGGAATGCGACACTTCTGTTTGATAAGCTCGAACCCAAAGCGGAAAAGTGCAACTTCATAGGATACCCTAAGAATAGCTGGGTATACCTTCTATCTCAGATCCAAGCACAAAGTGTTTGTTGCTAAAACGGGTCCTTTCTCGAGAAAGAGTTTCTCTCAAAAGAATTGAGTGGGAGGAAGATAGAACTTGATGAGGTTGTTGAACCTTTGTTTCAGCCATAGAGTAGCACAGCACAGAAAGATGTTTCTGTGGAGCCTACATCAGTTGAAGAGGAAGTTAATGATGATGAACATGAAGCTTCAGATCAAGTTACTATCGAACCTCGTAGGTCGACAAGGACGCGTACTGCTAAGGGTTACAATAAAGTGAGTGGGAGCACTATAGAGTTTCTGATAAGCATATGTGGATGACATATTGTTGATCGGAAATGATGTAGAATTTCTAGAAAGCATAAAGGGTTGTTTGAAAAGAGTTTTTCAAAGGAAGACCTAGATCAAGCTACTTAATTGTTGGGCATTGAGATCTATAGAGATAGATCAAGACGGCTGATAAGACTTTCATTGAGTACATACCTTGACAAGATTTTGAAAGAGTTCAAAATGGATCAGTCAAAGAAAGAGTTATTGCCTGATTTGTAAGGTGTGAAGTTGAGTGAGACTCAAAGCTCGACCAGGGCAGAAGAAAGAGAAAAGACGAATGTCGTCCCCTATGCCTTAGCCATAGGCTCTGTATAGTATGCCATGTTGTGTACCGCACCTGTGTGTGCCTTGCCATGAGTCCGTCAAGGGGTACAAAAGTGATCCAGGAGTGGATCACTGGACATTGGTCAAGATTATCCTTAGTAACTAAAGGACTAAGGAAATGTTTCTCGATTATGGAGGTGATAAAGAGTTCATCGTAAAGAGTTACGTCGATGCAAGCTTTAACACCAATCCAGATGACTCTTAGTGGCAACCCGGATACGTATAGTGGAGCAACCATTTGGAATAGCTCCAAGTGGAGTGTGGTAGCAATGTCCATAGTATGACATAGAGATTTGCAAAGTACACACGGATCTGAATGTCGCAGAACCGTTGACTAAAAGACCTTTCTCATATGCAAAGCGTGATCGAGCCCAAGAACTCATTAGGTGTTAGATTCATAACAATGCGAATCACATGGTGATGTGAACTAGATTATTGACTCTAGTGCAAGTGGGAGACTGTTGGAAATATGCCCTAGAGGCAATAATAAATTGGTTATTATCATATTTCCTTGTTCATGATAATTGTTTATTATCCATGCTATAATGTATTGATTGGAAACTCAGATACATGTGTGGATACATAGACAACACCATGTCCCTAGTATGCCTCTAGTGAACTAGCTCGTTAATCGAAAGATGGTTAAGGTTTCCTAGCCATGGACATGAGATGTCATTTGATAACGGGATCACATCATTAGGAGAATGATGTGATGGACAAGACCCAAAATATAAATGTAGCATATGATCGTGTCAGTTTATTGCTACAGTTTTTTGCATGTCAAGTGTCTGTTCCTATGACCATGAGATCATGCAACTCACTGACACCAGAGGAGTACCTTGTGTGTATCAAACGTTGCAACGTAACTAGGTGACTATAAAGGTGCTCTACAAGTATCTCCAAGGGTGTCTGCTTGGTTGGCATGGACCAACACTAGGATTTGTTACTCCATGTAATGGAGAGGTATCTCAGGGTCCACTCGGTAATACAACATCACAATAAGCCTTACAAGCAATGTGACTAAGTGTTAGCCACGGGATCTTGTGTTACGGAGCGAGTAAAGAGACTTGACGGCAATGAGATTGAACTAGGTATGGAGATACCGACGATCGAATCTCGGGCAAGTAACATAACGAAGAACAAAGGGAACAACATACGGGATTAACTGAATCCTTGACATAGAGGTTCAAACGATAAACATATTCATAGAATATGTAGGAATCAATATGGGCATCCAGGTCCCACTATTGGTTATTGACCGTAGAGGTGTCTCGGTCATGTCTACATAGTTCTCGAACCTGCAGGGTCTGCACACTTTAGGTTCGGTGACGTTTCAGTAGTATAGAGTTATGTATGGTGGTGACCAAAGGTTTTTCAGAGTCCCGGATGAGATCCCGGACATCACGAGGAGCTCCGGAAATGTTCGGAGGTAAAGATTGATATATAGGAAGTCCTCTTTTGGTCACCGGAAAAGTTTTGGGCTCATCGGTAGTGTACCGGGAGTGTCGGGAGGGTGTCGAGGGACCATCGGGAGGGGTATTTCGACCCAAGAGGCTACATGGGCTGTGAGAAGAGGTATACCAGCCCTTAGTGGGCTAGACTAATGTTGGAAACATGCCCTAGAGGCAATAAATAAAGTGTTTATTATTATATTTCCTTGTTCATGATAATCGTTTATTATCCATGCTATAATTGTATTGATTGGAAATACATTACATGTGTGGGTAAATAGACAACACTTTGTCCCTAGTATGCCTCTAGTGAACTAGCTCGTTGATCAAAGATGGTCAAGGTTTCCTAGCCATTGACATGTGATGTCATTTGATAACGGGATCACATCACTAGGAGAATGATGTGATGGACAAGACCCAAACTACAAATGTAGCATATGATCGTGTCAGTTTATTGCTACTGTTTTCTGCATGTCAAGTATGTGTTCCTATGACCATGAGATCATGTAACTCACGGACACCGGAAGAGTGCCTTGTGTGTATCAAACGTCGCAACGTAACTGGGTGACTATAAAGGTGCTATACATGTATCTCCGAAGGTGTCTGTTGAGTTGGCATGGATCAAGACTGGGATTTGTTAGTCCGTGTGACGGAGAGGTATCTCAGGGCCCACTCGGTAATACAACATCACAATAAGCCTTGCAAGCAATATGACTAAGTGTTAGTCATGGGATCTTGTATTACGACAACGAGTA
Organism: Hordeum marinum; assembly: GCA_022496015.1. Taxonomy (NCBI): domain Eukaryota; kingdom Viridiplantae; phylum Streptophyta; class Magnoliopsida; order Poales; family Poaceae; genus Hordeum; species Hordeum marinum. The sequence continues at coordinate 1,101,134 of CM039677.1, read as the reverse complement.
AAGAGACTTGCCGGTAACAAGGTTGAACTAGGTATGGAGATACCGACGATCGAATCTCGGGCAAGTAACATACCGAAGAACAAAGGGAACATCATACGGGTTTAACTGAATCCTTGACACAGAGGTTCGACCGATAAAGATCTTCGTAGAATATGTAGGAACCAATATGGGCATCCAGGTCCTGCTATTGGTTATTGACCGTAGAGGTGTCTCAGTCATGTCTACATAGTTCTCAAACCCGCAGGGTCTACACACTTAAGGTACGGTGACGTTTCAGTAGTATAGAGTTATGGATGGTGGTCACCGAAAGTTGTTCTGAGTGTCGGATGAGATCTCGGACACCACGAGGAGCTCCAGAATGGTCCGGAGGTAAAGATTGATATATAGGAAGTCCTATTTTGGTCGCCGGAAAAGTTTCGGGCTCATCGGTAGTGTACCGGGAGTGCTGGTAGTGTATCGAGAGACCATCGGGAGGGGTATTTCGACCCAAGAGGCTACATGGGCTGTGGGAGAGTGAATATCAGCCCTTAGTGGGCTGGTGGAAGTCCCACACAAGGCCCATGCGTCTAGGAAAGAAAAGCCCAAAGAGAAAAGGTGGAAAAAGGCAAAAAGGCAAAAAGGAAGGAGTCCTAGTCCTACTAGGATTGGAGGAGGAGTCCTCCTCTCCTCCCTAGCTTCATCCGAAGCCTCCAAGGGCTGGCCCTTGGGCCAAGCCTCCCTCTCTCTTCCTCTTATATATAATAGAGGTTTTAGGATTTTTGCACTTGATTTCCAGCCACGTGCTACCCGCTCCTCTAGTGCATAGTTTCTCCTCTAGATCGGATTTCTATAAAACACAAGGTGTTTGTGGGTGTTGATGCTTAGATTGCTTCCTCCCTTGGTCGTTTTTTGGTTCGGCGGTATTGTAGGATGAAGCGGCCCAGACCAACATTACTCGTACGCTTACGAGAGACCGGTTCCCTCAACTGCAACTTGTTGCATAGATGGTTGGTGGGTGTCTGTTTCTCCTACTTTAGTTGGATCAGATTCGACAAAGGCGGTCCTTGAGAAGGTTGAAAAGCAACTTATGTATCACCGTTGTGTTTTTGCGTAGGTGAGAATTGTTCTTGCTAGATACTCGTAGCAGCCACCTAAAACATGCAACAACAATTAGAGGACATCTAACTTGTTTTTGCAGGGTATGTTGTGATGTGATATGGCCAATTACATGATGAGATATATGTGATGTATGAGATGATCATGTGTTGTATAGAATATCACGACTTGCATGTCGATGAGTACGGCAACCGGCAGGAGCCATAGGGTTGTCTTTAATTATTGTATGACCTGCATGTCAATCATTAAGCGCTATGTAATGCTTTACTTTATCGCTAAATGGTAGCAATGGTAGTAGAAGCATGGTAGGCGCAACAACCCCGATGGCGACACATTGATGGAGATCATGGTGTCGTGCCGGTGACGATGGAGATCATGCCGGTGCTTTCAAGATGGAGATCAAAAGCACAAGTCCATGGCCATATCATGTCACTTATGATTTGCATGTGATGTTAATCCTTTTATGAACCTTGTTTTACTTAGGATGACAGTAGCATTGTAAGGTGATCCCTCACTTAAATTTCAAGATGAATTGTGTTCTCCCCGAGTGTGCACCGTTGCGAAAGTTCGTCGTGTCGAGACACCACGTGATGATCGGGTGTGATAGACTCTACGTTCACATACAATGGGTGCAAGCCAGTGTTGCACATGCAGAACACTCGGGTTAAACTTGACGAGCCTAGCATGTACAGACATGGCCTCGGAACACAAGAGACCGAAAGGTCGAACATGAGTATATAGTAGATATGATCAACATGATGATGTTCACCATCGAAACCACCTCAACTCACGTGATGATTGGACTTGAGTTGGTGAATTTGGATCATGTGACACTCAGATAACCCGAGGGATGTCAATTTGAGAGGGAGCTTTAGTAATTTGATTAACTAAACTCATTATCTTGAACAATAGTCTAAGTAAACTTTGCATATTTATGTTGTAGATCAATGGCTCGCGCAGTAGCACCCCTGAATTTTAATGCGTTCCTAGGGAAAGCTAAGTTGAAAGATGATGGAAGTAACTTTGTTGACTGGGCCCGTAATTTGAGGATTATCCTCACAGCTTCCCAGAAATCATATGTCCTTGATGCACCGCTTGGTGACCAACCAGAAGACCTGTCATCCGAAGACGTTAAGAACGCTTAGGAGGCACGTTCTGGAGATTACTCAATAGTTTAGTGTGCAATATTGTATGGCTTAGAACCGGGACTTCAAAGACGTTTTGAACGTCATGGAGCATATGAGATGTTCCAGGAGTTGAAGTTTATCTTTCAGAAGAATGCCCGGATCGAGAGGTATGAGACCTCTGATAAGTTCTATGCTTGCAAAATGGAGGAAAATGGGTCTATCAGTGAACATATACTCAGAATGTCTGGGTATTCGACTCGTCTGGCGGAGTTGGGAATTGCCCTTCCACCAAAGGCGATCACTGACAGAGTTCTTCAATCACTTCCACCTAGTTACAAGAGCTTTGTGATGAACTATAACATGCACAGGATGAACAAGTCAGTCGCCGAGCTGTTTGCGATGCTAAAAGTCGCTGAGTCTGAAATCCAGAAAGAACATCAAGTGTTGATGGTCAATAAAACCACTAGTTTCAAGAAGAATGGCAAGGGCAAGGGCAAGAAGGGTAAAACCAAGAAGGATGGCAAAGCAGTTGCTACTCCTATAAAGAAGCCCAAGGCTGGACCCAAGCCAGAAACTCAGTGCTTTCATTGCAAGGGAACTGGTCACTGGAAGTGGAACTGCCCCAAGTACCTGGCTGACAAGAAGGCGGCCAACGACAAACAAGGTATATATGATATACATGTTATTGATGTGTACCTTACTAGCTCTCGTTGTAGTGCCTGGGTATTTGATACCGGTTCGGTTGCTCACATTTGCAACTCAAAACAGGAACTACGGAATAGACGAAGGCTGGCAAAGGACGAAGTGATGATGCGCGTGGGAAATGGTTCCAAGGTTGATGTGATCGTCGTTGGCACGCTCTCTCTTCGATTACCATTGGGATTAGTGATGAACCCGAATAATTGTTATTTAGTGCATGCGTTAAGCATGAACATTATATCTGGATCTTGTTTATTGCGAGACAATCACTCATTTAAATCAGAGAATAATGGTTGTTCTATTTATATGAGTAATATCTTTTATGGTCATGCACCCAATGTGAGGGGTTTATTCATATTGAATCCTAATAGTGATGATACACATGTTCATAACATTGATGCCAAAAGATGTAGAGTTGATAATGATAGTACCACTTTCTTGTGGCACTGCCATTTAGGTCATATTGGTGTAAAACGCATGAGGAAGCTCCATGTTGATGGACTTTTGGAGTCACTTGATTTTGAATCACTTGACACATGCGAACCATGCCTCATGGGCAAGATGACTAAAACGTCGTTCTCTGGAACAATGGACGGGCAAGTGACTTATTGGAAATCATACATACTGATGTGTGCGGTCCAATGAATGTTACAGCATGCGGTGGATATCGTTATTTTCTAACCTTCACTGATGACTTAAGTAGATATGGGTATATTTCCTTAATGAAACACAAGTATGAAACATTTGAAAAGTTCATGCAATTTCAGAGTGAAGTTGAGAATCATCGTGACAAGAAGATTAAATTCCTGCGATCTGATCGAGGAGGTGAATATCTGAGTTATGAGTTTGGCAGTCACTTAAGACAGTGTGGAATTGTTTCACAGTTGACACTGCCTGGAACACCACAGGGTAATGGTGTGTCCGAACGTCGTAATCGAACCTTATTAGATATGGTGCTTTCTATGATGTCTCTTGCTGATTTGCCACTATCATTTTGGGGTTATGCATTAGAGACAGCTGCATTCACTTTAAATAGGGCACCATTGAAATCCGTTGAGACGACGCCATATGAGCTATGGTTTGGCAAGAGGCCAAAGTTATCGTTTCTTAAAGTTCGGGGATGTGATCCTTATGTCAAAAAGCTTCAGCCTGAAAAGCTGGAAACCAAAGCGGAGAAATGCGTCTTCATAGGATACTCGAAAGAGAAAGTCGGGTATACCTTGTATCTCAGAACCGAAGGCAAAGTGTTCGTCGCTAAGAATGGAACATTTCTTGAGAAAGAGTTTCTCTCAAAAGAATTGAGTGGGAGGAAAATAGAGCTTGATGAGGTTATTGAACCTTTACTTCAACCAGAGAGTAGCGCAGCGTAGAAAGATGTTTATGTGGAGCCTACGATAGTTGAAGAGGAAGTTAACGATGATGATCATGAAGCTTCGGATCAAGTTACTATTGAACCTCGTAGGTCGACAAGGGCGCGTACTGCTCCTGAGTGGTACGGCAACCCTGTCTTGGAGGTCATATTGTTGGAAAACAATGAACCTACGAGCTATGGAGGAGCGATGATGGGCCCGGATTCCGAGAAATGGTTAGAGGCCATGAAATCCGAGATGGGATCCATGTATGAAAACAAAGTATGTACTTTGGAAATATTACTTGAAGGGCGAAAGGCCATTCAGAACAAATGGATCTTTAAGAAGAAGACAGACGCGGACGGTAATGTCACCGTCTATAAAGCTCGACTTGTGGCAAAGGGTTTTTTCACTAGTTCAAGGAGTTGACTACGATGAGACCTTCTCATTCGTAGCGATGCTTAAGTCCATCAGAATCATGTTAGCAATAGCTGCATATTTCGACTATGAAATTTGGCAGATGGATGTCAAAACAGCGTTCCTCAATGGTTTCCTTGAGGAAGAGTTGTATATGATGAAACTGGAAGGTTTTGTCGATCCAGAGAATGCTGACAAAGTTTGCAAACTCCAGCGATCCATTTATGGACTGGTGCAAGCATCTCGGAGTTGGAATAAGCGCTTTGATGAGGTGATCAAAGCGTTTGGGTTTATACAAGTTTATGGAGAAGCTTGTATTTACAAGAAAGTGAGTGGGAGCTCTATAGCGTTTCTAATATTATCTGTGGATGACATATTGCTGATTGGAAACAAATAGAAATGCTGGAAAGCGTGAAGGAATATTTGAACAAGAGTTTTTCAATGAAGGACCTAGGAGAAGCTACTTTCATATTAGGCATTAAGGTCTATAGAGATAGATCGAGACGCTTAATAGCACTTTCACAGAGCGCATACCTTGATAAAGTTTTGAAGAAGTTCAAAATGGATCAGTCCAAGAAGGGGTTCTTGCCTGTGTTACAAGGTGTGAAGTTGAGTAAGACTCAATGCCCAGTGACTGCAGAAGATAGAGAAAAGATGAGTGTCATCCCCTATGCTTCAGCCATAGGCTCTATCATGTATGCAATGTTGTGCACAAGACCCGATGTCACCCTTGCCATAAGTATGTCCAGAAGGTTTCAAAGTGATCCTAGAATGGAGCACTGGGCGGCGGTCAAGAATATCCTTAAGTACCTGAAAAGGACTAAGGAAATGTTTCTTGTTTATGGAGGTGATGAAGAGCTCGTCGTAAAGGGTTACATCGATGCAAGCTTTGACACCGATCCGGATGACTCTAAGTCACAAACCGGATACGTATTTATTCTCAACGGGGGAGCGGTAAGCTGGTGCAGTTCCAAGCAAAGTGTGGTAGCCGATTCTGTTGGGGAACGTTGCATGGGAACAAAAAAAATCCTGCGCACACGAAGATCTATCCATGGTGATGAGCATCTACGAGAGGGAGAGTGGATCTACATACCCTTGTAGATCGCTAAGCGGGAAGCGTTAAGAAACGCGGTTGGTGTAGTCGAACGTCTTCGCGACCCAAATCGCCGTGCGTCCCGCGATCCAATCATGATCCATCCCACGATCCAATCACGATCCGTCCCGCGATCTGATCACGATCCATCCCACGAACTTGATCACGATCCTTCCGATCTAGCACCGAACGGACGACACCTCCGCGTTCAGCACACGTGCAGCTTGATAACGATCTCCACCGTATTGATCCAGCAAGAAGGAGTGGAGAGAAAGAAGAGTTCTTCGGCAGCCTGACGGCGCTTCGGCGATGGTGGTGGAGCAATTTCGGCAGGGCTTCGCCCAAGCACTGCAGAAAACCGATCTAGAGGAGAAACTATGCACTAGAGATTAGGTTTTGCACGTGGCTGAAAAATCAAGTACAAAACCCTAGAAATCCACTAGTATATATAGGAGGGAGGGAGGAGGAGAGGCAGCTTGGCCTCCAAGCCTTGGAGGCTTTGGCCGAACCAAGTGGTGGAGGTGGAGTCCACCTCCACTCCTAGTAGGACTAGGATTCACCCAATTTTGCCTTTTTTCCACCTTTTCTTATTGGGTTTTCTTCTCCATCTACATGGGCCTTGTGTGGGAGTTTCCAACAGCCCACCAAGGGCTCATATTCACTATCCCACAGCCCATGAATCCTCTTGGGTCGAAATACCCCTCCCGGAGATCTCCCGGTACACTACCGGCACTCCCGGTACACTACTGATGAGCCCGAAACTTTTTCGATGACCAAAATAGGACTTCCTATATATGAATATTTACCTCCGGACCATTCCGAAGCTCCTAGTGACGTCCGGGATCTCATCCGGGACTCCGAACAAACTTCGGTCACCACCATACATAACTCTATACTACCGAAACGTCACCAAACCTTAAGTGTGCAGACCCTGCGGGTTCGAGAACTATGTAGACATGACCGAGACACCTCTACGGTCAATAAACAATGGCGGGACCTGGATGCCCACATTGGTTCCTACATATTCTACAAAGATCTTTATCGGTCGAACCTTTATGTCAAGGATTCAGTTAATCTCGTATGATGTTCCCTTTGTTCTTCGGTATGTTACTTGCCCGAGATTCGATCGTCGGTATCTCCATACCTAGTTCAACCTCGTTACTGGAAAGTCTCTTTACTCGTTCCGTAATACAAGATCTCGTAACTAACACTTAGTCACATTGCTTGCAAGGCTTATTGTGATGTTGTATTACCGAGTGGGCCCTGAGATACCTCTCCGTCACACGGACTAACAAATCCCAGTCTTGATCCATGCCAACTCAACAGACACCCTCGGAGACACCTGTAGAGCACCTTTATAGTCACCCAGTTACATTGCGACGTTTGATGCACACAAGGTACTCTTCAGATATCGGTGAGTTGCATGATCTCATGGTCATAGGAACATATACTTGACATGCAGAAAACAGTAGCAATAAACTGACACGATCATAAGCTACGTTTGTAGTTTGGGTCTTGTCCATCACATCATTCTCCTAATGATGTGATCCCGTTATCAAATGACATCTCATGTCCATGGCTAGGAAACCTTAACCATCTTTCGATTAACGAGCTAGTTCACTAGAGGCATACTAGGGACATTGTGTTTGTCTATGTATCCACACATGTATCCATGTTTCCAATTAATACAATTATAGCATGGATAATAAAAGATTATCATGAACAAGAAAATATAATAATAAACACTTTATTTATTGCCTCTAGGGCATATTTCCAACAGTCTCCCACTTGCACTAGAGTCAATAATCTAGTTCACATCACTATGTGATTTACATTGTAATGAATCGAACACCCATGCAGTTCTGGTGTTGATCATGTTTAGCCCTTGGAAGAGGTTTAGTCAATAGGTCTGCAACATTCAGATCCGTTTGCACTTTGCAAATATTTATGTCTTTCTCCAAGATGTAATCGCGGATGGAGTTGAAGCGTCGCTTTATGTGTCTGGTCCTCTTGTGAAACCTTGGTTCCTTGGCCAGAGCAATGGCACCAGTGTTGTCACAGAACAGGTTCATTGGATTCAGTGCACTGGGCACTACTCCAAGATCTGTCATGAACTCCTTCATCCAGACACCTTCCATCGCCGCCTCCGAGGTTGCAATGTATTCCGCTTCGCACGTAGAATCAGCTATCACGCTTTGCTTGGAACTGCACCAGCTTACCGCTCCCCCGTTAAGAATAAATACGTATCCGGTTTGCGATTTAGAGTCGTTCGGATCAGTGTCAAAGATTGCATCGACGTAACCCTTTACGACGAGCTCTTCATCACCTCCATAAACGAGAAACATTTCCTTAGTCCTTTTCAGGTACTTAAGGATATTCTTGACCGCTTGCCAGTGCTCCATTCCAGGATCACTTTGAAACCTTCCGGACATACTTATGGCAAGGCTGACACCGGGTCTTGTGCATAGCATTGCATACATGATAGAGCCTATGGCCGAAGAATAGGGGATGACACTCATCTTTTCTCTATCTTCTGCAGTTACTAGGCATTGAGTCTTACTCAACTTCACACCTTGTAACACAGGCAAGAACCCCTTCTTGGACTGTTCTATTTTGAACTTCTTCAAAACTTTATCAAGGTATGTGCTCTGTGAAAGGGCTATTAAGCGTCTTGATCTATCTCTATAGATCTTAATGCCTAATATGAAAGCAGCTTCTCCTAGGTCCTTCATTGAAAAACTCTTGTTCGAATATTCCTTCACGCTTTCCAGCATTTCTATATTGTTTCCAGCCACATGGGCCTTGTGTGAGAGTTTCCACCAGCCCACTAAGGGATGATATTCACTCTCCCACATCCCATGAAGCCTCCTGGGTCGAAATACCCCTCCCGGATGCCTCCTGGTACACTACCGGCACTCTCGGTACACTATCGATGAGCCCAAAACTTTTTCGACGACCAAAACGGGACTTCCTATATATGAATCTTTACCTCCGGACCATTCTGGAGCTCCTCGTGATGTCCGGGATCTCATCCGGGATTCCGAACAAACTTAGGTCACCATCATACATAACTCTATACTACCGAAACGTCACCAAACCTTAAGTGTGCAGACCCTGCGGGTTCGAGAACTATGTACACATGACCGAGACACCTCTACGGTCAATAACCAATGGCGGGACCTGGATGTCCACATTGGTTTCTACATATTCTACGAAGATCTTTATCGGTCGAACCTCTATGTCAAGGATTCAGTTAATCCCGTATGATGTTCCCTTTGTTCTTCGGTATGTTACTTGCCCGAGATTCGATCGTCGGTATCTCCATACCTAGTTCAACCTTGTTACTGGCAAGTCTCTTTACTCGTTCCGTAATACAAGGTCCCGTGACCAACACTTAGTCACATTGCTTGCAAGGCTTATTGTGATGTTGTATTACCGAGTGGGCCCTGAGATACCTCTCCGTCATACGGAGTAACAAATCCCAGTCTTGATCCATGCCAACTCAATAGACACCCTCGGAGACACCTGTAGAGCACCTTTATAGTCACCTAGTTACGTTGCGACGTTTGATACACACAAGGTACTCCTCCGATATCTGTGAGTTGCATGATCTCATGGTCATAGGAACATATACTTGACATGCAGAAAATAGTAGCAATAAACTGACACGATCATAAGCTACGTTTGTACTTTGGGTCTTGTCATAATGATGTGATCCCGTTATCAAATGACATCTCATGTCCATGGCTAGGAAACCTTTAATCATCTTTCAATCAATGAGCTAGTTCACTAGAGGCATACTAGGGACATTGTGTTTGTCTATGTATCCACACATGTATCCATGTTTCCAATTAATACAATTATAGCATGGATAATAAACGATTATCATGAAAAAGGAAATACAATAATAAACACTTTATTTATTGCCTCTAGGGCTTATTTCCAACAGTCTCCCACTTGCACTAGAGTCAATAATCTAGTTCACATCACTATGTGATTTACATTGTAATGAATCGAACACCCATGCAGTTCTGGTGTTGATCATGTTTAGCCCTTGGAAGAGGTTTAGTCAACGGGTCTGCAACATTCAGATCTGTGTGTACTTTGCAAATATTTATGTCTTTCTCCAAGATGTAATCGTGGATGGAGTTGAAGCGTCGCTTTATGTGTCTGGTCCTCTTGTGAAACCTTGGTTCCTTGGCCAGAGCAATGGCACCAGTGTTGTCACAGAACAGGTTCATTGGATTCAGTGCACTGGGCACTACTCCAAGATCTGTCATGATCTACTTCATCCAGACACCTTCCTTCGTTGCCTCCGAGGCTGTGATGTATTCCGCTTCACAGGTAGAATCAACTACCACGCTTTGCTTGGAACTGCACCAGCTATACCGCTCCCCCGTTAAGAATAAATACGTATCTAGTTTGCGACTTAGAGTCATCCGGATCAGTGTCAAAGCTTGCATCGACTTAACCCTTTACGACGAGCTCTTCATCACCTCCATAAACAAGAAATATTTCCTTAGTCCTTTTCAGGTACTTAAGGATATTCTTGACCGCTTGCTAGTGCTCCATTCCAGGATCACTTTGAAACCTTCCGGCCATACTTATGGCAAGGCTGACATCAGGTCTTGTGCACAGCATTGCATACATGATAGAGCCTATGGCTGAAGCATAGGGGATGACACTCATCTTTTCTCTATCTTCTGCAGTTACTAGGCGTTGAGTCTTACTCAACTTCACACCTTGTAACACAGGCAAGAACCCCTTCTTGGACTGTTCCATTTTGAACCCCTTGACTTTGCCATTTTTCTTGAAACTAGTGGTTTTATTAACCATCAACACTTGATGTTCTTTCTGGATTTCAGACTCATCGCCTTTTAGCATAGCAAACAGCTCGACGACTGACTTGTTCATCATGTTCATGTTATAGTTCATCACAAAGCTCTTGTAACTAGGTGGCAGTGATTGAAGAACTCTGTGTGGGCCTTGTGTGGGAGTTTCCACCAGCCCACCAAGGGATGATATTCACTCTCCCACAGCCCATGAAGCCCGGACGAAATACCCCTCCCGGAGGTCTCCCGGTACACTACCGGCACTCCTGGTACACTACCGATGAGCCCGAAACTTTTTCGATGACCAAAATAGGACTTCCTATATATGAATCTTTACCTCCGAACCATTCCGGAGCTCCTAGTGACGTCCAGGATCTCATCCGGGACTCCGAACAAACTTCGGTCACCACCATACATAACTCTATACTACCGAAACGTCACCAAACCTTAAGTGTGCAAACCTTGCGGGTTCGAGAACTATGTAGACATAACCGAGACACCTCTACGGTCAATAACCAATGGCGGGACCTGGATGTCCACATTGGTTCCTACATATTCTACGAAGATCTTTATCGGTCAAACCTCTTTGTCAAGGATTCAGTTAATCCCGTATGATGTTCCCTTTGTTCTTCGGTATGTTACTTGCCCGAGATTCGATCGTCGGTATCTCCATACCTAGTTCAACCTCATTACCGGCAAGTCTCTTTACTCGTTTCCGTAATACAAGATCCCATGACTAACACTTAGTCACATTGCTTGCAAGGCTTATTGTGATGTTGTATTACCGAGTGGGCCCTGAGATACCTCTCCGTCACACGGACTAACAAATCCCAGTCTTGATCCATCCCAACTCAACAGACACCTTTGGAGATACCTGTAGAGCACCTTTATAGTCACCCAGTTACGTTGCGACGTTTGATACACACAAGGCACTCTTCCGGTGTCCGTGAGTTACATGATCTCATGGTCATAGGAACACATACTTGACATGTAGAAAACAGTAGCAATAAACTGACACGACCATATGCTACGTTTATAGTTTGGGTCTTGTCCATCACATCATTCTCCTAATGATGTGATCCCGTTATCAAATGACATCACATGTCAATGGCTAGGAAACCTTGACCATCTTTCGATTAACGAGCTAGTTCACTAGAGGCATACTAGGGACAAAGTGTTGTCTATTTACCCACACATGTAATGTGTTTCCAATCAATACAATCAATACAATCAAATCTCATTGCTTGCAAGTGGGTCTTCAGGATCAAAAGGAAATCTGATGGGACCACTGATCGTTACAAGGCCAGACTTGTTGCTAAAGGCCTCAAACACGGTATGGCATAGACTATGAGGACACATTTAGTCCAGTCATTAAAGCTACCACCATTTGTCTTGTTTTGTCTATTGCTATGTCCATGGGATGGAGCCTTCGACAACTGGATGTACATAACACGTTTCTTCATGGTGTTCCGGAAGAGGAAGTCTATATGAAATAACCTCTTGGGTTTGAAAACAAAAATACATCCTCCTACGTGTGTAAGCTTGACAAGGCACTTTATGGGTTGAAGCAAGCTCCAAGGACATGGTACTCTCGTCTCAGCAAGAAAATGCAAGCACTTGGCTTTGTTCCTTCAAAATCTGACACATCAATTCTCATTTATAAGAAGTCCAATACCTTCATATTTGTTTTCATATATGCTGATGATATTATTGTTACAATCATCTGATGAAGCAATAACAGGACTTCTGAAGGACTTAAGTGCTGAGTTTGCTCTCAAGGATCTTGGAGATCTGCACTATTTTTTGGGAATTGAAGTGAAGAAACACAAGGATGGACTTCACCTTTCTCAAGAAAAATATGCAATAGACTTGGCAAGAAGGCTAGCTTGCAAGGTTGTAAACCTACACCCACCCCTTTATCCAGTACAGAAAAGTTGTTTCTTACAGAGGGAACACTTCTAAGTCCAGAGAATGGTACAAAATATAGAAGTCTGGTAGGTGCTCTACAACATTTAACACTTACAAGACCTCATATCTCTTTTGTTGTTAACAAAGTATGTCAGTTCCTTCATGCACCAACTACACTTCATATGACTACTGCTAAAGGTATAGTCAGATATGTGAAAAATACATTGAACATTGGCTTAAACTTCAGTATGTCACATTCTACAATTGTCAGGGCATTCTCTAACTCAGATTGGGCAGGCTGTCTAGATGATAGACGTTCAACTAGTGGTTTTGCAGTATTTTGTGGACCCAATCTCATATCTTGGTGTGCCAGAAAACAAGCCATTGTTTCCAGGTCAAGTACAGAAGTAGAGTATAAAGCCTAGGCCAATGCAACAGTATAAATCATATGGGTGTAGTCTATTCCGAAGGAACTGGGTGTAAAAAAGCACTCAAGCTCCTTGTTTATGGTGTGATAATTTGGGTGCTACTTATTTGTTAGCAAATCCAGTGTTCCATGCTAGAACCAAACACATCAATATAGATTTTCATTTTTTCAGAGAGAGAGAGAGAGAGAGAGATGCTAATAAACTCTTATACATTCGGTTCATACACTATAGAGATCAAATTGTGGATGGCTTTACAAAGGCTTTACCGACACGAAGCTTTGAAGACTTCAAGCATAATCTGAACTTGATGAAATTGTGATTAATGGAAGGAGTCAAACATGATGCACACGCGACATGTCAAGATATACCTCGAGGAGGTTTCTGCCATAGAGGTGTTAGCTAAGTAGTTAGAGATATATCTTATTCATATTGTTGCCTAGCCTTATGTCTATCTTTCTTTCTCCTCAAGTTGTAATCTCTTTGTCATATCTCAAAAATTCCTAAAACTAAGAACATGGAAATTGTGAAATGAATTTTTTAATAAATCATAAGATATTTTTGGATTCAAAAAAATTCGCGATTTTGTAAACAAACATTTGCTTATTCGAAAAATGTTTGAAATATTAAAAACAAATGTTCATGAGTTCTTAAAATGTTTGTGTAGTAATTTTTTTAATGAAATTGAACGAAAATTCGCCGATTATTTTTTTTCCATGAATTGAAAAATATCCTAAATATTCAAATACTATTAGTGACTTACAAAATAGTTTATTCTTTCATGAAATGATCATGCATTTCAAAAAATGTTTGTTAAATGAAAAATTATTCTTCAAATTTTAAAAATGTTTGTTAAGTCAAAAAAATGTTTGTGAATTTCAAAAATTGTTCCACCATTTTCCAAAATAATATTCGTCGATTCAAGAGAATTGTTTGAAAAAATGTTTCAGATAGTATGAAATGTTCATGAATTCAGGAAATGTCCTTGATTTTAGAAAATGTTTGAAAATTGGTATAACTGTTCATAGGTTTGATTTTTTTTCATGATTCCAAATATGCGCACGAGTTTTAAAAAATGTTCATGATTTCAAAAATTGTTTATGAATTCACGATATTGAGTGATAATGGGGCCATTGAAGATTATGATTTTCTCCCTCTCTTTACAACGCATGAGTCCTTTTGTTTGTAGACTAGCAAAAGGGCTCGTGCGTTGCAACGGGAGAAAAAAAATCATAATCTCCACTGGCCATGAACTAATTTTTCTGCATCACCGAGATACATTATAAGTTTCAATTTCGTGAAATCATGAACATTTTTTCAACTCGTGCACATATTTCAAAGCATGAACATTTTTTAAATTCATGAAAAATTATGAATTCATGACCATTTTCTAAAATTAAGAATATTTTTTGAATTCATGAAGATTTAATACTATTCACAAACAGTTTTTTAAATATTGTGAAAAAAATTAGACAATTTGCTTGAATTGGCAAACATTTCTACAATCGACGAAGATTGTTTTGGAAATTGATGGCACAATTTATCATATTCACGAAGATTTTTTAATTTTAACTAACATTTTTTGAAATGCATGATCATTTTTTGAATGAATAAACTTTTTTAAGTCACGAACGTTTATTGTTCCATTGATAATATTTTTTGAATTGGCGAAATTTTATTCAATTGCATTAACATTTTTTCATAGGAGAACTTCTAAAGAAATATGAACATGTTTGAATTTTCCTAACATTTATTTTCAAAGCTGCAAACATTGTTTTTACAAAATCATGAACTTTTTGAATGCACAAACATTTTATAATTTTTTTATTTTTTACTTCCGAAACTGTTACAAATTCCTAAATTATTTAAAGTAAAAAGAAGATGAAAATAGAAAAATAAATTTAGAAAACAAAAGTTTAGGAACAGGCCTCATGTAGATGGGCCGGCCAGACTAGCGTGTTCTGTCTTCTCCCAGTGCCCAGGGCACAGTATAAAAAGTCACTGCTGCATGGGCCGGCCCAGACAGGGATTACCCTGTGTGAAACGTTTTTTATTACTTACGGGTGGTATCGATGGATAATTTTTGCCAACTTCAACGGTAGTTTCAATGACGGACGACCAGAAACAGTCCGTACTTTATTATTACAGAATATAAGAAAAAATTTGATATGTACTCAAATTTAGAAAACATGGGATGTGCAAACACAACATATCAACTAATTAAGTAGGTGAACTCACACACTCAATTGCCCTAAGGACAGTCCCATTATATTTGAAGTTATAATCATATATATTAACCCTAAATCCAGGTTGTGAATGTGAAGTCGATGAACCTACAACACAACCAAGTTAAAAACTATTCAATTGCAATTATATATTAAGTTATATCATACTCCGCCCCTATCTCATGTTCACCTAAAATCCCTCGTACAAAGCATCCAATGCATTGGGAGTTAATTCCTTTTTTTTTGAGAAAAATGAAGTTAAATCCTTCTCGCTCATCTGTAACAAAATAATGGTGTGTTTGTCTCCCTAGAGATAGTCGGGACCCACTCTTCACTCTCTATTGCTTCTTCGAACAGTTTATTGATTCTCCATACAATTTGCAAATGTATATAAACTAATGATTTTTGGTGTAAGAAAGGAGAAGCAATTATTTAATTTGATAAGTAAACAAACTCTATTGTGAAGGGCAAAACTCTACGACCAAGAGACAACATGAAGAAGCAGCTTCTACGTAAAAAGGAGAAACGGCTATTTAATTTGATAAGTGAACAAACTAATGCATCTAACGGTAGCCAGTGGCGACATGAAGAAACAGTTTCTATGTAAAAATCATATATTTTGACTGCCACTTGGGCTAATTAGTCCGCATGCAATGCATCATTTGGAGGGGAAAAAACATTGCATACATCGACTGATGCTCTAGAAACATCTGCTTGACAGATTAAATCAAGCATTTTTTTTCTCAAAACGATACAAAAAGAACGGACATACTCATTCCACCTGACTTAATAATATGGATGCACGTAATAGACAGAAGTATGAGCTAGCTCAATTTAATCACACAAGGTTTATTTTTCTTTTTCCAACGAATTTCAGAAATTCAAAAATGACTCGAAAAATCCAGAAAGTTTGAAATTTCTGAAAATGTCCGCATTTTAATTTTTTTTAAATGTTCACTAATTCCATTAAATAATTACGTTTTCAATTTCTCATCACTCAAAAATGTTCTTGTTTTCAATATTTGTTCGTAATTTCAAAATCAATGTTCAGGAATTTTCATAATTTTCCAGTTTTGGAAAATTGTTCATAACTTCGAGAATTTTTCAAGTTTGTACAAAAAAAAGCTTTCCATATTCAATCTTTTTTTCACAAAATAATAAATGTTCATGTTTCCATAATTTGTTTGCTAATTCGCTAATTGTTTGGGGAATTTAATAAAATGTTTGCATATTGAAAGAATATTATCATAATTTCGAAAAATGTTCACGTTTTTTGTTAAAAAAAATCATATTTTTGAAAACAAATGTTCGCATTTTCAAATAGTTGTTCGTTGTTTCGAAAAATGTTCTCATTTTCTATTTTTTTTATTAAAAATATATTTGAGATTCCAAAAGAATGTTTGAGTCTTAAAAATTTGGTAACATATTTGGAAAATGCTTTTTATCAATTGTATTTACTTTTGTGAAAAATAAAATCACATTCAAATTTTAAAAACTTTACATCAGATAGCTATAGGTATAGGTATATATAGATATACTAAATTTATATTTAGGAGAGCCTGCCTTCCTTATCCTCAAGTCAGAATTTCGTTTAATTGGAGATTTGGCTTTACTTTCTTTGTTCTCTGTCAGATTTGAACGGTCCATGAGAGCCACCTAGTCCTCACACCCTTCACTCTCTAATTCATATGATGGCTGCTTGATACCGAGAAAACTTAAAAGCGTATATAAATTAGAAAGATTTAATGTCAGGGGGCGAGGTGGGATTATATTCTGCATAATAGTAATTTGTTTCCTCCCGTTATGTGGGCCTGATTCATTGGCCCCATCATAGGCTGCCTTACCTCGATAGTGGGCTGGCTTGGAAATAAAACATCAGCATATAAAAACTCATCGCTCGAAGGGAGCACCAGTTTGACGTACGAAGCACAGACTGGATCGATTGTGAAACGGACGTACGAAAAACGTACTAAAACGGATGTACAAAACCCAAAAAAAGCCTGATGACAAAAAAAATGGAGAAACGATCCGTTTTTTAATTAATACTCCGTATTAGGTAGAGATATATCCAAGAGTTTCCGACGGCCAAGCCCCTGGCCAAGCCACTGCTAGATCGTCCATGGCTTGGCGTCGCAATCCAGGCCGTTGGAACGCATCCGGCGGCCAAAACGGACGGTGGATCTGTGTTTGTGCGGGGGGCAGGCGGCCCCTTTGGAAATGAAATCAGCCCCCCCTCCCTCTCTCGCGTTTTCAATTTGGAAATCAGTTTTCGGAGAGCAGCGGAGGGAAAACCCAAACCAAATCGATCCCCATTCAATTCCGATCACCGTCCAT
This sequence comes from Hordeum marinum, assembly GCA_022496015.1. Classification (NCBI taxonomy): domain Eukaryota; kingdom Viridiplantae; phylum Streptophyta; class Magnoliopsida; order Poales; family Poaceae; genus Hordeum; species Hordeum marinum. The sequence goes on along the minus strand of CM039677.1, from coordinate 1,083,630 downwards.
GGCCTCGCCGCCGACCACCGTCCGCCGGAACCCTCCGCGCCGCGGCAGGCCGGCCCTGACCCCGGGCCCGACCCCCGCCCCGGCCCCGACCCCGACCACGGCCACCACCACTCTCCGCTCCCGCCGTCGGAAGGCCCCGGTCATCTCCCGCCCGCTCGATGACGAACCCTCGGTCGCCGCGGCGGCTCCCCCGGCCCCCGCCTCCCCTCTCCCGCCTCCTCCCCCCACCCCAACCGACCTCGCCGTTTCCTCTCCTCACCCCCCTCCTCCCACAGCGGCCGCCGCCTCTGCGCTCACCTCCTCGACCTCGTCGCAGCCGGCGGCGGCGGAGGAGCGCCTCAAGGTGTACCTCCGCATCCGCCCCCTCCCGGCGCCGGAGCGGGAGCGCGGCGGCAAGCCTGCTGCCGGCCGCGCCAAGGCCAAGGAGCAGCCGCCGCCCAAGAAGCCAGCGCCGACCGGGGTCTGCCTCGTCGCCACCGGCCCCGGCTCCGTCGCGCTCACCGTACCGCAGGCCAAGCTCGTCGACCACCGGCGCGGCCGCATCGCCACCGAGGTCTTCGACGGCTTCTCCGCCGTCCTGCCGCCCGACTCCTCGCAGGTATAACCCCCAAACCCTTATCCCCTTGCGAATCTGCCCATTTTGGTCTGCATTTGCATCTATGGATTTTGATGTCAGGCTTTGCCCACGAGATTATCCCCTCTAGCTTAGAGCAAGTTGCTGTACCCCAAGAAAAGCACTGATGAGATGCCAACTAGTTGCTGAACCCTGACGAATCGGCTCAATTTTGACCTGCATTTGCATTGCAGCTGTGCATTTTGATGAGATGCCGTGGGTGGTTCACTGCATTGCTGTCTTAGTGGTACTGCATTTAGACCGTCGATTTCGGAAGTGACCTAGGAGTGTTTCTCTACCGGGCTATGATTTAGATGATGTTTACTGGACCTGAACACGCTACGATTTAGATGCCATTGCTGACGTTTACTGCATTTAGACCTAGGAGTATTTGCTGCAGTGCCGAATCTAGGAAGAAAATGAGTGGAGGGTAGGCTCAAGTCAACAGCGAAAAAACTAAGTGCCCTTTTGAAAAAGTAACCATGATGTCCTAATCTTGTAGTCAAAATAAGCTCCCAATTTCCAAAATTACTTATGAAAACATGTAGTATTAACTAGAATCTTTCTAGAATTTTTGAACCAAATCTTGAATTTATCTTGCAAAATAGACATTATCTTCCCATCTTGTTGTCCATGTAAGTTGGAGGGACTACTTAAGGGTATCTGGGTTCACATTAGCTGGGATAGGTTCAGGTTCACTACGAAGAGTACATGCAAAAATGCTATGCATACTCATTTTTGTTCTCTTCTTTTTAGCAAATAAGTTTCATTGGACACTAAATAGTAAACAATACCCGAAGTAGTAATTACAGAAGATGGTGGCATGGTGAAAAAGGCTTAAACATACTCATTTTTGTTCTCTTCCCATCTTGTGGTGCATGTTCGCTGTGTGTGTGGCGTTGTGTGTTTACTACTCACTAGTAGTAGATGGATTGTTGAGCTGAGATGAAAGTAGCAGTAGTAAAAAAATATTGTTTTTGGAGGGCAGGCTTAAGCCTCCCTACTATACTCGCCGCTGATTTGCTGGTATGCTATTAATCTCTGCTTACAATTCCGTGCAGAATGATATCTTTACTCAAGTTATGAACTCGCTAGTGGACGAGTTCTTGGGAGGAAAGAGCGGCCTTCTGGTTGCGATGGGTCCGACGGGGTCCGGCAAGACACATACCGTCTTTGGTAGTGCAAGAAATCCCGGCCTAGTACCGCAGACGCTACAGAAGATCTTCACTGCTTCGGATGAATCCGAAGGTGGCAACCAATCGCCAAGGTACACCAGCTTGGTACACTCTACTAATGTGTAATCTATATATATCTAGTACTGGGTCTGGTAGGATTGACGCCAATTGCCGCAAATATTCAGAAGATTATTGAAGCATGCAAGTCTGTAAATTCTGAAACTAAAAAAGTTCTACAGTTTTGAATTCTCTAGAGAGCAGCTTTTATTGAAGCATGCAAGTCTGTAAATTCTGAAACTAAAAAAGTTTTACAGTTTGAATTCTCTCACGAGCAGCTTATAACTTAACATGATCTGCAAATGCAAGTTCTTTGTTAGGTTTTCTAGCTGTGGTGGAAGCAATTCAATCACAGATACTCTCTTAATGAGTTCCATGTCATACTTGCAGATCATTTTATTTGTCAATGTTCGAGATTCTCTGTGAAGGAAAAGGAGAAAGGATTCTCGATCTTCTGTCTGATGGAGCAGAACTTGTCCTCCAGCAGTCAGCAACAATTAAAGGCCTTAAAGAGGTATCTAGCATCTCAGTTGGCCTATTTTCCTTAAAATTAAAAACAACACTTTGAATATGCCTGATAGGGTCATATAGTAGTCTTACTCTGATGTCAATTTAAATGTCATGACCATGACTTCGTGATAACTTAAATTTCTCAATCAGAATGAAGATGAATGAGATGTTTCTGTTTCCAGTCAGGAATTTGCACTTCTTTGCTGTAATCAACCTTGGCTTCCAACCTGAAAGACGGGGTCTTGGAATGGCGCATTCCAGTTGATACGCACTGCGTTGATATGAATAGTTTTTGTTGTAGCATGCAGTAAGGTGCTCGCTTTCTGGCAATAACATAAAATTAGATTATCACTGTTATTTATTTTGCAGGTGGCCATTTCAAATGTCGCGGATGCTGAGAGTTTACTTTCACGTGGCATGCTTAAGCGTAGCACAGCGGCAACAGACGCTAATAGCGAGTCAAGGCATGTTCTCTGTATAGATCTGCTAGCATATCTTTCATATAAATAGCACTTATCCTAAAAATGGGCGTTTACGTTTACTTCCTAAGTTTCTACACCTTTTGTTTTCAGATTTTCATTCGAACTTTTTAGTTGCAGTTATATAAGATGATGTTAAGATAAACTTCATATTGTATTGCAGCCGGTCACAGTGCATTATTACCATACGTGCTGTTCATAAAAACATTGACCAACAAAGTGAGCACCCGATTAGTGGATCTGTCCTGACCATTGCAGACCTTGCTGGAGCAGAGCGAAAAAAGAATACTGGAAATAAGGTATATTCGTCTATCACCGTTGATTATATTGTATAGCAGTGATCATAGAACCATGTCATGACACCTTTTCTTCTACTGGATAATGGTCTAAATAACTTTTATTCTTTGATTTCCAGGGTTCAAGGTTGTTAGAGAGTAACTTTATCAACAACACATCCATGGTTTTCGGTCTCTGTCTGAGGGTAAAAATTGCTTTTGTTTTGCTGCTATTTATCCACAACAGATGCTGCTTGTAAAATGCATTTTTTTCTCCCTCTTATCACTTACCAGTGAGGTGCGCCTGCCAGCTAATGATAGTTTTCCTTTTCAACTTTGGTAACTGCAGGCTTTGTTAGATCACCAGAAAAATCAAAAGAAAACCTTGGAGAAACATTTCAAGAACTCAATGGTATGTCTGTTTGTATGGATCTTGAATCTTTCCTTTTTGATTATTTTGGCCGGTCTCCAAACAAGGCTCATCACATGTTATCCTAATCAAGGTTCTAATGCATGTTTAAATTGAGATCTTCCCTTTCTCTGGTTAGAGATTTAACATCTGCAAGTATTGACCTAATAAGGAATTTTTATTTGTCCTAAATATTTTGTGTTTTTGAAAGTTGACAAGGTACTTGAAAGACTACCTGGAAGGAAGGAAAAAAATGACCCTGGTATGCCATTCTGACCTGAAATGATCTATATCAACAGCTCCTCAGATGACATACTTCACTAGTTCAAATGTTTTTTGCATGCGCTTTATTCTATCATGGAAGTGTTAAATTTTAGTCTGAAAAGTAGGCAGAACAAGAGGAACTTATTTTCCATGTGGACAATTTAGTGTGAGCACTTTTTATGTTCTCGTCAGGAATTATGGTTGCACTGATAATTCTGTTGAGGCTAATTTTTAACGAGCAGTCTCCAAGGAATACTTTTGTTTACATTTGGTACAATGTCACAAACTTTTGACTTTAGTGAGGTTGATGCGCAGAACCTGATTGCTGCAAAAGCTAGAACCGCAAATAAGTGCCTGGCTAGAACTATCAACTGCTTGAACAATACGCCCCTTTGGATTCTGACAATCATTATTCTGTAAAGGATGCCTCTTGAAAAAATCCAACAGAAGGCACATTTTTGCTAGTCATTTGCAATATACTATTTATTTTTATGCTGGAAGAGTGTGGCATTGACACTCTTACTCTGTGGTCTACACAGTGCCTATTGACTTGATAAGTGCACTCGTTTAATGATCATTTTTTGTCCTTTCTCAGATTTTGAACGTGAAACCAGGAGAAGATGATTATGCTGATACATCATATTTGCTCAGACAAGCATCTCCTTACATGAAAATAAGGTACTTCCCTTACGTTTTATGACATACTTTTCTTATTTCTTCTTGTTCTTGGAGAAAGGGAAGTACATAACTGGAGTTGAAATGTGAGATTGCATCTTATCCCACCAACTAGAGTTTTTCTAATCCTGGTTTATGTTAGAGTATTATATATAGTCATGTGACCTTTTGTATTTACCCTATTTGTATAAGGGGTTTCCTGCATATATTCCACACTTGTGCATGTATATATACTGGCCTTTGGCCTCCTGGAAATACAAGTTGCATATTTCCTAACATGGTATTAGAGCTAGGTCAATTTTTTTGCATGCTGCAACTTGTGCTATTGATCCTCGTCCGCCATCCGCTTGTGCTGTCGGTCTCCTGTTCCGGATCGAATTGAAGCTTCCGGCCGCCGGCCTCCGGGTCTCATCAGCGGCCTCTTCCGCTCGTCCCACCCGGCTCTTGTCCGATCTTCCCGTTCTCCCGATTGGATCCTCTGCACGGTCTCTCGCTCGATCTCCGCCAGCTCCTGCTCTCCCGATCGGCCTCCCGCTCCGCCAGGTCGCCCGCCCCGCCAGGTCTCGCTCCCCGCCCGGTCTCACTCTTCGCCAGGTCGTCCGCCCCGCCAGGTTTCTTTCTTCGTCAGGCTCGCTCTCCGCCAGGTCGCCCGCCCCGCCCGGGATCAGCTCTTCGTCAGGTCGCCCGCCCCGTCCGTCCTGAGTTACGATCGGATCTCCAATGCAGGTCTCGCTCGATCGCCCCGTCCCACTCCAGCGCCAGCCAGCCCTGCCGGTCTCGCTCGATCCCCACCACGATCGCCCTGTCCAGCGCAGGTTCCTGACTTCCATCGAGCGTTGGTCTCCCGCAGGATCGCTGGGTGCGGTTCTCTCTGGTCCTGCTGCCTGCCAAAAAAAAAGAAAAAATGTCTTCGTCGTCAGGCTATGTTGTTGTTCCTCGCTGTCCGCTGACCTTTGATGGTACCAACTACACTGAGTTTGTTGGCTTCATGCGCATTCATATGCGCGGTCTTCGTCTTTGGGGTGTTCTTTCTGGCGAGGTCCCCAGTCCGCCGTGTCCGATTGCTCTTATGGCTCCTACTCCGCCGACACCACCGGTTCTTCCAGCGGATGCTACTCAGGTTGCGAAGGATGCAGCTAAGCTTGCTGATGAGGCTGCTGTTAGTGCTTATGATGAGCGGGTTTTGACTTATGAGAAGGCTCTTTCTACGTATCATCAGGCTCTGTCTGCTTACACCCAGTGGCTCGATGATGATGCTCGTGCTGCAGCCGTTCTCACTGCTAGTGTTCTCCCTCAGTTTGCCTCTGAGTTTTTGGGCCTTCCTACTGTCTTTGAGATGTGGACCCGTCTTTGTCAGCGCTATCAGCCCTCTGGTGATGCCATATACTTGTCTGTGGTTCTCCAGGAACATGCTCTTCAACAGGGTGACTCTACTGTTGATGATTTCTATGCATAGAGTTCTGCTATCTGGCGTCAGCTTGATTCTCTTCGCACTGCTGGTTGTCGTAATTGCCAGTGTTGCCAGGCTGTGAGGGCTGATTTGGAGTTTCACCGTGTCTACGAGTTCTTGTCTTGGCTCCGTAAGGAGTTTGAGCCCCGGCGTGCTCAGTTATTTGCTCGTGGTCGCATCTCCCTCATGGAGGCGCTTTTTGAGATTCGTGCCGAGGAGACTCGCTTACGTGGTGCTGGTTTACTTGAGGTTCCTTCTGTGCTTGCTGCTCGAGTACTTGCTCAGCCGCCTGCTTCACTGACTCCTTCTCGCCCCAGTGCTCCCCCGCTCTTGCCTACTCCTGCGGGCGGTCAGGGTCGGCCTCGTCCTCATTGCGGCTACTGCAATATGGATGGTCATGTTGAGTCTCAATGCTTCTAGAAGAAGAAGCACCTGCGTAAGGCGCGATCATCAGCTTCAGGGACTTCTTCGCCATCTTCAGCCACCGCTTTCACTGAGCAGGATATTCTACGCCTTAAGCGTCTGCTCGCCGCTTCAGGTTCTTCTTCGACGGGTACTGCAGGTTCTATGACTAATGCTTCCAGCACTGAGCAACCACCCTCTACGCAGTCAGGTACATCCTCGTGGGTTCTGGACTTTGGAGTTTCTTTTCATATGTCTTCTCATTCTTCCAGTTTGTCTTCTCTTAAATCTCTTGATTTTCCTGTTCATGTACTCACTGCCGATGGTACTCCTCTTTTTGTTGCTAGTCGAGGCAATCTTACCACGGCTTCTTATTCTGTTCCTGATGTTGCTCATGTTCCTCGACTTACCATGAATCTTTTTTCTGCTGGCCAACTTACTGATTCTGGTTGTCATGTCATCCTTGACATTGACTCTTGTTCTGTCCAGGATCGTCGAACGCACACTTTGGTTGGGGCTGGCCCTCGCCGTCGTAACTCTCAGGGTATTTGGGAGCTTGACTGGCTGCATGTTCCTTTCGTTGCCAACACTATCGCCAGTCCATCCGCTTCTGTCGCTTCAGCTACCAGCTCCTTCCAGCAGTGGCATCATCGACTTGGTCATCTTTGTGGTTCTCGTTTGTCGTCATTAGTTCGTCGAGGCCTTCTGGGGTCTGTCTCAGGAGATGTCTCTTTAGAGTGTCAGGGTTGTCGGCTTGGCAAACAGATTCAGTTACCGTATCCTACTAGTGAGTCAGTGTCCCAACGTCCTTTTGATTTAGTCCACTCTGATGTATGGGGTCCGACTCCCTTCGCTTCGAAAGGGGGTCATCGATACTATATTATTTTTATAGATGATTTCTCTCGATACACGTGGCTATATGATTCACACTTAGTTTCCGTCGCCTATTCGTGTGTTTCTTGTTGACTCTGCTGGCGAGTATATTTCCAAGATGTTGCGTGGTGTTCTTGCTGAGCAAGGGACTCTTTCTCAGTTCTCTTGCCCTGGTGCTCATGCTCAGAATGGCGTGGCTGAACGTAAGCATCGTCACCTTCTTGAGACGGCTCGTGCATTGATGATCGCCGCCTCTCTCCCGCCTCACTTTTGGGTTGAGGCCGTCTCTACCTCCACCTATCTCATCAATATCCATCCGTTTGCTGCTCTACAGGGTGGTGTTCCTTTCGAGCGTCTTTTTGATCGTTCTCCTGATTATTCGACGCTTCATTTGTTTGGTTGTGTTTGCTATTTTCTTCTTGCCCCTCGCGAACGCACCAAACTATCCGCTCAGTCAGTTGAGTGTGTCTTCTTAGGTTATAGCGATGAGCATAAGGGCTACCGTTGTTGGGATCCTATTGGTCGTCGGATGCGCATTTCTCGGGATGTGACTTTCGATGAGTCTCGTCCTTTCTATCCGCGTCCATCTTCCTCGAGTTTTTTAGTGGAGGATATCTCTTTCCTCATTTTTCCTGACACACCTATCATCCCCACCGAGCCTTTGTCTATTCATCCTGCTAACTCTACTTCCCCACCTATTGCCGATGATTTGCTGCCACCGTCTCCCACGGTTTCCTCATCTCGCGTGTCACTGGATTCTGCACCTTCATCCCCGGTGCCTTCTTCTTCTCCACCCCCTGCTTCTCCGTCGACGATTCCTCCTCGTATTCTTCCATCTTTTTCTTAGTATTATACTCGTCGATCACGTTCTATGGATGCATCTACTGATGTGCCCTCCTCCTCGTCTCAGCCTATCTATGACTTGCGTTCTCGTCCGCTTCCGCCTGTTGATCGCTATGGTTTTCCAACCGCTGGTGCTGCTGTTCTTGAGCCGACTACTTATCGCCGGGCTGTTGTTCATCCTGAGTGGCAGTTTGCGATGGCAGAGGAGATTGTTGCTCTTGAACGCACCGGTACATGGGATCTTATTTCTCTTCCTCTAGGTGTTCGTCCCATCACTTGTAAGTGGGTCTACAAGGTTAAGACTCGCTCTGATGGTTCTCTTGAGCGTTACAAAGCTCGTCTTGTGGCTCGTGGTTTTCAGCAAGAGCATGGTCGTGATTACGACGAGACTTTTGCTCCTGTGGCCCATATGACCACTATTCGTACACTCCTTGCAGTGGCCTCTGCACGCCACTGGTCTATATCTCAGCTTGATGTTAAGAATGCTTTTCTTATTGGTGAGGTACGTGAGGAGGTCTACATGCAACCACCACCTGGGTATTCTGTTCCTGATGGCATGGTCTGTCGTCTTCGTCGCTCTCTCTATGGCCTTAAGCAAGCCCCTCGTGCCTGGTTTGAGCGTTTTGCCTCTGTGGTGACTGCCACTGGTTTTTCAGTGAGTGCTCATGATCCAGCATTGTTTGTCCACCTTTCACCTCGTGGACGGACTCTTCTTCTTTTCTATGTCGATGACATGATCATCACTGGCGACGACCCTGAGTATATTGCCTTTGTAAAGGCCTGTCTTAGTGAGCAGTTTCTTATGTCTGATCTTGGACCTCTTCGCTACTTTCTTGGGATTGAAGTCTCTTCTACCTCTGATGGCTTTTTTATATCTCAGGAAAAGTATATACAGGATCTTCTTGCTCGTGCTGCTCTTACTGATGAGCGCACTGTTGAGACTCCCATGGAGCTCAATGTTCACCTCCGTGATACTGATGGTGATCCCTTGTCCGATCTGACGCGTTATCGTCATCTTGTTGGGAGTCTTGTCTATCTAGCTGTCACTCGTCCGGATATCTCTTATCCGGTTCATATTCTGAGTCAGTTTGTCTCTGCTCCCACTTTAGTTCACTATAGTCACCTCTTTCGTGTTCTCCGGTATCTTCGGGGCACAATCTCTCACCGTCTATTCTTTCCTAGCTCCAGTTCTTTACAGCTTCAGGCCTATTCGGATGCTACGTGGGCTAGCGATCCTTCTGATCGCCGTTCACTTTCTGCTTACTGTGTTTTTCTTGGTGGTTCTCTCATTGCCTGGAAGACAAAGAAACAGACTGCAGTTTCCCGTTCGAGTGCAGAGGCTGAGTTACGAGCTATGGCTCTTTTGACGGCAGAGGTGACTTGGTTACGGTGGTTACTTCAGGATTTTGGTGTTTCTGTCACTACACCTACCCTGCTTTTATCCGACAGTACAGGTGCTATTAGCATTGCGCGCGATCCAGTGAAGCATGAGCTCACCAAGTATATTGGTGTTGATGCTTTCTATGTGCGCGTTGGTGTGCAGGATTAGGTTATTGCTCTTCAGTATGTGCCTTCCGAGTCACAGTTGGCGGATTTTCTGACGAAGGCCCAGACTAGAGCGCAGCATGGCTTCTATCTCTCCAAACTCAGTGTTGTTCACCCACCATGAGTTTGAGGGGGGGGGGTTAGAGTATTATATATAGTCCTGTGACCTTTTGTATTTACCCTATTTGTATAAGGGGTTTCCTATATATATTCCACACCTCTACATGTATATATACTGGCCTTTGGCCTCCTGGAAATACAAGTTGCATATTTCCTAACAGTTTACACCGTTCAGTCAGTCCTAGTGTAACATATAATATTTCCTGTTAGGATTTTAAAGTAAAACAATAACAGATATTTGTCTGTTGATAGTCCGGTCATAGGAACACATAATTGTTACTTTACAAAATTAGAGAAAGGGATGGAAGAAGACCAAATCATATAATTTGACTGTAAGGAAACATGAGCCAAACACACATGCGCTCTTTAGTTTTGACTTGACCGGTCAATGAATTGCTGTAGGAATGGGTGCATGTCAGTTGTCAACTGTATGGTAATGTAAGACCTGCCTCCTGCTATTGTGTTAGCTATACATAACCGTCTTTGCATGCCATTGTGTCGCATTGGCAAGAAAACATTGACACATGCAAATTTATACCATTTTTTAAAATTTTATTCATTCCATTTCCTGTTATCTTTTCAGGTACACGAGCCTTGATGAGTCTTCTGACTTGGTTTCCCAAAAGAGAACCAATGTATCCCTGATTTGCCAAGAGAACAAGAAAAAGAGGAAGGTTAACAAGCCTGAAGTTCCTACGGTACAAATCACTGTTAAATCTTCCAATAATTTTCGATCATTTAAGTAGTTTACTTCTATACTGCGCAGAGCCTCCAATTATTGATGTGATCTTGAAATGTTTGCTCATGGTGCATGTTGATTTCACAGTACCGTTTTGGATAGATCTTTACATATCTTTGCCTAGTTCCCCCTAGGAACCAAATGGTTAAATTTTGCCGTTATTTATTGTATTCTTGGCCTGATTAATAATGTCTCCCATATGATATGATTGAAAGGAACTGCACTTGTTTAACAACACATATTCTTATACGATGTGCCAATGTTCAGGGTTTCCTTTTGAAACCTATACAAAATAGATACTAAAATGACCAATATTCTACTGAATATTCTCATATCGCATATTCTATCATGTTTTTAATGTACAACAAGCATATATCATACATGATCACTTGTATAGCATTTCAGCTCCTAGTTAATTATTTTGAGTTAACTATCATTTTTGTTATGCTCTCCAGGCTGAAGAAAAGGACAGCACTGATAAATGTGATGATTTTAAACTTTCTGAGAAAGGTTCTCTTTTACCTGCACCGAAATTTGATTTCTTATAATTTCTCATGCATATTTACTATGATTTGGAAACTGATGATATTGCTGGTTTTTGCGTCTTTAGTCTTAGTTTGGATCCTGGTTCCTTAACTGTGCTTTTAATTGAAAATAACATTCCTTTTTTGTATAATATACCTGAACTGTCTTCAGTATACTAACGTAACTCATATTACAACATTCATCTAATACTATATCCCTGTACATTTTCCTACATGTGTACAGATGAGTTTCTCAATTCAGAGCTGCAAAGGGTGTCCCGAACAGAACAAATCATGAAGAACCTTTTCAAGGCTTTATGGACTGTTTCGAAACAAAAGCTTTTGGTAAGCACATTTTTTTACTTCTTATGTATGTTTAATTTACTGAATATTCATCCCTTAAGTACTCATAATGATAAGATCTCTGGATGGCTATTATGGTCAATGCATGGCTGCAATGTACTTCTAGCACAATCTTTATTGTAAATGCAGTAGTTTTGTTTTGTGTGTGCTCGTACTTGCTAAGTGCATTGATAATTTGTTCCTTCATGTTTCTTTTTGCATTGTTTTAATCCATTTATTTGGTTAATAGGAATCTGAGAGTGCTGCTAAGAGCATGCGAGAATTGCTCAGAGATAAAGACATCCAGATTATGGAGTTGAAAAAGGAGTTGGATGACCTGAAGTCTCGCTGTTCGCATGACAAGTTTCCAATTGCTGAAGATACCCATGTTAAGGTAAGTGATGCTGCATCAATTGCTCTAGGCTCGGACACGCATGACAAACTTCTGCATATATTTGCTTCTCCTCTTTGTGAAAAGACACGCATACTCTTGTTTTCATGTTATCTGAAGTAAGCCATACATATGAGGTTGAAACTTTCTTGCTGATATGCTTGTGTTTGTCTATAGTTGAGCACTGACTTGGTACAAAAGATCTCAGAAGAATCCACATATTCTGATCCAGAAATGTCTTCAGCTTACTGTGATATGACAGGTTTATATGTTTTCACAGTAAACATGTCCTCACCAATATCAGCAAATAGTTGTTTTGGTTCTGAGTCCATTTCTTATAATAGAGAAATCCGCCGACTGTGATACCTCTGTTGCTAATTTGATAGATGAACAGGAGTTGAGCTCCAGACGTTTGAAGGTTTTATACTTATCCTTTGTCATTCTGCACTCTGTCGTGGGCAATGTGTCCCCACAGTTCAACCTTTTGTGATGCGACCTAGTGTTGAAGACTAGTGTTCAATCTTTTGTGTCGCCTCATCTTCTACTGATACAATGCCATCCTACTTTTTCAGACAGAGGATTCATGCACTCCTGATGTTACTGAACCCAAGTGCGATCTGAAAAAGGAAAATACTGAGGTGGGCATGCAATTTTCTCACTCCTCATGTATGCAGAGTCATTTTGCGTTGCACTTGAACGTTGTTCTTGTTACTGAACAACATCATTTTTTACTTTATGTTTCTCTTATTTCAGATAATGGGACAAGTGGGCAACAAGGAATCTGATGGTTCTGAGAGTTGTTCTGAGCAAACTCTGACGCCTACCGAAAAATCTGCACCTGACGGTGGTGCAACACATGCACCCAGTCATTTGGATAATCCATCTGAGCTAAGCTTTACAGGTCAAATTGTATATTCACTTTCTTTGACAGCTCTTAAACTAACTGGTACACAACAACTGAGACACACGTATCATTTCTGCAGAACTTCATATAGTTCCATGTAATCTGTCCGCACAGTTCACTGATATACAAGTTAGTGAGAAAGCTCCCATGGGACAAAGTGAAGAAGAGGAGTTAAGCAGCAATACAGAAGTGGAGAGTATTCCCCATGACGTCGATATGAAAGGTTCAAACTCATTTCTTATGCTTGTCTCTTCGTTGCTAGTGATGTGCTTTATTTTGTTGAACTTTTGCTGGATCTTTGTACAGAAATGAATCATCATGATTATCCAAGTTTCTCTCTGCAAGCGAACTCTGATACGGGAGACAATCGGCCTTCCTTAGAGCTGCAAGGGATGGTATGTAATCATTTAATCCTTTCGCTTTTGCAACAGAAAGTAAAGTTTACCCTGCCCGTTTCTGGAATGTTCTTGGTATGCCATGGTTGGTCATGATGGCGGGCTGATGCATATTGCATTCTTTCTGTGGCAGTATGCTCCATATCGGCTCCTCCTAAACATAAAAAAAGCATTAATCCGTTTCAGACAGTCGAGAACTCTTCACAGTCCTCCTTAAAGCACCTTGAGAGATTTCTGCATGGGGAAATCAATATCAATATGCATGATCAATTATTTTGTATCTCAAAACGACACCACTGCATGTAACTCGAGCTCATGCAGTTTCTGCTACTAGGAAGACCCTACTGGAAACTATGGCATATCGGTTGAACTTTTCCTTCTTCTCTTGTAGGATGCTGCTCAGCAGAATCCTGATGAGCTGGTGCCTGAGCCAGAAAGATGCGAGCCCACGGTAAAGGAGGCTGCTGCAGAACACGGTAGGCGTCAAGTGTCATGCATCATAATCTTTTGTTACCAATTGTTGTTATATTCACGTCGCTTGCATTAAATGATGAGATGAGTCGCCTAACAAACATCGCTGCATTTCTGCAGCACTTGGCCGACATGTACCGGATGAAGGACTTCCCCAGACGAAGGCTTCAATTTCAATAGTAAGCTCTTTTGCTTCGTGTCTGAAAGTGGGTACTTAGTAGATTGTTTTTGCCTTGGTTACTACTACCAAATACTGTAATGTAGCGCGAAATCGTAGATGCAGCTGACAGATTCTACCAGGGGTATTTATAATAATGTTGTCATACCACATGTATTTTGTTTCTACAGTTGCATTTCCTGATTTGGTTGTCTTGCTTATGCCAAGGCTCCAACCAAGGACTGCCAGGCAGAAGGAACCGCAGATGACCAAAAAGAGAACCTTTGCCATGAAGAAGCAAATGCGGAGCTTTGCGCTTCGAAGCCTTGCGAAAACACAAAGAAGACGGCAAGGTGAGCAAGCGTGCTTACGGAAGGCGGCACGTAATTGCACGTAATTGCAAGAACCATCTTGATACGTAATTAACATCTGTAACATAGTTGACACAACCAACCTGTTGTTTGGTTTGGTGAAGCAGGAGGAGGCTGCTGCCGCGATCGGCCATGATGCTCAAGGAGTTCACCGGCCCCGCCATTGATGCCGCGGAATCAAAGAGGGCCGCGGTACACACGCGTGTGCCCCCTTGTCTGCAGAAAGCGTTTGGTTTTGGACCGATTGATAACCTAACTGACTGACACAATGGCTGTTACTGCAGGACGGAGGAGGCGTGCAGTCGGCGACGGCTGCTGGGCGATCGGACGTGCTCATCGGACTCCTCAAAGCAAAAGCCCCGCCCATGAGGCATCGCTGGGGCTAGAGAAGAACACCAACCCAATCAATTAGATAAAATTCAGACCGTCAAATCATCTTGGTTTGGTGTAGTTAGTACTTCTCCACGGTGCGGTGCTTGTGTAGGATCTTCACCAAGTCCAGTTCACAATTAAACTTTTGGTGACATGGAAATTTATCTATCTAAGAAACGCTCTCATCATCATCATCATCATCATCATCATCGTGCATTCATATAGTTTGTGATTTTTTACCTGTAGTGATGGACTACATGTTGATAAGAAGATGGCACCTGAGCCGTAGTTGGCACTTTATTGTGAAAAAAAAATCTTTTCTGAAAAGAAAATACACCCACAAATTTTAAAGATATTCTCATTTTTTTTGTGGACAAACATCTTGATTTTTCTTCTTGTGAGCTGCAAAAAAAGAGAGGAAAACATGATTATTCATAGTCATGAATAGTGTTATCACTGCTTAGTATTTTAAATATAAATGGTAGACTATTATTTTTTGGTACAAGCAACATTTTTTTTTGTGGTGAATTCTAACATGTACTGCCTTTGTAAACTAATAAGACCTTTTACATCACTACTTAGTTAGAGAGTAATAAGTACCTATGTTTTGGATTTTCCAAAAATAAAATAAAATGGAGCTCTGGAGCCACACAAGTCCACTCTTATGTGGCTTGTCGAGTGTCTCACCAAAATGAGGAATTTTTTATGGGGTGACGACTGAAATAATGACTTTTTTGTGAACCCTATTCACAACCCTTGTCATGTTCATGTGGGGCTGTCTATTTAAAGGTCGGTCTTTGTTTGAAAGGGAAATGTGGGGCCCATCGCAGCAAAATATATTATGCTTCAGAATTGATTTCAGAACCACCACTTGCTATTTGTGGAAATAGTCTAAAACAAACCTTGAAGTTGTAGATGAAAGCTAAATCAAAACCTGAATTTTAAATCCTGAAATTGGCACTCTGAAGTTGTAATCTCCGTCTATTTTGAACCCTGGACTTGTTTGGCACACTGGGACAACTATAATCCCAACCAGGACAACCTGTTACGGGTGAGAATTTGGGCAGGCCCACTATACCACAAAAAGGATTCATGAAGTTTAAAAATGTTTGCGCATTTTTAAAATTGTCTAGAAGATAAAAAAATGTTCCTTTTTTCTATTGTTGTCACAAATTCAATTTACTTTTCCGATTTTTTAAAAATGTTTGGAATTCTGAAATTCTATTCAAACAACTAAAAACTATCCACAATTTCAAAAAAAATCACATTTGTCAAAAAATGTTCAGAATTCCAACAATTTTTCACATGCTATGAAAAAAATTCGCATTTTCACAAATTGTGTTACAGTTTTCAAATAATGTTTTTGGAATTTCGTAAATTATTTTCGTTTTGTAAAACTCAGCATTTCAAAATTGTTCACATTTTTTAAGAAATTCTTTATTTTTTAGGAAGTTTAAAAATGTTACCTTGTTTTTTAGGGATGTATTTTTGAAGAAGTTTCCGAGAGAAGTTTTTAAAAAGTGTTACCCTGTATTAAGAAAATGTTTTTAGGGATATTTTATAGAAAGGTTTTTAGGCAAGTTTAAAAATATCTTTTATTGTCATTAATAAAATGTAAAGCCTCTATTTCAAAAAATGTTACCGTGTATTCAAAAAGTGCTGAGAACATGTATTAAGAAAATGTTATATGCGCGAAGCGAGATGTTTTTTTCGTTTTCTTTTTTCCCCCATTTTCTTTCCTTTTTTAATACGCCATCATAAAAATACCAAAATCAATTGTTGATTTCGGATGCGACTGGGCTGGCCCACCACATGCGGAGCGAGTTTTTTTTTCCTTTTCTAATAATACTGGACGTAAAAATACACAGAAAATAGAAAATCCAGAGAGTCAAACTTGCGACCAGCTGTTGTTGACCTCCTCACACAAGCCACAAGAACAAATGATTTTTATTGACTTAATGAGAGGGCCGAAATTTAACGACATATCACAAATTTAACCATTCAATATTCTAAAGTGAACAATTTTTTAAACATAAACAATTTTCAATAAATGGGAACAAATTCCGCAAACTAATGAAAAATTGAAAGTCCAAACACTTCTGGATAATTTAAAAAATGGGAGCAACTTTGGGAACCTGAACAAATGTGTAATCAGAAAATGTTAAATGTGTATTTGGCAAAACGTCAATATATTTGAAATGTTATACGTGTATTTGGAAAAATGTTATAGTTTATTCAGAAAAAGTTAAAAACATGTATCTAGAAAAGTGTACATAATATATTTAAAAAATGTCGAAAGTATATCTAAAATATTTCATGTGCGTGTTCAAAATGTAGTTTGTGTACTAAGAGCAATTAGAAGTTTGTAAAAAAGTCAGTGAAACTAAAAAACATAAAAAAGAAGAAGAGAAAAGGCAAACAATTTGAAAAATCACGAAAAAAAAAAGAAAACCCAAAGTATAAGAAAGAATGATAAACCATAGAAAACTAGTGAAAACAATAAAATATAATAAAGGTAAAAAGAAAACCAAAGAAAATTGATGGTAAATAAAGAAAACCCAAAGGAGAAAGAAAAAGGAAATGAAAATGAAAAGAAAACAATGATAACGGAATTCGTAGTGAAGCACTCTCAAGGTTTAAAATATACCGGAATGAGAGAGTTTGGTGTGCTGATTTCAGAGATTGAAAGTTCAGGATTTGATTTAGCTTTCGTCTACAAATTCAAGGTTTATTTTAGAATTTTTCCTTTATTTGTTAATGTAAAGGTTGTGTCCTTCACGGACCTGTAAAAATCCCCAATACCAACGGACGTGTTAGCGTACACATATGTGTATTTCTTCTCCCAACTACGCAATTGCTGGATTTGGCATAATTTTTTTTGTCTAATGTTAGTAACTTAAAATAAGCACGGTGTGCATGATGTTTTTGTTATCAGTATGATAATCTAAAGATAAGGTTGTTCACCAAATTAGTTGACTAGGATTTACGTCGTAAGTTTGAACTAGCATGGGAACAAATCTATGGTTGGATGGTTAGAAGGACAGTGATATCCTCAACCTATCAAGGTTCAATTTTCTAACTAGACTTGACATTGGTGCTCGTATTATTACTGATTCATTTCACACTTCCGGTGATATTCGTTCACCGAGAGGAGACATTCCCATCAACTGCGAGGAGTTTGTGGTGATTTCATAAAATCATAAGATTCTATGACGGCTCAGTTTCTCAAAAGTGCTCATAGGGACAGAGTGTGTGCTAAGGGCAATGTAAGCCACTTTGATTCGGTCAGAAAAAGTTTTGAACTAGCGCCCCAAAGATATCTATTGTTAATTGACTCATCATTCTTGTATCATACAACTTATCCTCCATCTGTCCAGCTTGATTAATGATAATTGAAATTTGCTACTCAACGAAGCATGTCAATTTTTTCCTTCCGTTGCAACACACAAACATGTTTGCTAGTGAAAATAAAAATACAATGCGATGGTGAAATAGTGTTGGTTGTGTCTACCTGTCCATAGCTGTTGTAGAGGGCTTTTTGTGAACATAATTTACGGGTCTTCCTATCAATGCGGCAGAATGGCAGGGCTTCGCACAGGCTGAACTCCGCTTGGGCCGACCCACCAACACGCCTTGTTGTCTTCTATCAGAGAAAAAAAATGAAAGAAAAACAAACAATGGCAGGATTCGATTCCCAGACCTCAAACAACCGAAGGTCCTAACCACATGCCATTAGCCAACACACCAGAAATCAATTCCTAGGCATATAAGAACACGGGGTAGCGGTTGAGATTTGGAAACATTTAACAAACATTTCTTGAAAGTTGCAAACAATTTTGAAATGCCATGATTTTTTTGTTATTCCGATTTTTTATTGAAAAAAGAGAACCAATTTTCTCATTCTGATTTTACAAAACATGAAGAATTTGAAATACTTTTCTAAAGCACGAATATTCCTTGAAAAAGTAAACATTTTCTGAAGAATGAACAGAATACGGAAAATACGAACATTTTTGGTAATTACCGAATACGTTCTGAGATCACGAACAGTTTTAAATTTTTGCACAAAAATCAAAAGCAAGAATTTTTTTTAATTCAGAAAAAAAAATTAAAACAAGAACATTTTTATTAAAACACAGAAAAAAATCGTATTTATATGCCTTTTTTGGAAAAGCGAAGAAAATTTGATAGATAAGGACATTTTATGAAATTGCAATCAAAATGTTCAAATCGTGAACATTTTATGAAGCATGAACGTTGTTGTGGAAAATTCTGAAAGCAAGAATATGTTTTGAAGTTCCTGAATAATTTTTGAAACACGGACTTTTTTTTTGAAGTTGTGAACTTATTTTGAAAACAAGAACATTTTTCAATTTCTGGACCTTTTGAAACACGAAACGTTTTTTAAATTTGTGAACAAGTTTTTCAAAACCAGAACATTTTGTGCAAACATGAACATTTTTTGAAACTCTCAAACAAATTTGAAAACATGAACGGTTTTTGGAAACGCTGAGATTTTTTGACAAGCACGAGCATCTTAACACACAATTGTGAAAAAAAGAAACATTGAAAGAAAAAAAAGGAGAGAAAAAAACAGGAAATAAATAAACTGAAAAAGAAACAGAAACAGAAAAAAAAATCTGGTTGAGGAACCTCCTTGAAGGTTCGCAAAACCAGAAAAAAAAGGGTTGGGAACCTCTAGAAGGTTCCCAAAACCGGCATCCTCGCAACCGGCCCGTATCGCGTCGCTCTCTCCTGAAGCCTGTGCGATACCTCGACAGCTTGTGAGTCCTATAGGATTTTCCATAATTTACATCCCTTCCACGTTAATGTGGTGCCACCTATTTAATGTTTGAAAGGACATCGGAGCAAATATGCTTCAGAATTGTTCTCAGAACCATCAGGTGCTATTTTCTGGGCACAGGTAGAAATTTGTCAAAAAAAACACGGTCGTCCTCCATTCATATAATTTACTTTTTATATGATTTTTTTAAATACGCATAAGCATGCATATCATCGCATTAAAGAAAAGCAGCAAAAAAGTCTGATAGAAAGCCTTTCGGACATTATAATGCTAATCATGAGAATTAGCCTTCACATCCATCACCCACACCCCCCCCTTGCCTACTATGATACAAGCTTCCCTAGTCTAACCTCATGCCAAAAACAATAAGGCAAGCCACATAGCAACCTAGCCACGTCACAACCAACACTGAGACCTCTACAACAAGACCAAGACCAAAGGCCAACACAAACCAACGCACCGCCACCCATTTGCATCAAGAGAAAGTCGGCAAGTGAACGACAGGGCTTGGACGGACCAAGGAAAGGTGTCGTCGAGAGAACACTGGAGATGGCGTACATTGTGCCAAGGAGGCCCATGCCCAGAGAGCAGCAGACCTTGACTCGAGCCGGACCGTCGATGCTCTTCCAGCAACAAGACAACGCCTTCAAGAAGGTAATGACGCCTTGCCACCGTCGTCGTCCGGTCCGAAGGACGAACCAAGGGTTTCCCCCGAGCTCGTGGAAGGTAGTCCGATCGGGTCCAAGACAACGCCTTCAGGAAGGGAACGGCGCCCGCGGGCGGCGTCGTTGTCAGCCTCAACGAAGCAGGGCTCCCAACCCAGATCGTAGAACCCATCACACACCGGAATAGAAAGAGCAGATCAACCACCGCATCCGGAAGAGTCGCCGTTTGCGTCACAATAGCTCCACCAGTACGCCGGCCAGATCCTTCCACGCCGGTGCACCACCACCATCGTGGCGCCGCCACGCCACGTTCCAAAGTTGCAGCTCGTTGTCGCCACCATAGGTCCCCTAGCCAAGGGAAGGGACCCCAGGCACCCCAGCACGCACACCAGGGCGCCTACACCGCCAGATCGACCGACGTCGGCCCCAGCTTCCTCACATGCCCCCTAATAGCAAGAGGGGAGAGGCAGCGCCGCCACCGAGTTCGGGGCCGCTGCCCTGGCTTCGACCGTCGAAGGGAGCCGCCGCACCGCCTACAGCTCAGGCAGCTAGATCTGGCCGAGCCAGATCGAGCCAGACCAGTGGCCACAGGCCTCCGCGCAACCCACTGCGCCCACTCGAGCGGCCAGCCCCGCGCCGCCGCCATGCCTTGCCTGCGCCGTCGCGCCCCGCCACCAACCGTTGCCGATTGCCGCACCTGCCAACCTCGTGCGTGGGGGAAGGATGCCCCGCCGCTACCGCCGACCGGCCTTTGCCTGACTGCGCTACCCGACGGCGGTGAGGAGGTACAGGGAGAAGGGGTGGCCCGGCGACGTTAAGGTTTTGCTCTCCCGGTTGCCACACAGGAGCGGCGTGGGAGGGGAGGGGAAGAATAAGCCCGGCAGTAGACCACTTTTTATATGATGAAATTACATAGGAAAGAACAGAAAATGGCCATGTGATTTCTGATAAAATTTGTTTTGCTGCATATATATATCGACTTTCTTAATTCAGTATGTGCTGGAATTAATTTTCCACAATTCCTCCTTTGTAAAACTCGAGTTATCTTTTTATCGGAACCACTTCTCAAGACACTCACTCACCCCCTCTTTTCTGCAGTATTCTTTGTCACATGTGTCCATGAAGAGCACTTATGCATTTGCATTACTACAACTTAGCCGCCAACAACTGCTAGTAAAAGCCCAAATGCAATTTGCGAAACCAAAGTACTCAGCAACAACTGCTAGCTAGGGTGCATTACTCTTATTGCAGAACTGTATTTCCGCACATCAGGCAAATTTTTCTCTTGTGACAATCTTGTACTCCCTTCGTAAACTAATATAAGAACATTTAAAATACTACTTTAGTAATCTAAACGTTTTTATATTAGTTTATAGAGGGAGTAGCTATGCCGGAAAATTAATGAACGGGTAAAGGAGGAGGAGGAGGGGACGTCGCCATGGCCGCCACCAGCACATCAGGTTTTTTACACACTCTCTTGCACTCACGCATAGTGGCGTAGAAGCCGTCCTTATCACCAAGCAAAGGAAGCAAAGCCCGGTGTCGCTGCAGTCGTCGGGAAGCTTTTTTCAATGCACAGCCCGTTTGGTAGTTTGTTCTTCTCGCTGCCCGTGTCGGCCATGATTCTTCAGGCTTACTGATGTATTACTTTATACGGTTTTATGAATAATTAATAAAATGGTTGCATGCATCACCAAGATGCAGAGGCCGAAGATGTATCCTCCTTTTCTAAAAAAAATATGATTCGGCCGCCTGCGTGTATCATGGAATAACAACAGACGAAGTAAATGACACAGCGGATTAGTTAGAGAAGAAGCAGAAGAGATTTTAGAGGGCTTACATTGAGCAACGGTAGCGGAGCATGCGAGGTGTAGAGACACTAGGGCCGCTAGTGCAAGGATGCGGATCGTGTGCTTGTCCATGCCCGATTGAGAGATTGAAATATGTTGCTACCAATCTACACATGGCTGGACCGTGTATATATAAAGAGATTAGGAGACAAGAGAGAACATGGGGTAAACATCAAGCAATAGAATTGGAATTATTCAGTTCAGTGTCTTCCCATATTATGAACCCTCATTGAAAGCACGGATCAAGCAAGATGGTCTTTTTTCCCCTTTTAAGACAAGTTTCCGAATTTTGGTGGCATATTGCGTATCCGGGTTAGGAATGTCGGATTTATCTTTTACTCCTTTCGTCCCATAATGTAAGACGTTTTTGTAAGCTAACACAACTTATAAAAACGTCTTACATTATGGGACAGAGTAGTATGTCTTTATTTGCATATTTCCCAATTGTAATTAATCCTCCAATATTTATTGCCTTGTATATACATGATCTGGTTGTGCACGTGCATTTTTTGTTTTGTTGACAAAATGGCATGGTACTTTTAGCAAATCCTCTCGTCATTGCACATTCAAATCCTTATTGTGTTGATATGACATCACGTGTCTCACACAAGTGGGGGCTCATTCATTTCGTATGAAGATTAAAACTATAAAGCATGTCCACGTATCTACCTGTGCATATCTCCTGTACGACTTTTGTGAACCGGCCAGTTTAGGGCATCTCCTATGCAGACCGTGTGGTTCGAACATATTCGCCGTTCAGTGCAGTCCAACATCTATCCGTGGACCGGTTCAGACATCCTTTTTGCCGCATACCAGAGGCAAAACTGCGATGGAGCTTTGTGAGCGTTCGGACCGCTAACACGCACGCATCCGATAACCTGACCCCACTAGAACCCTATCCCGCACTTTCTCTCCATTGGATGCGCTGCTTCCCAAGCCGCGTTCATGCCGGCCCAGAGACGCAACAGTCGGCATTAATACCGCGTGATGTGAACGGAGAGAAGGGCGGCACGGCCGATGCGACCATTCGGGCGACGCTGCTTCAATGTGGATGCGGTGTCCCGGAAAACCAACTCGGGCCGTTGCATTGCATTGAAGCCGGCTGGCCATCCGTTTGCCTCGCTTGGTCACAATTAGTTAAGCACGGCGTCTGTGTCATCCACAACGCGCTCTCCACTCCACATCTACACACCATATCTTCGCGCATCTCCATTGCTCACCTCTTCATCGGCAATGGGCAATTCTTGGGTCTCGGCGTCCAGCAGGCGACTCCGAATGATGGCAACGCCGCGCTTGCACTCTGGGGAGGATGGCTAGTCCGCAAAGGAGGAGATCGTCATCTCCTCCTGTGTCGAGGAGGACCAATCGCCGCAGCCGCCTCCGTTACAGACGTCTGCCCTCTCGTAGGACATAGAGTATGAGGACTAGATGGAAGCGATGATCTGTCGCGCACTCGTCCACGACATCGGTCCGACAATGCCACCGGAGACGCATCTCTGTGTCGTTAAGCTGAGCCTCCTTCCCCTCGCCCATCTCCCCCACACAACTGCGGCAACCAAATCGGATAATACGTGGCTAGGGAGGAGTGGCTCTTCCCAACTCCTAGCCGCACTGGTGGTGGTGGCCTGCCCCACGGGATTGCCAAAGGCGCGTGGTCGCATAGTGCACTACCTCGACGACAGCTACTACTCCCGTAGGAGTTGTAGGATTTCCCGAAGAGCAAAGATGATGTAGCACAACAGAAGATAGTATTTCCCTTAGTTTAAAACCAAGGTTTATCGAACAGGTGGGAGGCACCAAGTTAACAACATTAGCAGTATCTCCACACAAAAATTTAAAATTGCTTGCACCCAACAGTATCAAGGAGGTTGTCAATCCCCTTGTTCTTGCTAGTTACAAGATTAAAAGCAAATATTGATAGGGCAAAGCTACAAAAAAATAAAAGAGCAAATTGTAGATAGAGTGTTAAGTTTGTAAGAAACAGAGTAAAGCAATAGGCAAGATGACCTAATGTAGATAGAAAGAAACCTGACAATAAGATTAATCCTCATTGTTTTATCCTTAGTAGCAACAATACAATGCGTGTATTCGTCCCTTTTGTCACATGACAAGATCACCTAACCCACTACTATGCATCACTCCCTCTGAAGAACTACTCCTCTATCTTGGCCAAAGAAGAGTCGTAGATTAGAAAGCATACATACTATAACATACACAATAAAGAAACTTCAAGAGATTCAAATAATTTCAATTAATAATCTGATCATCAATCCACAATTCATCGGATCCCAATAAACACACCACAAGAGGTACATCGATTGATCTCTGAAGTGATCGATGTATTGAAGATCATAAGAGAGGGAGAGAGAGATAAAGCCATATAGCTACTACTATGGACCCGTATGTCCTAATGAAACTACTCTTATATCATCATGGAGGCATCAGGGTTTATGAAGATGGCCTCCCCAATGATCTCCCCATTCCGCGGAGTGTCAAAACAGGGCTCCAAATGGGATCACTTCAGAACAGAGACTTGCGGTGGCGATGAAATTGTTTCGGGTCTCGCTCCGAGGATTTGTAATATATGTGAATTTATAGCCAAGGGATTAGGATAAACAAACCAGCATGGGGCTCACAAGCCTAGGTGGCACGGCCCCTAGTTTGTGGCCTCCTCATGGGTCTTCTAGTCTTCCCCTGAAGCTTCTAGGGTCTCTTATGTTTTAGAAAAATTGTTAAAATATTTCATGGTGTTTGGACCTCTATAGGTATGTATTATCTACGAAATAAAAAACATGCATCAGTGGTGGCATAGAAAGCATACAAAAGTCATAATATAATAACATTTAACAATAAATTATAGACACGTTCGAGACATATCAGTAGCCACAGAGGCGACATCAGTGGTAGCTCGTCCTCCCGAAGTGCCTTGACGGCGTAGGACTGCACAGACAAGGAGTGGCGGCGAGGGTACATGCACAATGTTGTGCGGCAGGCAGAGTTTGCGGACTCCGGCGTCCCGCTTCCACAAATCCTCACGGTCTCGTAGCTCGCAAAAGCCACGGCTCTCAACTCACAAATCCTTGCTCAGATCACAAAAGCAATGTCGTCTCCGCTGCCTTCACGAGGAGATGCCAAGTATGACCACGAGTGGTCTCCTCATGAGATCATCACCACAACCCCCTCCGGCAACTCCCTTAGCCCATCTCCCCCTCGCGCGCTCATGTTTGCGATGGCCGCGGCCACACTGCACGCGGTAAAGGAGGAGGCATAGAAGATTTGTTGGGAGCGTAGTAGTAAATCAAAATTTTCCTACGTGTCACCAAGATCTATCTATGGAGAAACCAGCAACGAGTGGGGAGATATTGATCTTCATACCTTTGAAGATCGCTAAGCGTAAGCGTTGCAAGAACACGGTTGATGGAGTCGTACTCGCAGCGATTCAGATCGCGGTGGATTCCGATCTAAGCGCCGAACAACGGCGCCTCCGCGTTCAACACACGTGCAGCCCGGTGATGTCTCCTACGCCTTGATCCAGCAAGGAGTAGGGAGAGGTTAGGGAAGGGCTCCAACAGCAGCACGACGACGTGGTGGTGGTGGAGTAGCAAGGTATTTCGGCAGGGCTTCGCCTAAGCGCTGCGGAGGAGGAAGAAGAGAGGTAGGGCTTTGCCGTAAGAGAGAGAAAGTTTAGAAATGTTCTCAAAGGCCAAAACCTCAAGTATATATAGGAGGAGGGAGAGGGAGGGCTACCTTGGCCCTTCCTCCAAAGAGGAGGGCTTCGGCCGAAGTGGGGATAGAGTCCACCTCCCACAAGGGAGGTGGATCTCCTCTTTTAAAACCCTTTGCCCTTTATCTCCAGATCTCTAGTCGCATGGGCCTTTCTAGAAGGTCTTGGCCAGCCCAATAAGGGCTAGCACACCTCCTCTAAGGGCCCACAAAGTCCTATGGTCGTCACACCCCTCCTGGGGTCCTCAGGGACCCTCCCGGCACTCCCGGTACAATACCGATGAGCCCGAAAACTTTCCGGTGACCAAAACTGGACTTCCTATATATCAATCTTTACCTCCGGACCATTCTGGAGCTCCTCGTGACCTCCGGGATCTCATCCGGGACTCCGAACAACTTTCGGTAATCACGTATACCATTTCCCTATAACCCTAGCGTCATCGAACCTTAAGTGTGTAGACCCTACGGGTTCGGGAGACACGTGGACGAGACCGAAACACTTCTCCGGCCAATAACCAACAACGGGATCTGGATACCCATGTTGGCTCCCACATGCTCCACGATGATCTCATCGGATGAACCACGATGTCGGGGATTCAATCAATCCTGTATACAATTCCCTTTGTCTATCGGTATGATACTTGCCTGAGATTCAATCGTCGGTATCTCTATACCTTGTTCAATCTCGTTACCGGCAAGTCTCTATACTCGTTCCGCAATACATCATCCCGTGGCTATCTCCTTATTCACATTGATCTCATTATGATGATGTCTTACCGAGTAGGCCTAGAGATACCTCTCCGTCACACGGAGTGACAAATCCCAGTCTCGATTCATGCCAACCCAACAGACACTTTCGGAGATACCCGTAGTGCACCTTTATAGCCACCTAGTTACGTTGTGACGTTTGGCACACCCAAAGAATTCCTACGGTATCCGGGAGTTGCACAATCTCATGGTCTAAGGAAACGATACTTAACATTGAAAAGCTTTAGCAAACGAACTACACGATCTTGTGCTATGCTTAGGATTGGGTCTTGTCCATCACATCATTCTCCTAATGATGTGATCCCATTATCAACGACATTCAATGTCCATGGCCATGAAATCGTGACCATCTATTGATCAACGAGCTAGCCAACTAGAGGCTTACTAGGGACATGGTATGGTCTATGTATTCACACATGTATTACGGTTTCCGGTTAACACAATTATAGCATGAACAATAGACAATTATCATGAATAAGGAAATACAATAATAACCATTTTATTATTGCCTCTAGGGCATATTTCCAACAGTCTCCCACTTGCACTAGAGTCAATAATCTAGTTACATTGTGATGAATCGTACACCCATAGCATTCTGGTGTTGATCATGTTTTTCTCATGAGAGAGGTTTAGTCAATGGATCTGCGACATTCAAATCCGTATGCACTTTACAAATATCTATATCTCCCTCCTGAATGTAATCACGGATGGAGTTGAAGGGGCGCTTGATGTGTCTTGTCTTCTTGTGAAACCTGGGCTCCTTCGCAAGGGCAATAGCTCCAGTGTTGTCACAGAATAGAGTCATCGGGCCCGATGCACTTGGAATTACTCCTAGGTCGGTGATGAACTCCTTCATCCAGACTCCTTCCTTTGTTGCTTCCGAAGCAGCTATGTACTCCGCTTCACATGTAGATGCCGCCATGACGCTTTGCTTGCTGCTGCACCAGCTGACTGCCCCTCCGTTCAAAATATACACGTATCCGGTTTGCGACTTGGAGTCGTCCGGGTCTGTATCGAAGCTAGCATCGACGTAACCCTTTACGACGAGCTCTTCGGCACCTCCATATATGAGAAACATGTCCTTTGTCCTTTTCAGGTACTTTAGGATATTCTTGACCGCTGTCCAGTGTTCCGCTCCGGGATCACTTTGGTACCTCCCTACCAAACTTATGGCAAGGTTTACATCAGGTCTGGTACACAGCATGGCATACATAATAGAGCCTATGGCTGAAGCATAGGGGATGACACTCATCTCTTCTCTATCCTTTGCCGTGGTCGGGCATTGAGTCGTACTCAATCTCACACCTTGTAACACAGGCAAGAACCCCTTCTTGGACTGATCCATATTGAACTTCTTCAATATCTTTTCAAGGTATGTGCTTTGTGAAAGACCTATGACGCGTCTCGATCTATCTCTATAGATCTCAATACCTAATATGTAAGCAGCTTCTCCAAGGTCCTTCATTGAAAAACACTTATTCAAGTAGGCCTTTACACTTTCCAAGAGTTCTATATCATTTCCCATTATCAGTATGTCATCCACATATAATACGAGAAATGCTACAGAGCTCCCACTCACTTTCTTGTAAATACAGGGTTCTCCACAAACCTGTACAAACCCAAACGCTTTAATCACTTCATTAAAGTGAATGTTCCAACTCCGAGATGCTTGCACCAGCCCATAGATGGAGCGATGGAGCTTGCATACCTTGTTAGCATCTTTAGGATCGACAAAACCTTCCGGCTGCATCATATACAGTTCTTCCTTGAGGAAGCCATTAAGGAATGTCGTTTTGACGTCCATTTGCCAGATCTCATAATCATAAAATGCGGAAATTGCTAACATGATTCGGATAGACTTCAGCATCGCTACGGGTGAGAAAGTCTCATCGTAGTCAACTCCTTGAACTTGTCAATAACCCTTAGCGACAAGCCGAGACTTATAGACGATCACATTACCATCCGCGTCAGTCTTCTTCTTAAAGATCCATTTATTTTCAATGGCTCGCTTATCATCAGGCAAGTCCACCAAAGTCCATACTTTATTCTCATACAAGGATCCTATCTCAGATTTCATGGCTTCAAGCCATTTGTTGGAATCCGGACCCGCCATCGCTTCTTCATAGTTCGAAGGTTCACCGTTGTCCAACAACATGATCTCCAGGACAGGGTTGCCGTACCACTCTGGTGCGAAACGTGTCCTAGTGGACCTTCGACGTTCAATAGTAACTTGATCTGAAGTTTCATGATCATCATCATTAACTTCCTCTCCAGCCGGTGTAGGCTCCATAGAAACAACTTCCTGTGCTGCGCTACTCTCCGGTTCGAGTGGAGGTACAATTACCTCATCAAGTTCTATTTTCCTTCCACTTACTTCTTTCGAGAGAAACTCTTTCTCGAGAAAGGATCCATTCTTGGCAACAAAGACTGTGCCCTCGGATCATAGGTAGAAGGTATACCCA
Source organism: Hordeum marinum (assembly GCA_022496015.1). Lineage (NCBI taxonomy): Eukaryota > Viridiplantae > Streptophyta > Magnoliopsida > Poales > Poaceae > Hordeum > Hordeum marinum. The sequence goes on along the minus strand of CM039677.1, from coordinate 1,055,002 downwards.
ATAGTCTCTTTGGGATATCCTATGAAGACGCACTTTTCCGCTTTGGGTTCGAGCTTCTCAGGTTGAAGTTCTTCACATAAGCATCGCATCCTCAAACTTTTAGAAACGACAACTTAGGTTTCTTTACAAACCATAATTCATACTGTGTCATCTCAATGGATTTTGATGGTGCCCTATTTAAAGTGAATGCGGCAGTCTCTAATGCATATCCCCAAAATGATAGCGGTAAGTCGGTAAGAGACATCATAGATCGTACCATATCTAATAGAGTGCGATTACGACGTTCAGACACACCATTTCGCTGAGGTGTGCCAGGCGGCGTGAGTTGTGAAACAATTCCACATTTCCTAAGGTGCGTGCCAAACTCGTGACTTAAATATTCTCCACCACGATCAGATCGTAGGCACTTTATTTTCCTTTCACGTTGATTCTCTACCTCACTCTGAAATTCCTTGAACCTTTCAAAAGTTTCAGACTTATGTTTCATTAAGTAGACATACCCATATCTACTCAAGTCATCACTGAGGGTGAGAACATAACGGTAGCCACCACGAGCCTCGACACTCATCGGACCGCACACATTGGTATGTATTATTTCCAACAAGTCAGTTGCTCGCTCTATTGTTCCGGAGAACGGAGTCTTGGTCATCTTGCCCATGAGTCATGGTTCACACGTGTCAAACGATTCGAAATCAAGAGACTCCAAAAGTCCATCAGCATGGAGCTTCTTCATGCGTTTGACACCAATATGACCAAGGCGGTAGTGTCACATGTAAGTGGGACTATCGTTATCAACCTTACACTTTTTGGTACTCACACTATGGACATGTGTAACATCACGTTCGAGATTCATCAAAAATAAACCATTGACCAGCGGGGCATGACCATAAAACATCTCTCTCATATAAATAGAACAATCATTATTCTCAGATTTAAATGAGTAGCCATCTCGCATCAAGCGAGATCCAGATACAATGTTCATGCTCAAAGCTAGTACTAAATAACAATTATTAAGGTTTAACACTAACCCCGAAGGTAGATGTAGAGGTAGCGTGCCGACGGCGATCACATCGACCTTGGAACCATTCCCGACGCGCATCGTCACCTCGTCCTTTGCCATCCTCCGCTTATTCCGCAGCTCCTGCTTGGAGTTACAAATGTGAGCAACTGCACCGGTATCAAATACCCAGGAGCTACTGTGAGTGCTGGTTAGGTACACATCAATAACAAGTATATCACATATACCTTTAATGTTGCCGTCCTTCTTATCCGCTAAGTATTTGGGGCAGTTCCGCTTCCAATGACCGGTACCCTTGCAATAAAAACACTCAGTCTCAGGCTTGGGTCCATTCTTGTTCTTCTTCTTCCCGGCAACCTGCTTAACGGGCGCGGCAACAGCTTTGCCATCCTTCTTGAAGTTCTTCTTACCCTTGCCTTTCTTGAAACTAGTGGTCTTATTCACCATCAACACTTGATGCTCCTTTTTGATCTCGACCTCCGCTGATTTCAGCATCGAGTACAACTCAGGAATGGACTTCTCCATCCCTTGCATGTTGTAGTTCATCACAAAGCTCTTGTAGCTAGGTGGAAGCGACTGGAGGATTCTGTCAATGACCGAGTCATCCGGGAGATTAACTCCCAGCTGAGTCAAGCGGTTGTGTAGCCCAGACATCTTGAGGATGTGCTCACTGACAAAACTATTCTCCTCCATCTTACAGCTGAAGAACTTGTCAGAGACGTCATATCTCTCGACCCGGGCATGAGCTTGGAAAACCAGTTTCAGCTCTTGGAACATCTCATATGCTCCGTGTTGCTCAAAACGCTTTTGTAGCCCCGGTTCTAAACTGTAAAGCATGCCACACTGAACAAGGGAGTAATCATCACAGCGTGTCTGCCAAGCGTTCATAACGTCTTGTTCCGCTGGGAGAATGGGTGCGTCACCTAGCGGTGCATCTAGGACATACAATCTCTTGGAAGCTATGAGGATAATCCTCAAGCTACAGACCCAGTCCGCGTAGTTGCTTCCATCATCTTTCAGCTTGGTTTTCTCTAGGAACGCGTTGAAATTGAGGGTGACATTCGCGTTGGCCATTGGATCTACAATATAGATTGTAAAGGCAATTTTAGACTAAGTTCATGATAATTAAGTTCACATAATCAAATTATTTAATGAACTCCCACTTAGATAGATATCTCTTTAGTCATCCAAGTGACACATGATCCATGTCAACTAGCCCGTGTCCGATCATCACGTGAGACGGACTAGTCATCCATGGTATACATCTCCATGTTGATCGTATCTTCTATACGACTCATGTTCGACCTTTCGGTCTTCCGTGTTCCGAGGCCATGTCTGTACATGCTAGTATCGTCAAGTCAACGTAAGTGTTCCGCGTGTGTAAATCTGGCTTGCACCCGTTGTATGCGAACGTTAGAACCTATCACACCCGATCATCACGTGGTGCTTCGGAACAACGATCCTTAGCAATGGTGCACAGTTAGGGTGAACACTTTTCTTGAAATTTTATTGAGAGATCATCTTATTTACTACCGTCGTTCTAAGAAAATAAGATGTAAACATGATAAACATCACATGCAATCAATATAGTGACATGATATGGCCAATATCATCTTGCTCCTTTGATCTCCATCTTCGGGGCACCATGATCATCACTATCACCGGCACGATACCATGATCTCCATCATTGTGTCTTCATGAAGTTGTCTCACCAACTATTACTTCTACTACTATGGCTAACGTTTAGCAATAAAGTAAAGTAATTACATGGCGTTTATGATTGACACGCAGGTCATACAATAAAATAAGACAACTCCTATGGCTCCTGCCGGTTGTCATACTCATTGACATGCAAGTCGTGAATCCTATTACAAGAACATGATCAATATCATACATCACAATGCATCACATCACATCCTTTGGCCATATCACATCACAAAGCATATGCTGCAAAAACAAGTTAGACGTCCTCTAATTTGTAGTTGCAAGTTTTTACGTGGCTGCTATAGGTTACTAGCAAGAACGTTTCTTAACTACGCCAAAACCACAACGTGATATGCCAATTGCTATTTACCCTTCATAAGGACCCTTTTCGTCGAATCCAGTCCGACTAAGGTGGGAGAGACAGACACCCGCTAGCCACCTTATGCAACAAGTGCATGTCAGGCGGTGGAACCAGTCTCACGTAAGCGTACGTGTAAAGTCGGTCCGGGCCGCTTCATCCCACAATACCGCCGAATCAAGATAAGACTAGTAGTGGTAAGCAAATTAACAAAATCGACGCCCACAACTGCTTTGTGTTATACTCGTGCATAGATTCTACGCATAGACCTAGCTCATGATGCCACTGTTGGGAGACGTAGTAGCAAATCAAAATTTTCCTACGTGTCACCAAGATCTATCTATGGAGAAACCAACAACGAGTGGGGAGAGATTGCATCTTCATACCTTTGAAGATCGCTAAGTGGAAGCATTGCAAGAACACGGTTGATGGAGTCGTACTCGCAGCGATTCAGATCGCGGTGGATTCCGATCTAAGCGCTGAACAACGGCGCCTCCGCGTTCAACACACGTGCAGCCCGGTGACGTCTCCTACGCCTTGATCCAACAAGGAGTAAGGAGAGGTTAGGGAAGGGCTCCAACAGCAGCACGACGACGTGGTGGTGGTGGAGTAACAAGGTATTCCGGCAGGGCTTCGCCTAAGCGCTGCGGAGGAGGAAGAAGAGAGGTAGGGCTTTGCCGTGAGAGAGAGAGTTCAGAACTGTTCTCAAAAGGCCAAAACCTCAAGTATATATAGGAGGAGGGAGAGGGAGGGCTGCCTTGTCCCCTCCTCCAAAGAGGAGGGCTTCAGCCGAAGTGGGGATAGAGTCCACCTGGGAGGTGGATCTCCTCTTTTAAAACCCTTTGCCCTTTATCTCGAGATCTCTAGCCGCATGGGACTTTCTAGAAGGTCTTGGCCAGCCCAATAAGGTCTGGCACACCTCCTCTAAGGGCCCACAAAGTCCTATGGTCGTCACACCCCTCCCGGGGTCCTCCGGCACCCTCCCGGCACTCCCGGTACAATACCGATGAGCCCGAAAACTTTTCGGTGACCAAAACCGGACTTCCTATATATCAATCTTTACCTCCGGACCATTTCGGAGCTCCTCGTGACGTCCGAGATCTCATCTGGAACTCCGAAAAACTTTCGGTAATCACGTATACCATTTCCCTATAACCCTAGCGTCATCGAACCTTAAGTGTGTAGACCCTACGGGTTCGGGAGACACGTGGACATGACCGAGACACTTCTATGGCCAATACCCAACAGCGGTATCTAGATACCCATGTTGGATCCCACATGCTCGATGATGATCTCATTGGATGAACCACGATGTGGGGATTCAATCAATCCTGTATACAATTCCCTTTGTCTATCGGTATGATACTTGCCCGAGATTCGATCGTCGGTATCTCTATACCTTGTTCAATCTCGTTACCGGCAAGTCTCTTTACTCGTTCCATAATACGTCATCCCGTGGCTAACTCCTTAGTCACATTGAGCTCATTATGATGATGTCTTACCGAGTGGGCCCAGAGATACCTCTCCGTCACACGGAGTGACAAATCCCAGTCTCGATTCGTGCCAACCCAACAGACACTTTCGGAGATACCCGTAGTGCACCTTTATAGCCACCCAGTTACGTTGTGACGTTTGGCACACCCAAATAATTCCTACGGTATCCGGGAGTTGCACAATCTCATGGTCTAAGGAAACGATACTTGACATTGAAAAGCTTTAGCAAACGAACTACACAATCTTGTGCTATGCTTAGGATTGGGTCTTGTCCATCACATCATTCTCCTAATGATGTGATCCCGTTATCAACGACATCCAATGTCCATGGCCATGAAACCGTGACCATCTATTGATCAACGAGCTAGCCAACTAGAGGCTTACTAGGGACATGTTATGGTCTATGTATTCACACATGTATTACGGTTTCCGGTTAACACAATTATAGCATGAACAATAGACAATTATCATGAACAAGGAAATACAATAATAACCATTTTATTATTGCCTCTAGGGCATATTTCCAACAAGATCATCCTCGAGATCCAGGTGGCAGCAGGTAAGCCCTGCCGCAACACCACGCCCTACCGCCACTGGAAGCCCGACTCCGATTCTGATGACGACGATGGGGGATCCGCTGGCCAGCCCGACATGGCATACAAGGTCACCGTCACGTATAGGGTAGTTTAGTTTCCTTTTGAGGGGGGGGGGGGTAGTTCACCGGATGAAATATCGTTCGATTTTATATAAAAACTATCCAAGTTTGACTGAAAATTGCCGGATTTGTTTAAATTTGTATTAAATTCGTTTATTTTCATTAGATTTCATTCGAAATGTCTCTAAAGATTTATGGCTAGCTTTGAATGATAGCCTCTATCAATCGCTTGCAATGATATGACGACTAAGAGAATTTGCTCAAGCGGGCCTCATCGGAGACCATCTTTGTGTGCAGCACCGGAGTGGATGAAGACGACGTCGCCATGGCTGGCCGAGGGCCGAGGGCTGATTGGGGAATTCGAGCTTGGGGGAGACAAGACCAGGACGCCCTCCATGACCAGGTAGAAGAACTCTCCGATCCTGGATCTAGGTCAGGGGCGGCCTCCCTGGTCATCCATAGCCACATGATAGAGAGATCGATGGACTATTTTTACGCGAGAGATCGATGAACTTGAAGAGAGGAGATGTGCGGGGACTGAGTACTTCTGTACAGGATGGCCCACCCGCAATCACCTGTGTATTGTAAAACATATATGTGGCAAGAAAATAACTAACACAGATCCCAGGCTAATTTGTACCACTCATATTTCGAGAGCATCTGCTCTCGGGAGTCATTTCGTCTCTCTCCCAACAATTTGCCAAACAAAACTACTCAAAAACTGCTAGAGCATTACTTTTATTGCATGACTCTATTTCCGCACATCAGGCATTATTTTCTGGGGACAATCTTGTACATATGTAAGCCAATTTGACTATCTAGGCTCAAAAATTATGGAGCGGGTAAAGGAGGAGGAGACGTAGTCATGTCCACTAGCATGTCTTGTGAAGACGAGGATGTGTTACAGTTGATCTTGCAGTCATCCATAGTGGGGTAGAAGACGTCAGTTACCAAACAATGGAAGCAACCACTTCTTGACCTACAATCTTCATAAGCTACTTCAACGCATAGCCCGTATGGTAAATCGATCTTCTTGTTATCTGTGTCAGCCATGGTTCGGCCTGTTTATTATGGAATAGTAACTAGGGAACAATCATCATTATGCAATTATTTTGGATTAGTATAAATAAAGGATGCAACAAATTAGACAAGAAACAAAATAGAAAGGCCTTCACTAGCTATACGGCGTACATACTTCCAGCCAAGAGAAGTGAAGAAAAATTAAGGGTTGTGAAGTTACAGAAATATTGGCGTGCTAGATGCCTTACATTGAGCAACGGTAGCAGAGCATACGAGATGCAGACACACTAGGGCTGCTAGTGCAAGCATGCGAATCGTGTGCTTGCCCATACCCCCACTCGATACAATACTAGCTAGGCAAGCACCCATTCACTTGGTTGTCGATGAGAAATATTTTGCTACCATTCAACTCATGACTCGATCATATACATATAGAGAGAGATTGAGAGAATAGAGAACCGGTCATCCTTATCCCATGCAGTAAACATCAAGCAATAAAATTGGAACTATTTAATATCTTTCAATAGTATGAACCCTCATTAAAAGCATAAATTAAGTAACACTATTTTTCTTCTCTATTTAGACAAGTATCAAAATTTTAGTGGCAAAACACGTATGCGGGTTAGGAATGTTGGATTTATCTACTAAATATAGTCCCAAATGCTAAATATTTGACGTCGGTTTTTTGCGCCTTCCATGCGAGTGGCCTGAGGAGCATTGGATGTTATGCACAAATCTTAGGGCATGTCCCCCTGCAACCTCACCTATTTTGTCTTGTCTTGAACGCGTCTATGCATCCCCAAATTCCCCTCTCCTGCCGTGTCTTTCCCTCTCGACCGCGAGCAGCCTTGCATGTGCACGGTCAAAGGACACATTGGCCGACGTGCGGGGTATCAATGAAATGTTATCACCCCAATTATTCATATCCCATAGAATCAAATGTCATTGAAATATAATGCAAAACATTCCTGCAAGAACGTACGAGGTATCATCTAGTATAATAAGTTATCTAGATCTTAGTTTCAATCCTCATAGCTAATCCAATCCTCATAGCTAATCCAGCTATTAGTGTTTCATACAATAAAATATCACTGAAATAATAGTAACCAAATCACACCACAACACTATGATCTCCACGTACATCTCTCAACATGCGAATATTGTTGGAAATTTGCTTTGAACCCTGTCCTCTAGTCATCGTATAAACCAATGTAACCAACAGGCCACCGTGGAATTGTGAAAGTTTTCATATGACGGATCTCTTATTGAACCAACACAATGGTTTCCTTTTTCTCCTTTTTTACCCGGATTTTCTTCCATTTTTCTTTTACTCTTTATTTTTAAATTTTCATTTTGTTTTTCAAAACTCGTGAACTTTTTTCAAAATCATGAAATGTTTTTAAATTCACGTTTTTGTTTTCAAATTCGTGAACTTTCTTTAAATTCATGAAGTTATTTTCAATTCTAAAACTTTTTTTTCAAAATTTGTGAAATTTTTTAAATTCAATTTCTCTTAAGAAATTGTAAGCTTATTCTGAAATCCATGAACTTTTATTAAAAATCTATGAACTTTTCTCAAAATGGATGGAAGTTTTTAAACTCAATATTTTTTGAAAAGAAGCGCCAAGGAAGCTGAGGTTCCCAAAAATGAAACTTTTTTGCAAAAACTTTCTTAGTGATCTTTTTTTGATAATCTATGCAAATTTTCAAATATGTGAACTTTTCTTTTCAAAATCGATGACCTTATTTCAAATCCACAAGTGCTTGGGCCGTCCCGACAGGCGCCCGACAGGAGCGATGCCGCCACCTAGTTTGGCCAAGGCCTAAGCATTTTATTCTTTTTTATTTATCTGTTTTTATTCTCTTTTTTTGTTAATTCATTTTCACCTTTTGAACTTTATTATTCTTTTTTAAACTTGTTCATTTTTTTAAATTATTTGAATACCAAAATAACATTCTAACTAACTTTTAAAAATTATGATTTTCAATACTACCTTTTTCGTCAAATATTTAGTAAATGCTTTAAAAATATTACTGTTTTCAGTTTTATCCCTTTGCTTTTATAAGTTATGTTAAAAACTAAAATAATAGTCTTAAGTACATGGTACATTATGATTTTAAATATTTTGTTCTTGAAACCTGGCATAGATGTGTACCATGGGCATGCCCACATGCTCGTGTAAGTTTGATTCATTTCAAGAATGTCCAAAAAAACATGTTCAGCGTAATGAGAAGGCTCCGTTTGCGAGCAAATTGTTTTTTGACATCCGTCAAATGATACTTTTTTCCGTTGACTTGTATGACTAATTCAAGGCACCATGCCAAGTAGTTTGGCTATTCGACATGTTTTGCATTTTTTATAGTTTTCTTGTTCAAAAAAGGACAAGAAATGGTCGGAAGTGTCACAAGTGGAATACGGTAACGGAAGTCGTTCAAACCTGGCATGGATGCCTATGATGGGCATGCCCACCTGGTGGCAAAAGTTGAAGTCATTTCAAAGACGTCTACAAAAACACCATGTTCAACGAAGTGTGTTCGAATAGAGCCAGAAGGCTTCGTCTAAGAGCAAGTTGTTTCTCGACATCATTGAAGTGCCCCGAATTATTTTGATGGAATTTTATAACCAACTCAAGGCACGATGCCAAGTGTTTTTTGCTTTTCGACAAGTTTTGTATTTTCTGAAGTTTTCTCGATCAAAAAAGACCGATAAATGGTTGGATATGTCGCAGCTTGCATACGGCGTCGAAATTCATCCAAACGAAGCATGTATGCTTACCATGGGAATGCCCACCTGTATGCAAAAGTTGGCATGATTTCAAGGATGTCTAAAACTAGACCATGTTCAACGGAGGGTGTTCGGGTTGGCCAGAAGGCTCCGTTGAAAGCACGTTGCTTTTCACCATCCGATAAATGGCCCCAACATTTTTGCACCAACTTCTATGACCAATTTAAGGCATCATCCCAAATTCTATGGATTTTTGACTGTTTGCATTTTTCGTAGTTTTCTTGGTAAAAAAGGACAATAAATGGCCGGACATGTCGCAGCTAGCTAACGGTGTCAGAAGTTGTTTCAAACCTGCCTTGCCTCACATGTCTATGTCAGGCTGCTGCAATAAGTTGGGGTAATTTTTACTAATTTGAATGCTACTATTTCTTTTAATTACCATCATTATCAATCAACATGGACATGTTCTTATGTCCTAACTATTTCTTGGAATTTGCCAACAATTTTGGAATTTCATATTGTGTATGAAGATTTACAACCTTGAGCACTTTTAAATATTGTTAACAAATTTTGCACAATTGATGAAAAATTTGAACACAAATTGCAAATCATGTACTTTAAAATATATATTACCAGCTACTAAAAAACGCTTAGGCCTTGGCCAACTAGGCGACGAGACGACGACATCGCGCCCGTCGGTAGGCGTGGGCATAAAACCGATGAACCGAAGACCGAACTGACACCCAAATTGAAGGAACGTAAATTTTGGTTTTTAATGGTAGCACATAAATTAGGGGAACCGAACATACATAAAGTCCTGTGAACGTGCAGCCAAATGAGTTTCTGTCATGCGTGAACTTGCAACCGAACGATATTCCCGCGTGTGTGAACGGGCAGCGCGCCAGAGCGACAAGAAAATCATGGGCCAAGTACGTGATTAATGCAGGCACTTAGGTTATTTGCTTAGTGGGTGGAGTTCTAGCCTATATAAGAACCGAATTTTCGGTTTATATCGAATGGTTAGCCTATTGGGCAGGCCCAAGTGTTCGTAGATTTGAAAAAAGTCCTCTTTTTTGTACTTTTTAGAAAATCATAGATTTTGTAAAGAATCAAACTATCCGTGATTTTTTTTGATGCTTATGATTTTTTTTTAAAATTCTACCAATAAAAAGTTTCGCAGATCTTGCAAAATCATCACAGTTTCTTAAAAAAAAGTTCATTGAAAAAGGTTGCAAAAAAGTTGAAATTGAAAAATAATCACAACTATGAGAAAAAGTTTGCAAAATTATTATTTTATTTTAAAAGGTTCACGCATGTAAAAAAATAGAAATAAGGAAAAGGAAAAAGAAAAAAAGAAAAAACCTGGTTTAGAAACACGAAAAAGCTTGGCCTGAAAGTATAAGGAAAGATAAAGAAAGCAACTGGACAGAACAATTAACTTGTCTAGGTGTGTTAATAGAACCTGAAGTAAACCTTGAGGTTTAGAGTTTGAAGTAAACCTTGAGGTTTAGAGTTTGAATCTCCTGTTGCGCATATCTTTTAGGATTATTATAAAAACTGAGGGTATGCCACGTATGCCGGGCTACGTATTTTATAAAAGACTATCTTACCCTTTGTTAGGAAGGGTATATGGAGAGATCTCCTCCGTTTATGTGTTTGGGATGGTGTACCAAAGCAGAAATGTATCATAGATTGGCCACACCAGTTTTTGCTATTAGGAACACCTTACTGGAAACTATGACATATCGGTTGCACTTACCTGTGTTGTAGGATCCTACAGAGCAGAATCCTGAAGAACCGTTGTTTAAGTCAGAAAGATGTGAGCCCACGGACCACGGTAGAATAGAGCATTCTTCCCTTTGCATCTTCGTCTTAAGCAAGAAGTTGTACGCCGAGCTGATTTTGAATCTTCCTTTACTGTCCGGGTACCATGCTCAAAATCCTCCGCATTTCTTATTTGGGTACAAACCAAATCCATTACGTGGCATACCCTCAATTTTTAGAGATGATTGTGAATCTTCCTTTACTGTCCATTTTCATAATTGCATTAGCATCTATTGGAAGGAATACTGATCGCACCAATTCTTCGGTCCACGTTGCCGTAGCGGGAAACAATAGCTCCGAGACCATCCTTGGGCGATCTGGTACCAGTGCTCTAATTTGTTTCAGTGTTGTCTCTTTTGGGCTTCAATTATCGATCCAAATGTCTGTGGTTTGTGATCAACAATGGACATGAACTATAACGAGAAGGCATATATGTTTTCATGAACCCTATTAGCGAAGGAAGCCCAACGTATCAGACGGCCCAAAGCCCAAATCGTTGAAAAACCTCCAATTCCTATCCCTCTCTAACTACAGAATTTTCTCTCGAGAAATCACACTTTCTAAATCTAAAAGCAATCATCAATAGCACATAGCCAGATATGAAAAATTAACAATACATATCCTCTATAACACTAAACTCTCTAGTTTTAAAGAGATCACATTCAATTGAGGTCTCCAATTGAAATTGGATCACCCGATTTTGACTGGGCCAACAATTCCTCAAAGCTCTCTTATTCAATTATTTCCCACTATACTCTATAGGACCTAACAATTAACTAAGGTTTAGCCCACATTCAATTAAGATCTTCAATTAGAATTGGGTCATTCAGTTTTGATCGGATCAACAATTTCTCAAAGCTCTCTCATTCAATCCTTTTTATAATATACACTTGCTTCCTATTTTTTAAGGCCTCACAATTATTTAATGTCATCATTTTAGAATTCGGTCACCCGATTTTGACCGGGTAAACAAAATTCCCCAAGGAGCTCTCTCGTTCAATTCTTTCAATTCAATATATTCCCTAATTTTAAAGCTTTTTTCATTCAATTGAGGTATTCAATTTTGGATTTTGTTTTTGATTTTCACCGGGCCAGTGACTTTTTAACTGGCATGTAATAACATATCAATCCCGTGTATCCCCCTCCACCTAGGGAAAAGAAGCGCCACCATGTGATAATGTAGCATCAAGATAGTACATGCAACCACAAATGCAGATTTTTTTCCCCACATGAATATAGGTTGGTTAGCGTATAACTCAGAATCACGCCATGAATGGCCTATCAAATTACCGCATTATAAATAAAAAATAAAACACACTTCATTATCTCACACACCCAGCAAACTAAATATTTCATCAGATCCAAAATATAAGGGGTGTTGGTTTTCTGGAAAGTTAAATTTCTTTAACTTTGACCAAGTTCAGACCAATAAATATCAACATCCACAATAATTAAACAAAAAAGTATGGAAATCCATTTCCTGACGAATCTAATCATAATGATTTGATATTATGGATTTTCATACATTTCCCTAACAATTTAATCAAACTTAAAAAGTTTGACTTTTGAAAATAATAATACACATTATATTTTGAAACATGGTGAGTGTTTTTTTTTAAAAACCTAACAACATCAACGGCACATCAAAGCGCATCCAACCCTTCTAATACAGATTTAAGGGACACATTTTCCCTTTGTGGTTAGTGCGTACATACACAAACCAAATCCATTACCAAGGATCAACTGACTGTCGCACAACATAAGGATCTCATTTGCATGGACAGAACACAAATGTGCAAATCACTAGAGCATCAACCAATTAACCAAGTTTACAATTTTCAGCACGATTAATTAAACGATGCTTCTTTCAGTAATTAAAAAAATTGAAATAATGCTCCATTACAACGGAACACTGCACAAATAATTAGCACTACAAGTCGAAAGATCGACATGAGCAAAAGATAATGAACAATAATTTGCACATAGTAGATCTTTCATGAGCTTAAGTTCAAATCTTGCATTAGCAACAGATCTTGCAAGAACGAGATTAAAAAAAAAAGCACTCAACTAGCAGTAGCAGCAGAGACCTAGAAAAGTTCACATGGATTAGCCCCATGGCGAGAAGTCCCTTGCAACGATGAAGACAGTGTCGCCAAGGCCGGCCGATGGACTTGAAGAGAGGAGATGTCCCACACCTGCAGATGTATTCACCTCTGCATTCTAAAACATATACGTGGCAAAAAGTTAACTCACACGGATACCAAGCTAGTTTGTACCTCTTAGATTTTCGGAGCATCTGCGCTCGGGATTCATTTCGCCACTGCCCCAACAATTGCCACCCCTCCGTTCCTAAATATAAATATAATTTAAGAACGGAGGGGAGTTAGTAAAAGTACAAATGCAATTTTCCGAACCAAAATACTCAGCAACAACCGCTAGTGCATCACCCTTATTGCAGAACTGTATTTTCGCACATCATGCATTATTTCATGGGACAATATTTTAAATATGTAAGCAAATTTGACTAGCTAGGCTGAAAAATTAAGGAGCACGTAAAGGAGAGGAGGGGACGTCGTCATGGCCACTAGCATGTCTTGTAAAGATGCGCGATCGCTAGAAGAGTATGTCTAGAAGGGGGGGGGGGGCTAGCACACCCTACACATGCAAGTAATCAAGTATAGCAACAGAAAGTAAAGACATTGCATATGGAAGTAAGGAGTGGTGATAGGAGGATCAAACGCATGAAGGACACAATTTTTTTCCCGTGGTTCTGATAGGTGGTGCTATCCTACATCCACGTTTATGGAGTCTTCAACCCATGGAGGGTAACAGTCGCGAGAGTCCACGAAGGGCTCCACCCATAAGGGTCCATGAAGTAGCAACCTTGACTATTCTATAAAGGCTTCCATCCACGAAGGACTAGCCTCACTATGGGTAGATCTTCACGAAGTAGGCAATCTCCTTGCCCTTACAAACTTCTTGGTTCACTCCACAACACAAAGTAGGAGGCTCCCAAGCGATACCTAACGAATCTAGGAGGCAACACCCTCCAAAAGGTAATAGGCTCGATAATGTCGATGAACTCCTTGCTCTTGTGCTTCAAGATAATAGAACCCTCAACACGCAATCACTCTCTCATAGATTTGGCTTTGGTGGAAGAGATTGATTGGATGGAAAGCAACTTGGGGAGGTTAGAGATCAAGATTCATATGGTTGGAATGGAATGGCATGATCTCAACACATGAGTAGGTGGCTCTTTCTTAGAAAATTGGATAGGATAGGTAGGGATCTGTTCTGAGTGCTTCTCCTGTGAGTAGTTGGTGGTGGAGGGGTATATATAGGCATCTCCAAAAATCCAACCGTTACACCTAATAAGTCAGACTCGGTGACACTGATGTGTTAATCTCGGTGGTACCGGGTTGCCTCAAAGGTAGCAACTTTTGAATCTCGGTGAGACCGATACATAAAACTCGGTTGAACCGATAAGGTGACCAACGGTCAGATTGCCAAACTCGGCGACGCCGATTCAACAAACTCGGTGGTACCGATTTTGTGAATTTGCATAACAGGAAGTTGGCAACCCAAACTCGGTGGCACCGAAGCAGAATCGGTTGCATCGAAGGGTTAGGGTTTGGGTGAGTCTGTCTGAGGCTGAGAATCGGTGGCACCGAGTGGAAAGTGTTGGTTGCACCGATTTTTGGAAATTTGGCTTTGGACAGACTTTTGTGGAAGAGCTTGTGGGTGTATGTGGTGACTATCACTTGTGCACGTATGAGCATTTTGTTCACCAATAGTACCTTACCCCCTTTTAATAGTATTAGCTTTCCTATGGACTCAAAGTGATTTCTCACAAAGTATAATGTAGAATCTCTTACTTGAAGCTTTGCCAATCTATTCCTTCTCCTTCTTCTTTATGGGGATACTCTCCACACTCCTTTTTGCCAACTCATCTCTCTATGGACTTTATCTGAAATACACTGGATGAAAGTATTAGTCCAAGAGACAATGTATGTTGTCATGAATTATCAAAACCACCAAGGGAGCATATTGTGCTTTCAATCTCCCCCTTTTTGGTAATTGATGACAACATACAATCAAAGCTTCAAATAAAGATATGCATGTATATAATGAAGACTTTGAGAGACACGTGACTTAGACTTGCTCCCCCTAAATGTGTGCAATCCCTTTAAGGATAGTTGCTTTGGAATGCATGGACACACATGTAGTAGAAGTGATATAATAAGTCATGTGTATCTTGGTCATATGCATCAAATGTATATGAATGAGGTGTATCCTTGTTCAAGACTTCACTCTTGCAAACAATATGTGCAAGAAGCAAGAGATCATCTTGATCAAAGATATGATGCATATACTTACCTTGAGTTCTTGAGCATTCTAGCAGTAGACATACACTTGAGAAAATAATGTTAGGAAACACAAGAGCATTCTACCAATTAAAAGCAATAGAACTCAAAAGTACCAAGATATGGAAAACATATAGAAGGTAGTATTCCTTAAGATTGATATGTCTCCTAGATCATTTAGAACTGTCTCCCCTTTAGATATGAAAATGGTGGATCGTCCTCTACCCCTGAATCTTAGCATGTAGATGAATTGGATAGGGTGAGAAAATAGTCCCAGTCAGGCTTTGAACCGGCACTAATATGACCATTAGTCCCGGTTCGTTCCGGACCTTTAGTCTCGGTTCATAATACGATCTGCGACTAAAGGGGTGGTGGCAGGCTGGTGTCAGCCTAGGGGCCACTAGTAGAAAACGGACCTTTTGTCTCGGTTCGTAAGGGCCTTTAGTCCTGGTTCTAGAACCGGGACTAAAGGGTCGGGACTAAAGGCCTCCACTTTTAGTCCCGGTTGGGTTACGAACCGGAACTAAAGGGGATCCGCGTGGCAGCTTTCTAAAGCGGGACCTTTAGTCCCGGTTGGTGTTACGAACCGGTACTAAAGGTATTTTTAAAATAATTTTTTATTTTATTTTTTCGAAATTTTTATTTTTTATTTTTTTATTTTCAAATCTTTGAATTATTTGACAATTTAATCTCTAATCATCCCTCCTCACTGCTTTGGATTTATTTGTTAATTTAATCTCTAATCACCCCTCATTCCAAATCGTCTAACTTCCCCGCCGGTCACCCATCCTCTCACTGCTCCAACCCCAGCACGCTTAACTTTTGAGTTCTTTCACCCCTAGTTTCAGAGTCTACACTTGTTATTTTCTTCACAATAGTAAACTATCAATCCTATTAACCCTTAGGTCTTGATATAACATGATTTAATTTTTTCAACCAAAATAATAAAAAGTTCAAAATAAAATAAGTAATGATAATACTGAATTAAAATGAAATTAGAATAAGTAATAATATTATTTTATTCACTTTTTGCAATTTATTCATTTAATATGGCATAATTAATATCCTTAAATCTGTAAATCGAAATTTGAAAAATAATATATCCATTATTATCAGAAAAATGTGAGGAATCCAAATATGACATCATTTATTTAAAAAAAATAATTTTTTATAACACTTTTTTTCCAACATCGTATGCGAAAGTTATAGTCGTTTTACTTTTTCATAATACTTTTTTTAATTTTATTTCAACTCCAGACTTTTTGTGCGTTCAACATGCACCATCCAAAGCCACATCATCAATTTTCAACCTTTTTCACACTTCATTCGCTATTTTCCATGCATTTATTAAATTTTTCCAGGTAAATGACCCTGAAATTGAAAGCACTACAAATGAACTCTGAAAAGGTTGAAACTTGACATGGTATCATCATTTTACCCACATAGCATTAGCTAAAAAGTTGAGAGGGTTACGATAAAAACTAGATGCACTTCGTGTACAAACGGGACAATCCATTTCGAAGTATCACAGTTTTGGACGAAAACTCATCTGTTACAAAGGCATCTCATTTTTTAAAACTTATTTAAAATCCAGAGTTTTTGTGCATTCAACATGCACCATTCAAAGCCACATCATAAATTTTCAACCATTTCCCACTTCATTCGCTATTTTTCATGCATTTATTAATTTTTTAAGCCAAATGACCCTAAAATTGAAAAGCACTACAAATGAACTCCGAAAAGGTTGAAACTTGGCATGGTATCATTATTTCACCCACATAGCATGTGCTAAAAAGTTGATGTTGGGGAACGTTGTATGGGAAACAAAAGTTTTCCTACGCACACGAAGATCTATCCATGATGATGAGCATCTACGAGAGGGAGAGTGTATCTACATACCCTTGTAGATTGCTAAGCGGGAAGCGTTAAGAAATGCGGTTGGTGTAGTTGAACGTCTTCGCGATCCAAATCGCCGTGCGTCCCGCGATCCAATCACGATCCGTCCCGCGATCTGATGACGATCCGTCCCACGAACTTGATCACGATCTGTCTCACGAACTTGATCACGATCCTTCCGATCTAGCACCGAACGGACGACACCTCCCCGTTCAGCATACGTACAACTTGATGACGATCTCCACCGTCTTGATACAGCAAGAAGGAGTGGAGAGTAAGAAGAGTTCTCCGGCATCCTGACGGCGCTTCGGCGATGGTGGTGGAGCAATTCCGGCAGGGCTTCGCCTAAGCACTGCAGAAAACGGATCTAGAGGAGAAACTATGCACTGGAGGAATGGGTAGCACGTGGCTGAAAATCTAGTGTAAAAACCCTCAATACCACCAGTATATATAGAAGGAGAGGAGGAGAGGAGGCAGCTTGGCCACCAAGCCAAGCTTGGTTCGGCCGAAGTGGGAGGTGGAGGAGGACTCTCCTCTCCAATCCTAGTAGGACTAAGATTGCTCCTTTTTGCCTTTTTTTCCACCTTTTCCTATTGGGTTTTTTCTTCCAGCCACATGGGCCTTGTGTGAGAGTTTCCACCAGCCCACTAAGGGATGATATTCACTCTCCCACAGCCCATGAAGCCTCTTGGGTCGAAATGCCCATCCCGGAGGCCTCCCGGTACACTACCGATGAGCCCGAAACTTTTTCGACGACGAAAATGGGACTTCCTATATATGAATCTTTACCTCCGGACCATTTCGGAGCTCCTCGTGACGTCTGGGATCTCATCCAGGACTCCAAACAAACTTCGGTCACCACCATACATAACTCTATATTATCGAAACGTCACCAAACCTTAAGTGTGCAGACCCTGCGGGTTCGAGAACTATGTAGACATGACCGAGACACCTCTATGGTCAATAACCAATGGCGGGACCTGGATGTCCCAATTGGTTCCTACATATTCTATGAAGATCTTTATCGGTCGAACCCCTATGTCAAGGATTCAGTTAATCCCGTATGATGTTCCCTTTGTTCTTCGGTATGTTACTTGCCCGAGATTCGATCGTCGGTATCTCCATACCTAGTTCAACCTCGTTACTGGCAAGTCTCTTTACTCGTTCCGTAATACAAGATCCCGTGACCAACACTTAGTCACATTGCTTGCAAGGCTTATTGTGATGTTGTATTACCGAGTGGGCCCTGAGATACCTCTCCGTCACACGGAGTAACAAATCCCAGTCTTGATCCATGCCAACTCAACAGACACCCTCGGAGACACCTGTAGAGCACCTTTATAGTCACCCAGTTACGTTGCGACGTTTGATACACACAAGGTACTCCTCCGATATCTGTGAGTTGCATGATCTCATCGTCATACGAACATATACTTGACATGCAGAAAACAGTAGCAATAAACTGACACGATCATAAGCTACGTTTGTAGTTTGGGTCTTGTCCATCACATCATTCTCCTAATGATGTGATCCCGTTATCAAATGACATCTAATGTCCATGGCTAGGAAACCTTTAACCATCTTTCAATCAACGAGCTAGTTCACTAGAGGCATACTAGGGACATTGTGTTTGTCTATGTATCCACACATGTATCCATGTTTCTAATTAATACAATTATAGCATGGATAATAAATAATTATCATGAACAAGGAAATACAATAATAAACACTTTATTTATTGCCTCTAGGGCATATTTCCAACAGTTGAGAGGGCTATGGTAAAAATTAGATGCACTTCGTGTACAAACTGGACAATCCCTTTCGAAGTATCAGAGTTTTGGACGAAAAAACATCTGTTACAAAGGCATTTCATTTTTTAAACTTATTTGAACTCCAGACTTTTTGTGCGTTCAACATGCACCATCTAACATGTGCCTACGAGCAAAAAGAATTAAATTTAAAACTATTTTTAAACTCAAGTTATTCACAATTTAGGGCTTGAAGAATATTTGAACAAATTAAAATTAAAATCATTCAAATTTGAAAACTAATTTCACAAACACAAACTAGACAAAATTTTGAATCTAATGCAAAAAGAATCACTCAAAAACATCAAATTTCCTAAAAGATATAAGCAATTTAAAACAAAAAACAAATAGAAAAAACAAAAAAAATCAAAACCCTTAGTACCGTTTTGTATCTCCAACCGAGACTAAAGGTCTAGCCTTTTGTCCCGGTTGGAGACACCAACCGGGACTAAAGCCCCAACCCCTTTAGTCCCGGTTCGTGTCTCCAACCGGGACTAAAGGCGGGTATCGGCCCCTTTAGTCCCGGTTGGTGTCTCCAACCGGGACTAAAGGTCCCATCTAAACCGGGACTAATGCCCGACCGGCGCCCTAGCCACTCGAACCGGGACTAATGCTCACATTAGTCTCAGTTCGTAATGCAAGCGGGACTAATGTGTAGATTGAGCTGTGATAAAAGCCCCGTTTTCTACTAGTGGGCTCATGATAACCTTTAGTCCCGGTTCGTGGCACGAACCAGGACTATAGGCTCACCTTTAGTCCCGATTTGTGTCTCGAACCGGGACTAAAGGTCCCCTATATGACCCTTCGGCCAGTCCGAGCACACTCCTCCCTGTTCCCCTCCTTCCTCTCCTTTGTTCTTCCCCTCGCTCGAGCTTACCTCCATTTTTGCCAAAAATTGTCAAGATTTGGAGGCACCCCATCCATCCAAGTGTTCACAAAGGTAAGCAACTTTGTCCTTTCATCTCTCATTGCTAGATTAGCTCTTGCAATGCTCTATCGAAGTATCAGGGTTTCACACGAAAACTCGTCTGTTACAAAGGCATTCCATTTTTTAAACTTATTTCAACTCCAGACTTTTTGTGCGTTCAGTATGCACCATTCGAAGCCACGCCATCAATTTTAAACCCTTCTTGACTTCATTTGCTATTTTTCATGCATTTAATAATTTTTTGAGCTAAATGACCCTGATATTGAAATGCACTATAAATGAACTCTGAAAAGGTTGAAAGTTGGAATGATATCATCATTTCACCCACATAGCATGTGCTAAAAAGTTGAGAGGGTTTACGTATGCATGCACACACGCTACCCCGTCTTACTCGGGTCGGAAAGGGCTTATGTACGCATGCACACACGCTCCCCCGTCTTACTCGGGTCGTTTGTCTATTGGATTAATATAACGTTTGCTAATTATGAGGTCATTGCAGGATGACACAGGAGGAGGCATGAAGGCATTGTCAGACGGGCTAGGCGATCAAAGCACTTATAAGGCTCCTAGAAACGAAAGCCTCGCCGGCACGACATTGTCGGGGCTAGTGATGAACACCCACTGACTCAATTAGATAAAACTAGATGATACGACACACGTTGTTGCGGCATAGTTTGCAACATATTTCAATGAGATTCCTTGTATGAAACATGAATGTTTGGAGTAATAATATAAGAGATAGAACTAAAATACATATGAGTTATTGTGTTGTATAGCTGTATACTATTTATTGAATGTAAATATTACAATAGAATGGAAATTCCCATGCATGTTTGCATGTTGAGGTGAGTCTCTTCATTGAATGTAAAATATCACAACAGAATGGAAATTCCCATGCACATTTGCATGTTGAGGTGAGTCTCTTCATTGAATGTAATTCCCATGCATATTTGCATGTTGAGGTGAGTCTCTTCCCACGCATGTTGCATGATGACATGGAATGCTTGCATGTTTAGAGAAATAGGTTAGTAGGGATGGACCTTTTTCCATGCATGTTGGTGATGAGGTGGCATGCTTACATGTTAAGAGAAATAGGTTAGTGGGGCTTGCTATTTAGATATAGAAAATTTGGTGTGGCTACTTCTCCACCGTGCGGTGCTTTTATAGGCTCTTCACCAAGTCTAGTTCACAGCTAAACTTCTGGTAACACATATGGAAAATTCATTTGTCTATAAGAACTACTCTCGTCATCACACATTCATACAGTTTGTGTTTTTATTCGTAATAAGGAGCTATATACCTAAAGAAGATGGCACTTGAGCTGTAGTCGATGCTTCAATCTGGGAAATATTCTTTTTCTTAATATAACCACAAACAAGTTTGAAAATATTCGTCATTTTAATGTAGGCAAACATCTTGATTTTTCTTGTGAGCTGCAAAAAAGGAGAAAATATGGTTTGTCGAATGTTGGCACGACATCATGTGCGTTTCATGAAATTAGGTGATGGATCCTTTTTTCTTTACCATATGAAGAAAAAAATATGGCATGAGCATGAAATCATGTTGGTTAAATTTCCAAATACTGCAAATAAAGCGAGAAACCTAGACATCGGTGACAGATTCTACCAGGGTCATAATAATGTTGTCGTACCACACATATTTTATTTCTACAATTGCATTTCCTGATTTGGTTGTCTTGCTATGCCAAGGCTCCAACAAAGCATTGCCAGGCAGAGGAAGTTGCAAATGCTAAAAAGGAGAACCATCATGAATTACAAAGGTTAAGAAAGAGTGCCTTTGTGCATCTCAGCCTCACCAAAACATAAAGAAAACCACCAGGTGGGCGAGTATGTCTTGATAAGCAAATGAAATGTTCGAGGACACCCTCATCCCGGCTTCTAAAAGCGAAAGCTTCGCCCACGCGGCATCGCCAGGGATAGGGGACAAGAACAACACACACACTCAATTAGACAAAATCCATACTGTCAAATCATCTCGGTTCGGTGTAGCTACTTCTCCATGGTGCGGTGCCATTGTAGGATCTTCCCCATGTCCTGCTCACAGTTAAACTTATGGCGACGCATAAGGATAACTTATCTATCCAGGAAATGTTGTCATCATCGCAAACTCATTTGTTTGGTTTTTCTTTGTAAGGAACTATATAGTAAAAGAAGACAACACCTGTGAATCTGTGATGTAGTCAATGCTTCATTTGGAAAAATATATTTTCTGAAATAAAATGCAACCACAAGCAAGTTTCTTTTAAATAACCGTATCTCAATTAAGGAAAGTTAACCACGTTCATTTTTTGGGGGTGAATTCTAACATGTAATATATTTTTTGTTTTCCAAAAATAAAAAGGGAAAATGGAGCTTGGGAGCCACACAGATCCCCACTCTTATGTGGCCTTGTCGAGTGTTGGCAGGGCATCATGTGTGTCTCACCAAATTAGGGGATGGATGGATCCTTTTAATTCTTTATATATGATACCAAGAGAGAAAATATGGGGTGACAGTGATAGCTTGTTGGTTGTATCTACCTTTCCATGTCTCCTGTAGATGACTTTTTGTGAACGCTACTTACAGCCTTGTGTCATGTTCATGTGGGACCGCCTATTTAAGGTCAATCATCGTTTGAAAGAGAAATGCGGGGCCCACAACAGCGAGAGTATTATACACCGAAATTGTTTTCGTGATGCCAGCACATGCTAATTTCTGGGCAAGCATAGTAACATTTGTTCATTCACATAGTGCACACAAATCTTTTTGGTATGAAAACTAGAATGTACGAAATTGTATTTCGTGCAAACCTTTTGATTATTTATTTACCATTTTTACTTTAAGAAACAAAACAAAAAAGACTTGGTCGAAATGACGCGCCTAGACCCAGATAGGCATTAGATAGAGGCAAAAAGATATATGAGGGGTGAAAAATAAATAAAAAAGTGTTATTGTTAATGCTTCTCCTACATCTTATGTTGCATATCCATAGGAAAAACGTTAATCCAAACAAAACACTCACACTGAGCAACGCGAAGACATGCCCTAAGCTGCCTGGATCATGAGGCTAAGTTCGTTTGTGCATTGTAGCAAAATTTGCACTGTTCAGTACAAAGCTAGTATTTGGTCTAGGGTTTGCCTTGGGCTTGCCCTGATCCTAGCGTCGGCACCGAGCGCACGCACATGTCATTTGCTAGATCACCATCGTCCATATTTTTCTCTCCTGCGAAATCTAGCAGACATTACTGTGTGCTAACGTACACATGGCATATTTCCTTTTTTCTTTTGAGATGAATTCGTCTAAAGAGCCCGCTAGAACCCTACCCCTCACAAATGCCCGTGCTCCTATAGTCTCCCACTTCTTCTCACGGCGCCCGATCACAGGGAATGGTCGAGCCAAAAGTAGTCTTCGAACCTTGATCCTTCGGTGGGCGACGTGGAGCGAGCCCTTGCACAACGACGGTTCGGGTCGTTTTGTTTTGTCCCCCCTCGTCGAAAACGAAGGTGTGAGAGACGGGGAAAAAGAATAGTGTAAAACAGAGGTGCGAGAGATGGGAAAAGAATAGTGAAAAAAAGAAGATTTTTTTATCACAAATATAATAAAAATATATTTTTATTTGTTATTCAATGGAAAAGGAGAAACATATTATATTTTCTATGGGTGGAAAAAGAGAAAAGAAGGGAGTGAAAAGGGAGGGGAGAAGAGGTCCGGGAGTGGGGAGTGAAGAGAAGACAAGTCAGTGGCAAAAATCCCGTCTTTCTCCTCCCTCCCTCCTCCGTCACTGGTGAGAAAATCCCCAAATCCCACGCCATTAGCGTCGCCTCCCCTCCATTAGGGATCCATCCCCCTTGCCACCACCGGATCGATTCCGGCCGCCGCCTCCTCCGGCGATCCGGACGCCGGGATTAATTAGTCAGCCGCAGATCCGCCCGATGCGCCCGCTGCCGCCGCCCGCCTAGGCACGGCAGCGAGCCGCCCCGCCGGACCGCCCGTCGCGTGCATGGAAACGCGCAGCCGCAAGCGCGCCGCCGCCAGCACCCCCTCCTCCTCCTCCTCCGCGGCCTCCTCCTCCAAGCGCGCCCGCACCGCCCCCGCCCCCGCCCCCGCCCCCGCCCGCGCCCCCCGCCGCCCCGGACTGCCCGCGATGGACCCGTCCCCGTCCTCCCGCCGCCGGGCGCGCGCCGCTGCGGCGGCCGCGGCCGCCGCAGCGGAGAAGGGCAAGGACCCGGACCCCTCCTCCACCTCCAACCCCGCGCCGCACCACCACCACCACGAGGACGAGGACGACGAGGGCGACGACGACTCGGGGGCCGCCCCCTTCCCGCCCTCCTTCACCTCCGCCAGCACCGCGCTCCAGGGCCTCCTCCGCAGGCTGGGCGCCGGGCTCGACGACCTGCTCCCGGGCTCCGCCGCGGCGGCCGCGGCCTCCTCCACCGCCTCCGCGCAGCTCAAGCGGATCCTGGCCGGCCTGCAGGCCGAGGGGGACGAGTCGCGCCAGCTCGGCTCCCTCATGCAGCTCTGCGAGATGCTCTCCATCGGCACCGAGGACTCGCTCGCCGCCTTCCCCGTCGACGCCTTCGTGCCGCTCCTCGTCGGCCTGCTCCGGGAGGAGGACGGCCCCGGCGCCAGCCCCGAGGTCATGCTGCTCGCCGCGCGCGCCCTCGCCAACCTTGTCGACGTGCTGCCGTCCGCCTGCTCCTCCGTCGTGCACTACGGCGCGATACCGTGCTTCTGCGCCCGGCTCCTCACCATCGAGTACATGGACCTCGCTGAGCAGGTGAATTGCCAAATTAACCGACCTACAAATTAATTGATCAATATACGATACAAGGTAGCTAAAGTTGTAGCTGGTTTTCTCTTCTTTGTGCCTGCGAAATGAATATGCTGTTGCTTAGAGTTTTGCATGTGTTCGCGCCATATTTGGCCCGCGGCGAGACAATTAGCGTGTATTATGGCTGGATATTATGTTGTCACGAATCATGGACGTATCTACTTCTACTTATTTTAGTCTCGGTAGATTCGCATGGGAGACAAACATGTCTTTTTGCTCCCCCTCACCCATTCACTCGCCAATATACTGACAAATGACGGTATATGTTTTTATGACGCTCCTAGTCTCTGCAAGCTCTGAGGAAGATTTCGCTGGAGCATCCGACTGCCTGTCTGAGAGCTGGTGCACTAATGGCCGTCCTGTCGTATTTGGACTTCTTCTCCACTGGTGTTCAGGTATTTATTCGAATTCAATCCCACAGTTTCTTCATCAGAATGTAGTTTATTTTGTCGTATTCACAGAGCATACGCCTTGGTTCCCTTTACTTCAGTTTTGTTTCCCCTGTTTTTCCTGTGCGCACTGTTTGCTTCTACTTACTATATATGTTTCCTTGGTGGACATGCATTCTTCTAGAGAGTTGCATTGTCTACTGCTGCCAATATTTGCAGGAAGCTGCCATCCGATGCATCCGAGTTCGTCATGGAAGCGGTACCGTTGCTCACTAATCTCCTACACCATCATGACTCAAAGGTATGTGCGTTCGAAGTCCAAGCTTCTGACCCGTGATTTCTTATACGAACACCCTGCCAGGGCATACATACACTTGTTTCAACCTTCTGTTTTTTTGCACATTATTACAGGTGCTAGAGCATGCTTCTGTTTGTTTGACACGCATTGCAGAGGCCTTTGCTCACCATCCTGAGAAGTTGGATGAGCTGTGCAATCATGGGCTGGTTGCGCAAGCTGCAAACTTGGTATCCATCAGCAACTCCCCAGGCCAGACATCGCTGAGCACATCGACATATACGGTATACACAAATAAATGTGTTTTGCTATCCTTCTGTATTGTTTACTTTGGCCTCTTTTTGTTGTTGTCTTGCTAAGTGTGGATAGCTCATCCTTTCAGGGTTTAATCCGTCTTCTCTCAACGTGTGCGAGTGGATCGCTGTTGGCAGCCAAAACACTTCTTCTTCTTGGCATTAGTGGCACCATTAAAGAAATTCTTTCAGGGTCCGGTTTGGTTGCTGGAACATCAGTCGCTCCAGCTTTGTCAAGGCCTGCTGATCAGGTAGTTACATCTATCACTGGCTTTACTATTCTGTGGGTGTTAGCTTTATGACTAGTTTTTACCATCTTTGATGAGACCCAGTTTGTATGTATTATCTATTGAAATTTGACTACCGGATGGTGCACTAGCATTGCCTCTTTCACATCCTCTCCGCAGCTTACAAAACTTGCTGAAAATTGAAAGGTTCCGTAAAATTTGTGTAATTATACATGCCAGACACATGCGTAATTTTCTTTAGTACTGAAGAGAGTTATGTAGCAAACTAGTCCACGCTTGTCTTGATGATGAACATGCAGATTATCATCCAAAAGAAAATTATAGGGCAAGTAAAAATGCCATGTCTTAGGAGCATGGATGGCCAACCAATTTAGTTATCCTCCTTGATTTAGGCATCTTGCATCAAAACCTTTGAGAAGTTCTAAGGAGGCATGAATGGGGAACATAAATACACAAGTAAATCATGTCTTCCAACAACCATATTTGGTAGAGTTTCAAAAGAATCTGACATTTGTAGACAGTGTAATGTTGTCTGCACTTACTTCTCTTGCTTAGCTGCTCAAACATTGATTAAACCAATAAAATCGCAAGTGTTTGATGCGGAGTGGAACCGTGATATATGCTTGCATGCTTTTCTTGTACGAATGGTGTTCATATAATACTTGTAACCCTGCAGATGTTTGAGATCGTGAGCCTTGCCGATGATTTGCTCCCACATTTGCCTGTGGGGATAATTTCTTTACCAACAAACTGTCGTGTATTTATTAAAGGCTCATCTACAAGGAGACCTGCTTCCTCCACCAGACAAGATGGGGCTGGTTCAACAGAAAGTGAGAGGTCAGGCCATGAGAGTCTATTACAAGAGCACCCTGAACTTCTACAACAGTTCGGTATGGACTTATTGCCAGTAATGACACAGGTCTGTTCTCTTTCTTATTTGTTATTGATGAATTTTAAGTACGAACTTCTGGACGTTTTTTTCGCTCTCATGCTTAATAACCTCCCTTACCGGACAGGTGTATGGTTCAAGTGTAAATGCACCAATACGTCATAAGTGCTTATCTATCATTGGGAAATTAATGTGCTATAGCTCTGCTGAAATGATCCAGACTCTCCTTAGCACGACAAACATATCCAGGTAACAATACAAGTTTCTACAGAATGGTTTCAGTCATCGGAGGCTGTATGTATCGCTTCAGTAGACAATTCTTCTTCTCTGATCCTTGCTGAGTTATACAAATGTCCCTTGCAGCTTCCTAGCAGGCATTCTTGCTTGGAAAGATCCACAAGTGCTGATTCCTGCTCTTCAGATAGCAGAAATTATGATGGAGAAACTTCCCGAGACATTTTCCAAGTTATTTGTGAGGGAAGGTGTTGTTCATGCTGTGGAAGCACTTATATGTCCGGAATCCTCAAATATGGTGCCTCCTCAGGTACCACCACAGGATAAAGATGATGATTCTGTTATGTCCTCGCGCCCTAGACGACAACGTCGTCGTGGGGGTGCTGCACCTACAGATAACAGTTTGTTAGGTGTATCAAATGTTTCCAATTCTGGCATTGCCAGCGCGCCACCATGCTCTACAGAAGTTCCAGTCACCAGTCTCCGTTTTGAAGTTAGTGATCGTGCCAAGTCGTTCAAAGATAAATACTTCCCTTCAGACCTTGGTTCAAGCGATGCTGGAGTCACTGATGACCTTCTTAAACTGAGAGCACTCTGTGCAAAGTTGAATACTGTAACTGACAATGTTGTAACAAAAGCCAAAGGGAAGTCAAAAGCCTTGAGTGCTAGCCATTTTGACATCTCACATGATGTGGAGGAACAGTTAGACCTGATAGTAAATGAAATGCTTGCTGAGCTAAGCAAAGCTAATGGTGTTTCCACATTTGAGTTCATCAGGAGTGGGGTCATCACATCATTTCTTGACTATTTGTCATGTGGGACATTTGGAAAGGAGAAGGTATCCGAAGCAAACCTGCCAAAGCTTCGCCAGCTGGTGCTAAGGCGATACAAGTCCTTCATATCTGTTGCCCTTTCTACTGACCATGAAAGGAATGAAACTCCAATGACTCTTTTGGTCCAAAAACTGCAAAGTGCATTATGTTCATTGGAGCGTTTCCCTGTTGTGCTCAGCCAGTCTAACAGAATTGGTACTGGAGGCTCCCGTCTTACCTCAGGTCTTGGTGCTCTAGCTCAACCCTTCAAGTTGCGCCTGTGTCGAGCTCAGGGTGAAAAATCACTTAGGGATTATTCATCAAATATTGTACTTATTGATCCCTTTGCGAGTCTGGCAGCCGTTGAGGATTTTCTTTGGCCCAGAGTTCAGCGGGGTGAGGCTGCTTCCAAACCTCAAGCTGCTTCTGCAAACAATTCTGAATCTGGTACACCCGGTGCCGCTGCTGGTGCATCATCAACACCTGCATCAACCCGGCGTCCAACAACAAGATCAAAGTCGTCTGCTGCAAGTGCTGGTACATCTAATAAGGAGCCTCTAGAGGAAAGCACTAGTAGTGCAAAGGCAAAAGGCAAAGCTGTTGTAAAACCAAGCTCAGCTGAACCGAAAGGACCAAACACAAGGAATGCTACCCGCAGAAAATCTGCCTCAGAGAAAGATTTGGACATGAAGCAAACACATGGTGACAGTAGTTCTGAGGTATGTTATTTCAGTATAGCTTCTTATAAGACTCTAGTGCATATCCATCTAAGCTATGATATTAAAAATGAGAAAGATCGGGTTAATAATAATAAATTATAAAAAATGGATAACTTCCTTTTGTTTCTTGTCATGTATCTGCATTGGCTCCGTAAGATTTAGAAGGTGCTAGATAATTCATTGAACTATATCTTCCAGAAAAGCTTCTGGGAATAGAGAAATATACCCAATTCTTGTATTTCTGTTTTTGCACAAACTGTGAAAGCTAGTGATATCATAAGGAATTTGTAGTAATAAGCTGTGTATGGATTTCATGCGCCGGGTTTGAAGCTTATCTTTGTTATATCTGACACAAGGTGTATATATTTACCAATATGGAAAATCATGTTTGAAAAGGAGGGCTTCATGTTTCGAGACATATTTGTATAAGTACTACCCTAGGCTAGCACCAGATCTTCTCTGGGCATTGTGTCATGCCCATTTTTGTTATTCGTAGCTTCTTGCAAAGAAAGAGATATAGCTCCCCACCCTTTTATATATAACTCGTGGTTGTTTATTGGCTCTTTCCTGGTGATTTTCTCTGAGTAATGGTGCCATGCACTGAGACCATCTTGTGCTGCATAGTTTGCAATATGTGCAAGGGTGATTAAGCCATATAGTCAACCAAGCTCACAATTTAAAATCTGAGGATAATGTTTGGATTTTTACTTGAACTGGAACTTTACCAAGTAATACCTCCTTATCTGTATGTACTTATGTGCAGGATGAGGAGCTGGACACATCTCATATTGAGCTTGATGATGCTTTAATGATTGATGATGATGACATTTCAGAGGATGAAGATGATCATGAGGTGATAGGTTTTATGATTTAAAATCCTCTTCATTTCTCTCGTAAACCTTGTATGTATTTGTATTTGGAGTATTAATGTGTTCATGAGATAGTTTAGACTTTAGACAGCCGGCCAGTCTGGCCTGTTTTATACCCATGCTTAGGTGTAAGTTGGGGGGGGGGGTAAGCAAGTATCTATATTTCCCCTGTTTAACCTAAGTGATCCATCCACAGAGAATACAAAGGCATTGGGGGTGACTTATGTAGTAAATTAGTTTATTGAGATTATAAGCTGTAAGATGCTAGACTCAGGCATGCTTTAAGATTAGCATACAGGCATGTGTAAATAAAGTTCTTACTTGAACAGCCTCGAAGATCTTTTACTTCTTTCCGCTTTTAAATAATAACGATGTTGAGATTCTCAGGTTCTCCAAGAGGGGTCTCTTCCTATTTGTGTTCAAGATGGGGTGCATGATGTGAAATTGGGTGACGCTGATGACTCCAATGTTGGTTCAGCAAGTGATAGCCAGGCGCAGCCATCATCTGGTTCTGGTTCCAGTGCTAGAAACATTATGGGCAGGGGAGTAAATGCTGCTGAATTTCGAAGTGCAGGTGCCTTTGGATCGCAAGGTGCAATGTCGTTTGTTGCTGCGACAATGGCTGGGCTGACTTCTGGTGGTGGTCGTGGTGTTAGAGGTGGTCGTGATCGGCGTGGCCTGTCACTTGGGGGCAGCATGAGTGAGCACAACAAGCTGATATTCATGGCTGGTGGGAAGCAGCTTAGCAAAAACTTGACCGTATATCAAGCAATCCAACGCCAACTGATGCTCGATGAGGATGATGAAGAAAGGTTCAACGGGTCTGACCTACCAAACGATGGAAACCGCTTCTGGGGTGACGTGTTCACGATAACTTACCAGAAGGCTGATAGCCAGGCTGAAAAGGGATCCCAAGGTAGTTCTGCGTCATTGCATCAAAAATCAGAATCTTGCAGATCTGTTTCTGAAGCACACAAGGTTTCTCTTCTTGATAGCATCTTACAAGGGGAACTTCCATGTGATCTGGAGAAAACAAACTCAACTTACAGCATTTTAGCGCTGTTACGCGTACTAGATGGGCTGAATCAGCTATCCCCTCGTTTAAGAGCACAGACAGCATCTGATGATTTTGCTGGGGGCAAAATCGCTACGCTGGATGAGCTATATGAAGCTGGAACCAAGGTGCCTTCTGAAGAGTTTGTCAACAGTAAGTTGACACCAAAGCTTACTCGGCAAATGCAGGATGTTCTTGCACTCTGTAGTGGCAGTTTACCTTCTTGGTGTAACCAGATCACTAAAGCCTGCCCCTTTCTGTTCCCCTTCGAAACGAGGAGGCAGTACTTCCACTCCACAGCTTTTGGGCTGTCCCGAGCGTTGAATCGGCTTCAGCAGCAGCAGGGTGATAACCCCAATACTGGCAGCGAAAGAGAGGTCCGATTTGGCAGGTTACAGCGTCAGAAAGTTCGTGTTTCCCGTAACCGCATTCTGGACTCTGCCACTAAAGTTATGGAGATGTTCTCTAGTCAGAGAGCTGTTCTTGAGGTAGAATACTTTGGTGAGGTTGGGACAGGGCTGGGTCCTACTTTGGAGTTCTATACTCTTCTGGGCCATGAACTGCAAAGTGCTCGGTTAGGATTATGGAGATCTAGTTCGCCTTACGATTATTCAGAAATGGAAATCGACAAGAATGGTGTGATCCATGTGGATTCCGATGATGATTCACCAGCTCCTCAAGAACACAACTCATCTGAAGATGCCCGGAATCTGATACAAGCTCCTCTTGGATTATTTCCTCGTCCTTGGCCTTCTAATGTTGACACCTCGGAGGGTAGCAGATTCTTCAAAGTCGTTGAATATTTCCGCCTGGTCGGTCGAGTTGTGGCGAAAGTCTTGCAGGATGGAAGACTTCTAGATTTGCCTTTATCAACAGCATTTTATAAGCTCATACTCGGACAAGTAAGTACATACAGATCCTCTTCTTCATGAAAACATATTAGTTTTCACTTCGTTATTCTTTGTAAACCTTGAGTTTGGGCTACATTTTATTCCAGCTTCTGCATTTAATGTACAAATGCTTTCTGTTTGCTAGGAGCTTGATTTATTCGACATTATCTCGTTTGATGCTGAGCTTGGAAAGACACTGCAAGAATTGCAAGTTCTTGTTGAGCGTAAGAGGTTCCTTGAATCCACGTGTGGCAAGGATCAGCTAGAAGTTGCAGACTTGTGTTTCCGTGGAGCTCCTATCGAAGACTTGTGTTTAGATTTTACTCTTCCAGGTTTTCCTGATTATATTCTCAAAGAAGGCGAGCAAAACACAATTGTAAGTGATGTATTTGTCTTAGGGATTTTGTGTTTGCATTTGTTCTTCTTTTTATGCGGGTGTAATAATAAATAGTGTTATTCTCTCCCTTAGGTTAATATCCACAACCTAGAAGAGTATGTTTCTTTAGTAGTTGATGCGACAGTGAAGTCAGGGATTATGAAGCAGGTTGAAGCTTTCAGATCAGGTTTTAGTCAGGTGCGACCTCATTCTGTTCTCTTGTCAACTCCTTTTAATCATTTTGTAGATATCTCAAGACTTATTTATTTTCCGTAAATGCCTGTGTACTTTTCTCTGTTTTTTTAGGTCTTTGATATCTCATCCCTCCAAATATTTTCACCTCAAGAGCTTGACTATCTAATATGTGGTCGTCAAGAAATATGGGAGGTAACGTTCATCTCCCTCTCTTGATTTCTGTTGTGTTCTGTTACATTTCCACTGAACTTGCCTTGATTGCTGCAGGCTGAATCACTGGTGGATAACATAAAATTTGATCATGGCTTTACTGCTAAAAGTCCTGCCATTATAAATGTAAGCGCGCACATATTTTCCTATATTCTGTACTACTATAGTACACCAATTTTCAAACTTTGAATAGCCAACCGCCGTGGTGTAGAATCATTTGTTAGCCGTTGATTTCTTCCAAGGGTTGAATCGCTGCCACTCATCACCATTGAACCCTACTGATCCAACGGTTATGGTTTATGGGATTCGCTCACACGGCTGGGCGCCAAAACAAGTCTGGGAGTATCTTTCTAGTGCTTTCACTTGAGGAGCTAGCATTGACTGGTCCTGTAGTATTCAAGTACAGACTAGAAGCATCTAAACAAGTGTGCATGTAGAGGCTAGCAGCAACTTGCTCCTCTATCGCACCAGTTGACCAGTACTGTTGAATGCATGCACATAAGCATTTCCTTTTTTTCTCAAAAGAATCAGTAAACTATAGAAAAAATGTACGCATGGCAATATTGTTGTTTGTTGAGAGAAATATTCAATAAACCAGTATAAATTTTAGATTTGGATTTTACTTTATTTTTCTTAACGATGCATTAAGTTATTTAAAACGTTGTGCAGGCGAGAACACACAAATGAAAAAGAGTTTATAATGAAACGCTGACTTGAAGGTGTGGAAAGATGAAAATTATAAAATCAAACTATTTTTTTTCTATATTTAAGTTTGAATTTGAGAAACTAAAAGATTTCACAAACACGCCCATATCATTTCTTTTGCAATAGAAGCATATGCTTTGTGTAATGCATTCTTCGTATAGAAATTCATTGTGGTAATGTGACTTTTATAACATAGGATATTTACTTTTAATTTGAATGATAATATTGTGATTATAATAATAATCTAACGTGCAAAGCACTTATAAATTACTAGTATATCTTAGTCTGGCACTGCATATGTTTAATGATTACTTGATCCTCTGCTTGTCTGCAGCTACTCGAGATCATGGCGGAATTTACCCCTGATCAGCAGCATGCATTTTGCCAGTTTGTAACTGGGGCTTCTCGGCTTCCAACTGGTGGTTTGGCTGCCCTTAGTCCCAAGCTTACCATAGTTCGAAAGGTGCTTTATGTCAGACATCTGCTGCATATACGTCTTTGGTTATGCCATGTTTCTTTCTTAACCTGCTATCTCTTTTGATTGTCAGCACCCCTCGAGTGGGGTGAGTGCATTGAATACAAGCGGGGTAACAGACGCTGCAGATGATGATCTGCCCAGTGTCATGACCTGTGCCAATTATCTCAAACTACCCCCATATTCCACAAAAGTAAGTACGGCTTTATCCTCTGGTATTTGGTGGTAAGTTTAATGCGCTGTTGCATCACCGCTAACTCGGTTTGTTTGGGCGTGTTCTCGCAGGAAGTCATGCGCAAGAAGCTGCTCTACGCCATCCTAGAAGGCCGTGGATCTTTTGATCTATCCTGAGCTGATAAACTAACGATACAGGGCTCACCATTGGATGCCCGTCAATTTTATGCTGAATTAGTTTTCTTCTTCGTTGCCTGTAATAACATAGGTTGAGGTCACCAGCCGCTCTGCATAAAGCTTGAAAGGTGAGGTTCTAGCCGCTACCAGCCTGCCTTATAGTTCTGTTTGGCTTTGTGGTGAAATCTTTGGCCTCCGCTCATCTCTGCCAACCCTCATCCTGATGTGCTGTCCATGTTGCTGTTTTTCAGCTGAACTTGCTGAAGCGGGGAGCCTCACCACCGACAAGTATCAGGAGCACCTTTCCTGCAGTACATGTAAGTAAAAAGGAGTATACATATTTGTCGTGAGGATTTATTCGTTTGTTGGCGGTATTCTGTCCTATGTATCGATTTGGGAATGTTGCTGTGTTTGCTTTGGCATTGTGTACATGTGTAACTCTATAATAAATTTGTGCTGTAGTGTATTTGGGA
This sequence comes from Hordeum marinum, assembly GCA_022496015.1. Lineage (NCBI taxonomy): Eukaryota > Viridiplantae > Streptophyta > Magnoliopsida > Poales > Poaceae > Hordeum > Hordeum marinum. Next base: position 1,020,900 of record CM039677.1, on the reverse strand, counting down.
TTCATCTTGGTCTCGTTTCTGAGTTAGTCAGCCCAAATTCGAAACTCCAGGTCTACGGAATCGGTCGCTGGCATGTTAATGTCAGCATTCTAGAAATCATACATTCAATCTTGGTGACCTCTGTATTGTCTTGTAAATTCCTTCCCCTAAATCCAGGTTCATAGAATGCCTTTCCAAGATCATCATCTACTCCTGAATTAGGAGTAGTGTACATTTTATGAAAGGCATTTTGGTGAACTGGAAGGGAGGAGTACATTTGTTCTTCTTGACAGCCACTGCACTGCAAGCTCAGAGAAATATACGAGGATAATAACAAGACTAGCAGGGAAACTTGCACACCTGAGTTTATAAACTATCCATTCCATCAAGGGACAGTTTGCCCATGTGTTGGATTCTTCAGATTCAGGATATATGCAAAAGTTAGAGCCTGGTGTTTTTTACATGGCTGGCTGCTAACATTGGCAGCGGTGAATCGGATGATACAGATCAGAGGGCACGGCATGCAGGGAAAGATCAGTGTTGAAAGTATAGATCTTCTTTTACGGGGGAGGAAGGTAAAGGTCTTAACAGACATACTTGGTCAAAATTTATAAAGTTTGACTTGTTAAAAAATATGTATGCGCTACATTATGGAACGGAGGGAGTACATTGAAGCCGTTCAACTTTTCTTTTTGCTCCTTCTCATCCGGAACGGGGCTGCCCCGAATCCCTAGTACGGACTAGAGAGTATTACATTTGGGGATGTCGGTCATAGACTTGCGCTGACACCACCAATCGGGTCTCTCGTGCTAATATAGTTTCCTCCTCTTTTCTCATGCGTCTTCGATGGCCAGCCTGACCGAGTGGGTGTGTTCCGGCCCAACCCGGTCGTGCTCGTCGCCCAGCCAAATCCAAATGGTCGACTAGGTAAGGTGACTTGACATGGCCGATCGGCACAAGATTAGAACAATGGACGCTGGCCACTCACTCGGGAATAGTAGCGGCACCTTTTCCGACGCCTGGGACGTTGCAGCGGTGTCCTCCGGCGCGGCCTCTCCTTTCCGACCGGTGGCGTGGCGCCTCTTAATCCCTGAAGGGAACCACACAGGCGAGAAATTGGGGATTTCACGATTTGGTAATTCGTCTTTCCCTTTATAACGGAAACCCCGAAATTTCTATTTGAGCCCTTGGTTTGTTCTAATATACAAGATAGCCTTTAGAATCTATCCTAATTATTACTAAGTCACTACATTTTTTGGTTGAACCCCCGGGTTAACAGATCTTTGCGGATCAAGCCCTCTAGCTTAATGCACATTATGAATTAGCATCATACTCTCTATACTTTGCGGTTCGGCCCTCGGGCTTACTATTTTTGGAAATTTCTATTTATAATTGTCATACCCTCGGGTCTTTAAAGCAAATATATCTGTCGTACCCTCGGGTCTTTAAAGCCATGGTGAAGGGATTTTCAAATAAATGCAGCTCTTGTAACTCTATAAGCCTGGAAAAGTGGTCTTGCATGATGAGCCCCACCATCTCATTATAGCCTAGGTTCTGGTCAATTAGGTTAGAAAGTGTGCCTATCATAGTGTCATAGCTCTTGTAAGCCTGTTGGAATTGAGATCGGGAGTGCAGAAGCTAGTCCTGTGGTTGATCAAATTTGCAAGGAGACGGTTATGTTATTGTGGCCCACACTCGGCACCTGCAGCTAACACCATGAACATTTCGGTAACCTCGATGAATTTTGTCAGGTTCCCTTGAAATTCATTCTGTGTTATCTCAAATATTCCCAGGCTACAAAGCCTCGTCAATGTATCTCGTATCCTTCCCTTTAGACAATTACCCCTCAATTTAAGGACTTCAAGTGAACTCAAGTTTCCCAACTATGTAGGAAACATGCCATGTATGCCGGTCTACTCAAGGTTGAGATATTTGAGGCTGGTTGAGCCCCAAACCCAGCTAATAGTGTCCAACTGCATTTGAATTGAATTGCTAAGGATGTCAATGATCTTGAGCCTGGTGAGGTTCGAAGGGGACACAAAGTGGCATGTCTCATTTAGTAAACACGCAGATAGCCTGAGCACCTCAAGAGCGGTATCCTAGGGCACATCTTAAATAAGGGCCCAATACGACTACATACCTAAATAAATTACAAAAATCAGATTTACAGAACATAATGTCAACACTATTACGGGGTAGATAGGGGCATTTGCCCCCCCTATTTATGGTTGAGTACATATATCTTATAATTGGTATTTGCATCATGTAATCACATATACATGGTATATTAAGACTTTATTTGGTAATTAAAATACATTTTCATGTGTTACACCTTTATTATGTTTTCGTGATATGTAATATATACCAATGAAAGTATTTACATTACTTTGTTATAGTTCATTATACTTTATTCGCATTAGGGCCTCCATAATGCTGGAGCCAGCCCTGGGTAAACATAAGTCATGTCAAGATACTTGAGTAAAAAGAGTCGCAACAACCATGAGAGGTTGTCCGAGTGCACATGACTAGTTGCACATTGTGAGTGCAGATCAAGGTATAATAACCTCGAGATGTTGCCAAGCTGATGGGGCACCGCACCAGAAAAAACCATGCTAGACAGGTTGAGAAATTGCGGGTCTCGAAGAGACCCTTCAAAGTCCAGGAGGTGGCCTCGAGGCCCAGTTAGGTCGTAGTTCCCGCTAAAATCCAGGTGTTGCAGATGCTTCAAAGCAAAGATGTCAAAATCGAGATTCTGAATCGGATCGGAGCTCCATTGGTAGGATCGTGAGTCGTAGAATCTTAACTACTAGGATCGTACAAACTTAGATTCTATGAGCAAAATCGTATTATCGGAGGGGCTAGTTTGGATCGTAAAGTCGTAAGATTCTAAGACTTGAGTTGCGATCCTGACAACCTTGCGGGAAAGTTTTTAGAGAAAAGCTTATCTCACCTTGATGGATTCAATCATTCAAGGCTTGTCTCACCTTGATGGATTCAAGGGATGGGTGTGTGCAAGGAAGCCTTCAATCCGGATGTGTGTTTATCCCACCTTGATGGATTCAAGTCTTGAATCCACCCATAAGATCTTAAACAAAAAAAGATGGCAACCCTACTTTCGACTTTATTGGTAGCCTAGAGACCTCCCTTCTCTTCAGTCAGTGCAAGCTCACACCTAGTGCAATAGTTGTTGGGGAACGTCGCATGAGCATCTACGAGAGGGAGAGTGGATCTACATACCCTTGTAGATCGCTAAGCGGGAAGCGTTAAGAAACGCGGTTGGTGTAGTCGAACATCTTTGCGATCCAAATCGTCGAGCGTCCCGCGATCTCATCACGATCCGTCCCGCGATCCCATCACGATCCGTCCCGCGATCTCATCACGATCCGTCTCACGATCTTGATCACGATCTGTCCCGCGAACTCATCACGATCCGTTCCGCGATCTCATCACGAACCGTCTCGCGATCTCGATCACGGTCCTTCCGATCTAGCGCCGAACGGACGACACCTCCGCGTTCAGCACACGTGCAGCTTGATGACGATCTCCACCGTCTTGATCCAGCAAGAGGAGGTGGAGAGGAGAGAGAGTTCACCGGCAGCGTGACGGTGCTCCGGTGATGGTGGTGGAGCAATTCCGGCAGGGCTTCGCCTAAGCGCTGCAGAAAACCGATCTAGAGGAGAAACTATGCACCGGTGTAACGGGTAGCACGTGGCCGGAAATTCTGTCCAAAAACCACCCAATCCACTAGCATATATAGGAGGAGAGGAGAGGAGAGGCAGCCAAGGCCTTTGGGTCGGCCGAAATAGGAGGTGGGAGCAATCCTACTTCACCTCCAATCCTAGTTGGAGTAGGATTGCCTCCTATTGGCTGATTTTCCAGTTTTTGCTTTAGGACTTTCTCTCCTGCGCCATGGGCCTTTGTGGCTGTTTTCCCAGCCCACTAAGGGCTGGTTATTATTATAACACAGCCCATGGACCTCTTGGGGTCGAAATACCCCTCCCGGAGGCCTCCCGGTACACTACCGGCACTCCCGGTACACTACCGATGAGCCCGAAACTTTTCCGGAAACCAAACTGGGACTTCCTATATATGAATCTTTACCTCCGGACCATTCCGGAGCTCCTCGTGACATCCGAGATCTCATTCGGGACTCCGAACAAACTTCGGTCACCACCATACATAACTCTACACTACCGAAACGTCACCGAACCTTAAGTGTGCAGACCCTGCGGGTTCGAGAACTATGTAGACATGACCGAGACACCTCTACGGCCAATAACCAATGGCGGGACCTGGACATCCACATTGATTCCTACATATTCTACGAAGATCTTTATCATTCGAAGCTCTATGTCAAGGATTCAGTTAATCCCGTATAACGTTCCCTTTGTTCTTCGGTATGTTACTTGCCCGAGATTCGATCGTCGATATCTCCATACCTAGTTCAACCTCATTACTGGCAAGTCTCTTTACTCGTTCCGCAATACAAGATCCCGTGACTAACACTTAGCCACATTGCTTGCAAGGCTTATTGTGATGTTGTATTACCGAGTGGGCCCTGAGATACCTCTCCGTCACACGGAGTAACAAATCCCAGTCTCGATCCATGCCAACTCAACAGACACCATCGGAGATACCTGTAGAGCACCTTTATAGTCACCCAATTACGTTGCGACGTTTGATACACACAAGGCACTCCTCCGATATCCGTGAGTTGCATGATCTCATGGTCACAGGAACATATACTTGACATGCAGAAAACAGTAGCAATAAACTGACACGATCATATGCTATGTTTGTAGTTTGGATCTTATCCATCACATCATTCTCCTAATGATGTGATCCCGTTATCAAACGACATCTCATGTCCATGGCTAGGAAACCTTAACCATCTTTTGATCAACGAGCTAGTCTACTAGAGGCATACTAGGGACATGGTGTTGTCTATGTATCCACACATGTATCTGAGTTTCCGTTCAATACAATTATAGCATGGATAATAAACGATTATCATGAACAAGGAAATATGATAATAACTAATTTATTATTGCCTCTAGGGCATATTTCCAACAGTCTCCCACTTGCACTAGAGTCAATAATCTAGTTCACATCACCATGTGATTCGCATTGTTATAAATCTAACACCCAATGAGTTCTGGGGCTCGATCATGCTTTGCATGTGAGAGAGGTCTTATAGTCAACGCGTCTGCGATATTCAGATCCGTGTGTACTTTGCAAATCTCTATGTCAAACCGTAAACACTGCTACCACACTCCATTTGGTACTATTTCCAAATGGCTGCTCCACTATACGTATCCAGATTGCTACTACGAGTCATCCGGATTAGTGTTAAAGCTTGTATCGACGTAACTCCTTACGACGAACTCTTTATCACCTCCATAATCGAGAAACATCTCCTCAGTCTCTTAATTACTGAGGATAATCTTGACCGCTGTGCAGTGATCTACTCCTGGTTCACTCTTGTACCCCCTGACGGACTCATGGCAAGGCACACACAGGTGCGGTACACAGCATGGCATAATATAGAGCCTATGGCTAAGGCATAGGGGACGACGTTTGTCCTTTCTCTTTCTTCTGCCGTTGTCGAGCTTTGAGTCTCACTCAACTTTCACACCTTACAAATTAGGCGAGAACTCTTTCTCTGACTGATCCATTTTGAACTCTTTCAAAATCTTGTCAAGGTATGCACTCATTGAAAGTCTCATCGAGCATCTTGATCTATCTCCATAGATTTTGATGCTCAACAATTAGGTAGCTTCATCCAGGTCTTCCTTTGAAAATCATTTTCCAAATGACCGTTTTATGCTTTCCAGAAACTCTACATTATTTCTGATCAACAATATGTCATCCACATATACTTATCAGAAATTCTATAGTGCTCCCACTCACTTTATTGCAAATACAAGTTTCTCGTAAACTTTGTATAAACATCAAGATTCCTCCTCTCCTCCTTGTGCGCCAAGATCAAGGGGTTGGCCCCTTGTGCGCGAGCCCCCTCCTCTCTTCCTCTTATATATACTAGAGGTTTTAGGGTTTTTGCACTAGATTTTCAGCCACGTGCTACCCTCTCCTCTAGTGCATAGTTTCTCCTTTAGATCGGTTTTCTCCAGTTCTTAGGCGAAGCCCTGTCGGAATAGCTCCACCACCATCGTCGCAACACCGTTGCGCTACCGGAGAACTATCCTACCTCTCCTCTCCCTCTTGCTGGATCAAGAAGGCGGAGATCGTCATCAAGCCGTACGTGTGCTGAACGCGGAGGTGCCGTCCGTTCGGTGCTAGATCGGGACGGATCGTGATTGGATCGCGGGATGCTCGGCGATTTGGATCGCGAAGACGTTCAACTACATAAACCACGTTTCTCAATGCTTCCCGCTTAGCTATCTACAAGGTTATGTAGATCCACTCTCCCCTCTCATAGATGCTCACCTCCTAGATTGATCTTGGTGAAGCATAGGAAATTTTTGTTTCTCATCTGACGTTCCCCAACAGTGGCATCATGAGCTAGGTCTATGTGTAGATGAGATCTCGAGTAGAACACAAAGAGTTTGTGGACATCGATGCTTAGATTGCTTCCTCCCTTGGTCATGTTTTGGTTCAGCGGTATTGTGGGATGAAGCGGCCCAGACCAACACTACTCGTACGCTTACGAGAGACCGGTTCCATCGACTGACGTGTGACTTTGTTGCATAAAGATGGCTTGCGGGTGTCAGTCTCTCCTACTGTAGTTGGATCGGATTCGACAAAGGCGGTCCTTGAGAAGTTTGAAAAGCAACTTATGTATCACCATTGTGGTTTTGCGTAGGTGAGAATTGTTCTTGTTAGATACCCGTAGCAGCCACGTAAAATTTGCAACAACAATTAGAGGACGTCTAACTTGTTTTTGCAGGGTATGTTATGATATGATATGGCCAATTACATGATGAGATATGTGTGATGTATGAGATTATCATGTGATGTATAGAATTTCATGACTTGCATGTCAATGTGTACGGCAACCGGCAGGAGACATAGGGTTGTCTTTAATTATTGTATGACATGCGTGTCAATCATTAAGCGCTATGTAATGCTTTACTTTATCGCTAAACGATAGCTATAGTAGTATGATCATGATGGGCGCGACAACCCTGATGGCGACACGCTGTTGGAGATCAAGATGATGGAGATCATGGTGTCATGCCGGTGACGATGGAGATCATGCCGGTGCTTTCAAGATGGAGATCAAAAGCATAAGTTCATGGCCATATCATGTCACTTATGATTTGCATGTGATGTTAATCCTTTTTATGCACCTTGTTTTGCTTAGGAGGACGGTAGCATTAAAAGGTGATCTCTCACTTAAATTTCAAGATAAATTGTGTTCTCCCTGAGTGTGCACCGTTGCGAAAGTTCGTCGTGTTGAGACACCACGTGATGATGGGGTGTGATAGACTCTACGTTCACATACAATGGGTGCAAGCCAGTGTTGCACATGCAGAACACTCGGGTTAAAACTTGACGAGCCTAGCATGTACAGACATGGCCTTGGAACACAAGAGACCGAAAGGTCGAACATGAGTCATATAGTAGATATGATCAACATGATGATGTTCACCATTGCAACCACCTCAACTCACGTGATATCGGACTTGAGTTGGTGAATTTGGATCATGTATCACTCGAATTACCGGAGAGATGTCAATTTGAGTGGGAGCTTTAGTAATTTGATTAACTAAACTAATTATCTTGAACAATAGTCTAAGTAAACTTTGAATATTTATGTTGTAGATCAATGGCTCGCGCAGTAGCACCCATGAATTTTAATGCGTTCCTAGAGAAAGCTAAGTTGAAAGATGATGGAAGTAACTTTGTGGACTGGGCCCGTAATCTGAGGATTATCCTCATGGCTTCCCAGAAGGCATATGTCCCCGATGCACCGCTTGGTGACCGACCCGCTGATCTGTCATCCGAAGACGTTAAGAACGCTTGGGAGACACGTTCTGGAGATTACTCAATAGTTCAATGTGCAATGTTGTATGGCTTAGAACCGGGACTTCAAAGACATTTTGAACGTCATGCAACATATGAGATGTTCCAAGAATTGTAGTTTATCTTTAAGAAGAATGCCCAGATCGAGAGGTATGAGACCTCCGATAAATTCTATGCTTGCAAGATGGAGGAGAACGGGTCTGTCAGTGAACATATACTCAGAATGTCTGGGTATTCGACCCGTCTGGCAGAGTTAGGATGCCCCTTCTGCTGGAGGCGATCACTGACAGAGTTCTTCAATCATTTCCACCTAGCTACAAGAGCTTTGTGATGAACTATAACATGCACGGGATGAACAAGTCAGTCACCAAGCTGTTTGCGATGTTAAAAGTCGTTGAGTCTGAAATCCAGAAAGAACATCAAGTGTTGATGGTCAATAAAACCACTAGTTTCAAGAAGAATGGTAAGGGCAAGAAGGGTAAATCCAACAAGGGTGGCAAAGCAGTTGCTACTCCAATGAAGAAACCCAAGGCTGGACCCAAGCCAGAAACTGAGTGCTTTCATTGCAAGGGAAATGGTCACTGGAAGCGGAACTGCCCCAAGTATCTGGCTAACAAGAAGGCGGCCAACAACAAACAAGGTATATATGATATACATGTTATTGATGTGTACCTTACCAACTCTCGTTGTAGTGCGTGTGTATTTGATACCGGTTCAGTTGCTCACATTTGCAACACAAAACAGGAACTACGAAATAGACGAAGGCTGGCAAAGGACGAAGTGACGATGCGCGTGGGAAATGGTTCCAAGATTGATATGATCGCCATGGACACGCTCTCTCTTCGATTATCATCAGGATTAGTGATGAACCTGAATAATTGTTATTTAGTGCTTGCGTTAAGCATGAACATTATATCTGGATCTTGTTTATTGCGAGACGGTTACTCATTTAAATCTGAGAATAATGGTTGTTCTATTTATATGAGTGATATCTTTTATGGTCATGCACCCAATGTGAGGGGTTTATTCATGTTGAATCTTGATAGTGATGATACACATGTTCATAACATTGACGCCAAAAGAGGTAGAGTTGATAGTGATAGTACCACTTTTTTGTGGCACTGCCGTTTGGGTCATATTGGTGTAAAACGCATGAGGAAGCTCCATGCTGATGGACTTTTAGAGTCACTTGATTTTGAATCACTTGACACATGTGAACCATGCCTCATGGGCAAGATGACTAAAACGCCGTTCTCTGGAACAATGGAACGGGAGAGTGACTTATTGGAAATCATACATACTGATGTGTGCGGTCCGATGAGCGTTGAGGCGCGCGGTGGATATCGTTATTTTCTCACCTTCAGTAATGACTTAAGTAGATATTGGTATATTTACTTAATGAAACACAATGTCTGAAACGTTTGAAAAGTTCAAGCAATTTCAGAGTGAAGTTGAGAATCATCGTAATAAGAAGATTAAATTCCTGCGATCTGATCGAGGAGGTGAATATCTGAGTCATGAGTTTGGCAGTCACTTAAGACAGTGTGGAATTGTTTCAAAGTTGACACCGCCCGGAACACCACAACGTAATGGTGTGTCCGAACGTCATAATCGAACCTTATTAGATATGGTGCGTTCTATGATGTCTCTTGCTGATTTGCCACTATCGTTTTGGGATTATGCATTAGAGACAGCCGCATTCACTTTAAATAGGGCACCATCCAAATCTGTTGAGACGATGCCATATGAACTGTGGTTTGGCAAGAAGCCAAAGTTGTCGTTTCTTAAAGTTTGGGGATGTGATGCTTATGTCAAAAAGCTTCAGCCTGAAAAGCTGGACCCAAAGCGGAGAAATGCGTCTTCATAGGATACCCGAAAGAGACAGTCGGGTATACCTTCTATCTCAGATCCGAAGGCAAAGTGTTTGTCGCTAAAAATGGAACATTTCTTGAGAAAGAGTTTCTCTCAAAATAATTGAGTGGGAGGAAAATAGAGCTTGATGAGGTTATTGAACCTTTACTTCAACCAAAAAGTAGAGCAGCACAGAAAGATGTCTCTTTGGAACCTACGACGGTAGAAGTGGAAGTTAATGATGATGATCATGAAGCTTCGGATCAAGCGGCTATTGAACCTCGTAGGTCGACAAGGCCGCGTACTACCCCTGAGTGGTACGGCAACCCTGTCTTGAAGGTCATGTTGTTGGACAACAATGAACCTACGAGCTATGGAGGAGCAGTGATGGGACGGATTCCGAGAAATGGTTAGAGGCCATGAAATCCGAGATGGGATCCATGTATGAAAAAAAGTATGGAGTTTGGAAGTATTACCTGAAGGGCGAAAGGCCATTCAGAACAAATGGATCTTTAAGAAGAAAACAGACGTGGACGGTAATGTCACCGTCTATAAATCTCGACTTGTGGCAAAGGGTTTTTCACAAGTTCAAGGAGTTGACTACGATGAGACTTTCTCACCCTTAGCGATGCTTAAGTCTGTCTGAATCATGTTAGCAATAGTTGCCTATTTCAACTATGAGATTTGGCAGATGGATGTAAAAACAGCGTTCCTCAACGGGTTCCTCGAGGAAGAGTTGTATATGATGCAACCCGAAGGTTTTGTCGATCCAGAGAATGCTGACAAACTTTGCAAACTCCAGCGATCCATTTATGGACTGGTGCAAGCATCTCGGAGTTGGAATAAGCGCTTTGATGAGGTGATCAAAGCGTTTGAGTTTATACAAGTTTACGGAGAAGCTTGTATTTACAAGAAAGTGAGTGGGAGCTCTATAGCGTTTCTTGTATTATATGTGGATGACATATTGCTGATTGGAAACAATATAGAAATGCTGGAAAGCGTGAAGGAATATTTGAACAAGAGTTTTTCAATGAAGGACCTAGGAGAAGCTGCTTTCATATTAGGCATTAAGATCTATAGAGATAGATCGAGACGCTTAATAGCACTTTCACAGAGCACATACCTTGATAAAGTTTTGAAGAAGTTCAAAATGGAACATTCCAAGAAGGGGTTCTTGCCTGTGTTACAAGGTGTGAAGTTGAGTAAGACTCAATGCCCGATAACTGCAGAAGATAGAGAAAAGATGAGTGTCATCCCCTATGCTTCAGCCATAGGCTCTATCATGTATGCAATGCTATGCACAAGACCCGATGTCAGCCTTGCCATAAGTATGGCCGGAAGGTTTCAAAGTGATCTTGGAATGGAGCACTGGCAAGCGGTCAAGAATATCCTTAAGTACCTGAAAAGGACTAAGGAAATGTTTCTCGTTTATGGAGGTGATGAAGAGCTCGTCGTAAAGGGTTACGTTGATGCAAGCTTTGACATTGATCCGAACGACTCTAAGTCGCAAACCGGATACATATTTATTCTTAACGGGGGAGCGGTAAGCTGGTGCAGTTCCAAGCAAAGCGTGGTAGCTGATTCTACGTGCGAAGCGGAATACATCGCAGCCTCGGAGGCAGCAAAGGAAGGTGTCTGGATGAAGCAGTTCATGACAGATCTTGGAGTAGTGCCTAGTGCACTGAATCCAATGAACCTGTTCTGTGAAAACACTAGTGCCATTGCTCTGGCCAAGGAACCAAGGTCTCACAAGAGGACCAGACACATAAGGCGACGCTTCAACTCCATCCACAATTACATCTTGGAGAAAGACATAAATATTTGTAAAGTGCACACGGATCTAAATGTTGCAGACCCGTTGACTAAACCTCTTCCAAGGGCTAAACATGATCAACACCAGAACTACATGGGTGTTCGATTCATTACAATGTAAATCACATGGTGATGTGAACTAGATTATTGACTCTAGTGCAAGTGGAAGACTGTTGAAAATATGCTCTAGAGGTAATAAATAAAGTGTTTATTATTGTGTTTCCTTGTTCGTGATAATCGTTTATTATCCATTCTATAATTGTATTAATTGGAAACATGGATACATGTGTGGATATATAGACAAACACAATGTCCCTAGTATGCCTCTAGTGAACTAGCTCGTTGATTGAAAGATGGTTAAGGTTTCCTAGCCATGGACATGAGATATCATTTGATAACGGGATCACATCATTAGGAGAATGATGTGATGGACAAGACCCAAACTACAAACGTAGCTTATGATCGTGTCAGTTTATTGCTACTGTTTTCTGCATGTCAAGTATATGTTCCTGTGACCATGAGATCATGCAACTCACAGATATCGGAGGAGTACCTTGTGTGTATCAAACGTCGCAACATAACTAGGTGACTATAAAGGTGCTCTACAGGTGTCTCCGAGGGTGTCTGTTGAGTTGGCATGGATCAAGACTGGGATTTGTTACTCCGTGTGACGGAGAGGTATCTCAGGGTCCACTCGGTAATACAACATCACAATAAGCCTTGCAAGCAATGTGACTAAGTGTTGGTCACGGGATCTTGTATTACGGAATGAGTAAAGAGACTTGCCATTAACGAGGTTGAACTAGGTATGGAGATACCGACGATCGAATCTCGGGCAAGTAACATACCGAAGAACAAAGGGAACATCATACGAGATTAACTGAATCCTTGACATAGAGGTTCGACCGATAAAGATCTTTGTAGAATATGTAGGAACCAATGTGGACATCCATGTCCCGCCATTTGTTATTGACCGTAGAGGTGTCTCGGTCATGTCTACATAGTTCTCGAACCCGCAGGGTCTGCACACTTAAGGTTTGGTGACGTTTCGGTAGTATAGAGTTATGTATGGTGGTGACCGAAGTTTGTTCGGAGTCCCAGATGAGATCCTCGAAGTCACGAGGAGCTCCGGAATGGTCCGGAGGTAAAGATTAATATATAGGAAGTCCTGTTTTGGTCGCCGAAAAAGTTCCGGGCTTATCGGTAGTGTACCGGGAGTGCCGGTAGTGTACCGGGAGACCTCCGGGAGGGGTATTTAGATCCAAGAGGCTTCATGGGCTGTGGGAGAGTGAATATCAGCCCTTAGTGGGCTGTTGGAAACTCCCACACAAGGCCCATGTAGCTGCAGAAGAAAACCCAAAAGGAAAAGGTGGGAGAAAAGGCAAAAAGGAGCAATTCTAGTCCTACTAGGATTGGAGGAGGAGAGTCCTCCTCCACCTCCCACTTCGGCCGAAGCCTCCAAGGCTTGGAGGCCAAGGCTGCCTCTCCTCCTCCTTCCCTCCTATATATACTGGTGGATTTCTAGGGTTTTGCACTAGAGTTTCAGCCACGTGCTACCCGTTCCTTCAGTGCATAGTTTCTCCTCTAGATCGGTTTTCTGCAGTGCTTAGGCGAAGCCCTACCGGAATTGCTTCACCACCATCGCCGGAGCGCCGTCAGGCTGCCGGAGAACTCTTCTTCCTCTCCACTCCTTCTTGCTGGATCAAGACGGTGGAGATCGTCATCAAGCTGTATGTGTGCTGAACGCGGAGGTGCCGTCCGTTGGGTGCTAGATCAGAAGGATCGTGATCAAGTTCGTGAGACTGATCGTGATCAAGTTCGTGGGACGGATCGTGATCGGATCGCAGGACGGATCGTGATTGGATCGCGGGACGGATCGTGATTGGATCACGGGATGCACAGCAATTTGGATCGCGAAGACGTTCGACTACACCAACCGCGTTTCTTAATGCTTCCCGCTTAGCGATCTACAAGGGTATGTAGATCCACTCTCCCTCTCGTAGGTACTCATCACCATGGATAGATCATCGTGTGCGTAGGATTTTTTTCCCCATGCAACGTTTCCCAACATCCACTGGTCGGACGTGTTGTGCCATCCAACACGGGCCTGTATCGATCAGCTGAGTAGTCCGGACACACTTTTTCCGAAAAGTGGATACCAAGTCGGTGGGCTTTGCGGGAGTCCAGACAACAGCCACGTAGGTCTTTGAATCCCACGGGCCACTAAATCCCTCCTCCTAGTCCCATTTTCTTCCATTCTGCCCTTCTCGCTCCTTGCTTTGCATCTGCATTCTCCTCCTCTGATGCCACCGGTGTACCTCTCCGACCGGCACACATGCATTGCCGGACCTCCGAAGCCAACACCGACCCGCCGGCTCTCCTTTTGCGATGGTGTCGTCCAACCATGACCCGTCCATAGGCAGTACACTCTGCCTCCTATGGACGTCGTCCATGGAGGACATCACACTTAGTAGGTGTTCAGTCAAATGTCATTGAACTTATATTTTAACGCCATGTCATCTTTTTAGAGTATGAAGGATGGCGGGGTAATCGACCATGGAGGATGAGTTGTTGTGTGACGCGTGGTTGGCCGTATCCGTGGATTTCGTAGGCAGGAGCAGGGGGACCTTCTGGTAGCACAAGCATAATTTGTTTCATGCGCGAAAGCACATTGCGCCCTATGACATGCACATCATCCAACAACACAATGTGAGGTCCTCATCGTATCGATGGTACGCCATCGAGACCTTCATCACCAAGTTTTGTGTCACAGTTGATATGCTAGAGGCAAGGTGGATATTGCGTGCGTCAGCCGAGGAGATCGTAAGTTTTGCTTCTACTTGCTCAAGTTGTTGATGATTCATGCATTCATTCCGCAGTGTTGTCTTATGCTTTAGCCAAGTATAGCTCTAAAATCTGTCTAATTTGTCAATAAATCATGATTTTCCTTGCTTTGCAGAAAGCCTTGACATGAATGAAATGTGCACTTCGTCGTTATCCCTTGCTTTGATAACACTCTATCTGTTCTTATCTATTGTCGGGCCCCAATCCTTCTTCTTTCTTCTTTGAATTCCGATCGCCATCCAACATAAAAGTAAGATGTGTTGATGCACTCGAATCTAGTGCTCTATGACAACGTTGCTTTACACATTATGTAGCCCGCACGCGTTGCTCTGATGTACCATAGAATAGAGGGACATACGATCATTTATGCACATGCACTGTTGGATGAAGCTGAAGGGACAATATGTGTGGGACGAAATGATGCGTTCAGGAAAAACCTGTTGAACATCCGGTTAATCATTAGAACTATTGTTATACTAAAGTTATTTACATGTTATGTATGGATGATTTGTGCTATTTTCTATCCGAACTTTGATAAAACTCATTGTGTTTGCATGAATTTTGTCCGATTAGTTGAAACCTTGATTGAATTATATGCGGGCAGCGTCGCACTCGTATCCGCAGATTGTTCCTCTTCTCCGCGGAGGGATCCGGAGCAAATTTTACACATCCATCCAATATACTCAAACAGTAACGCACATGTTCCGTTTGCCGGTCACTCGCGTTCACACACTGCAGAGGTAGCTCGTCAGAGTCGGGCATTCAGTGGCCTTCATTGCTCTCCAGAAGTTGGTAGGTAGCAGCCGACCATGAGCGTGACCAGCAATAACAACAAGGGTACCACCCCTCCATTATTTGCCTCTTGCTCTGCTCTCCAAAAGGAACAACACCTCGCGCTGCTCAATGTCCCAGATCACCATTGATCTTGCTCTGCTCTTGCTCCATCCAACCATGGCCTCGCTTGTGTAGCCGGCGGCTTCAGTCAAGAGGAGTAGCAGATCATCTTCGTTTGTTTTTTCATGTACGTACTTGCTACATCTTCTTCCCCTGAAATGAATGTTATTTTGCTCCTCTTCTTGTCCTTCCATAATCCATCTCTCACCTGCTCCTCTTCTTGTCTCAGTATTACTCCAAATCGTCTTTGACTGTACACCGAAAGGAGTGTGTGCGTGTCTGTCCCATTGTGTTATGTATCACGAAAATTACCTACAATGACAACATTCATGTTCGTTTAATAGCAAGATTACCGATAGTACTTCCTCCGTCTCAAAATAAGTGTCGCAAACTTAATACTAAATTAGTATAAATTTTGTATTAGATCAATGATACTTATTTTGGGACCGAGGGGGTACTACAGTAGTGTCCTTGTCCATTGATAAGAGTGAAGGGAGGATCCCACACTCCTCAGATGCAGTAAGCAAAGTTGTAAAAGGTTCAACCATTCATCTCCTATATCAGTGCAAGCAAACAAATGAATAGTGGCCAGCTCACGAGGGCAATCGTACGTCTTTTTCCAGTTAATGTCAGCGTGAATCACGATAGCGCTAATGCCACAATCCTCCTGCATATAAAGATATTACCCCCTTCGTACTAAAAGTCTAAAACTGCTTCATATGCTGAAATTAGAAAAAGTAGATAGAAAATATGTTGGTGGTGGTTGCTTGACATAAACTTCTTCTTTTAACTTCCCGTTTAAAAACACGGATTTTACATCCATGTGATGTAGCCTCAAAAATTCTTGAGCCAAGAGAGCTATAACCAGCTTCATTAATTTTATTCTTGTAACCGGAGCAAACACTTCTTCAAAATCCACGCAGCGGTGACTGATTATCCGTGCTTTGTCGGTCTGCCGTTGTTGGTATTTTTTTCATTATCTTTTTGGGCTTGATGTGCTGATCGCCCCAGCAGTTACGTTGTAATCGGTGAAAGGTTGCTTTATATGATATAAAGTGAGGAAACCCTTTTTCCGAAACCAAATATACTTAACACAGATATCAATACAACTCGTAGGTCGTCTTTCAGGGAGAATATGAGCCTAACTAAACTCATCGTTGCCCGTTGGCTTGGTTT
This sequence comes from Hordeum marinum, assembly GCA_022496015.1. NCBI lineage: Eukaryota > Viridiplantae > Streptophyta > Magnoliopsida > Poales > Poaceae > Hordeum > Hordeum marinum. The sequence continues at coordinate 1,004,358 of CM039677.1, read as the reverse complement.
GTTCCTATGCGGTGCTCCTGTAAATCGTAGATTACGAATTTTTGCATATTCAATGGTCTTTCTTGGACTGTTCCTATGTGGTACATGTTATTGATTTGTATTCTATACTCACTTATGTGAAGTGTGGATTTTTCACATATTAAATATTCTTTCTTTGACTGTTCAAATATGGTACACATTATTGGTATGTAGTGTAGACTGCTTTTGTAAATTGTGTGTTTTCACAAATTTAATATTAATATTGGTTGTGTACAATGCACTCCCCGCTTACCCCACCTCCCTCCTCTCTCTCCACCCGTGCCGGAGCACCGCCACCAACGAATTGACGAGGGGTGGCGCTGGGGCTCGATTTCGCATGTGTCCTAGGCAAGGGCGGCCAGTGTTGGACTTGGCAGGCGGCGGCGGTCGAAGAGGTCGACCATGGCAGCGGGGCTCCGCCCGTGCGGCAGCATCGCGGGGCTCTTCCCGTGTGGGCGCCTAGTCGCGGGCGGCGACGTTCTTTGAAATACGCTTCAAGTAGGTCGTTTGCGTTGGGTACGTACATATACTCCAAACCGGATGCATCTGTCGATGTTTGTTTTCTGACCCAAACTAACAAAATTTGGACAAAATGAACATCGTACGTGTTGGAGTTGGCCAGCGGCAAAAGAGGGAAGGAATCTCTGTGTGCCTGGGCTCAGATCTCGTCTGCAGGGTGTTGAGCTCAAAGTACCTTTCTATTTTCTTTTGGAGTTGAGTTGAGGCCAAAAGTATAGTTGTTAAAAGAGGCCTATCAGACATGGACAGGGATGGCTAAACTAACCAGGCTTCGGAAGTGAACACGATATGCTTCTTTTATGTAGACGATTACATATTGACCAAGACCGAGCAAGCTCAATTAATTTGGTCAAGATGTAGATTAGCCGGCCAGCTCTTCAGCCTAGCTAGTTCACATGGAGCCTGCCAGCAAACGCCGAGGACCGACAACGATGCCAAGATTAGCCTAATTAGTCATTTTATAAATCATTTTGGCGGTTACTGGTAGTACACGATTACATCGTGAGCAAGACCGAGCGAGCCTAATTAGTCTTGGTCGCAACGTTAATTAGCCTGCGAGCTGTTCAGCCTAATGAGCTCACATGGAGTTGATGGAGTTGGTACGCGTTATGTTCATGCAACGGGCTCGTCTTTTGCAGGGACACCCCTCTTTTACCGGTGTGGTCAGGTGTGTGCTTACAATATAGCATCATGTATGATCTTGCAATTATATACTCATTCCGTCCCATAATGTAAGACGTTTTTTGACGTCTTACATTATAGGACCGAAGGAGTAGGTTACTTTTCCACCTTAACTTCGACATGATGTATTGCACCTCGAGTTGTATGGTTTTCAATCCAATTTTCCCACTATGAAACGGAACACGGTTCGATGGGCTTATTTTATGTGGATGGAGAACACGGTTGGACGTAAGTCAAATCTTTGTGCGGCTCATATTCAATAAAGTACTTCCACACGACACACAGCTAGGTAAGATGGTAGAGTAAATGGCCCGATAAAGCAACCAGAGCATCACCGAGGCAGGACGCTCAACTGGGCCTGCTTGGGCGCCTTCGAGGCTTTGAGCATCTAGCTCTATAAAAATGGCAACAACAAATAAGCTGATTATTTGTTTTCTACTCGGTTGGAATAAAGGAAAATTTACATCTTCTTAGACTCTGGTCACAAGTAGCAATTTGTACCCGAAATTGTTTATAGAAATACCAGCAAGCAATAAGTAAGAAATAATAAGGTGCATATTTATTTGTCCTTTGCTACATCAGACTAGTACTTATTGAGCAGATAGCCCATGCCAATCTCGATACCAACTCTCTCTGCCAAGAGCTTGTCCGGTGCTGCTATCCGTGTTTCGTTTCATGTATGTAATGTACTAAGTGGCATCACCATATGTGCTACTCATCCTTGCAAATGCCTTTCCTTTCCTTATTATGCATGTGGATAATCCGTAGATGTAGTAATATGAGTTTCTTCTTTTGCAGATATTTTTACAGCGGATTATTAGGCGATGCTTGGAGATCCAACACTGCACTTGTGGAACAAATGGGCGATCCAAATCCTCGTTCTACTCAGCTTCACTTTGCAAATCCTCCTTTTTATCCTTGCCTCTACCCGTAGGCACAGATCCTCCACCCTGCCAGGGACCTTCCTCAGGCTGCTCCTTTGGCTCGCCTATCTGATGGCCGACTCACCGCCTTATACACTCTTGGCCATCTTTCGTTCAGTGGTTGGTTGCCGAGCACGAGCTGGTGGCATTCTGGGCGCCCTTTCTCCTCCTCCATCTTGGTAGCCAGGACAACATCACCGCCTACGCCCTTGAGGACAACCAGCTTTGGGCACGCCATATGCTGACTCTTGGCGTTCAAGCCGTTGGGGTTTGTTATGTCTTGTATAATCACATGACGCACACACCAGCCATGGTCGTCGCTGGTAGCTTCATCTTGATGGCTGGTTTCGTCAAGTACTTGGAGAGGACGTGGGCCCTCAAACACGCAACCCTTGAAAGCATCCGAAGCTCGATCAAGGCTCAGCCCGCTAGGGATCCCCCGGAAGGGTCAAAGTATGGTGCAAGAGATCCAGATGAAGAAGAGCTTCTGTTGTATGCTCACCATGTGCTCCCTACTTGCATGGCTGCGCTGACTAATTATTCCGATGATTCTGGTAAAGTTTCTGGAGATTGGAAAGGGGAACATATCGGCAAGGTAGTTGAGTTGGAGCTCTCCCTCATGTATGACATCCTCTACACCAAGGCAACCATGATCCACCATTGGTATGGCTACTTTCTCCGTGTCATCTCACCTCTCGCCACTATTGCTGCGTTCTTGTTGTTTCATTTCTATGGTAAACAAGGACAGTCCAAAATAGATGTTATCATCACCTACATCTTGTTTGGTGGTGCATTTTTTCTGGACATGGTATCATTAGTCAAGGCTGCAATGTCAACATGGACATGTGATTTATTGGAAAATAAAGGAGGATGGGATGCGAAGTTTTGTAAGCGACTTCATTCTTGTCGTCGCCTTGTCAAGGCAGCATCCTGTAGAGGGTGGTCAGGATCCATCGGGCAGTATAATTTGTTTGACGCGTGCTCTCGTGATATGACAAAGAGAAGCATCTGGGTGTTGAAGAAGATAAAGCTCGACGATTGGCGGAAGAGATATTAGTACAAGGGGACCTCCGTGATTCAGAGTGATGTCAGAAAGTTGTTGTTTCAAGAGATATGGCTGACGATTCAGAATAATGATGTTCTCTCCGCGATGTTCGATGTGAAATCCGCAGAAGGTAAAAATATTGAACTTCAGGAAGTGATTTTTATCTGGCACATCACCACCAACATTTTCCTCTCGTGTCCCGAAGCAAAAAGTGTAGAATCCCAATATGTGAAGACCATCAAGGCCATTAGTGCCCTGTCGAATTACATGATGTTTCTTGCCGTGGCACGCCACGACATGCTACCAGCCATTAAGCTCCGCAGCATGTGTGAGAAGACTAGCGACGATTTGCAGAAAATATGGAGTGTGGCGGCTCCTGAGGAAAGGAAGGAAGGGTTTGTAGGCATACTGGCTGGGCTGATCTCAAAGAAGGCGGCTGCAATCTACTTTTCGTATGATAAGCGTGACCATGGAACCGTGTTTGCCCAGGAACTGAAGCGTGCAATAGGAGGTCAGAATTTGCTTCAAAGAATTAGTTTGTGCCAGGATACCAAACCCATGTTTGACCATATACTGCCTAAATACAAAACTAAACTGGCTGTGGAGAAAGTGTTGGACCTCGTCTTGGACGCATGCATGGGTGCGTATGCTCGTCGCTGCGTCAACCAAATGCAGCAGGGAGTCCCATGCCAAGCAGCTCAGCCGCGGCGGAGAGCTCATAACCATCGCGTGGATCATGACGGAGCACCTCGAGAGGCGGGTGAGTCGGTGACCAGTTTGCATGATTGTACTTTTCCTTTTCCTTTTTCATTTTTTGAGTTGGTCATACTTATTCTTGTTACTCTGTTGTCTGAGACCAGATGTCCTGAGTCCTATTTATTTATTCAAGTTTTTGTAAGACACATAAATGTTGTGAATCAACTCTTTGAAAAATCATAAGTACGCATGTGTTTTCTCTTTGCATGGTAATACGCGTCTCATTCATATGACAAAGATCATATTACAATGCACATATACGCTGACCTGACAAAACTAAAAAGACAGAAAAACGCTAGCTTCTGCATAAAGGAGCAGACGCTGTCAGCTATGCGTTGGACTATGCGCCAAGCTATGCGTTGGTGTGGGAGCAGATGCTGTCACAATGACGGAGCCCGATCGAGGACATGAATCCACTGCAAGAATGTCGCCGCAGCCTCATCATCCTGCTTGAACAGACTAGTTCTCAAACACATCACCGACCATGCATAGAGCTGATAGTCTCGTCGGGAGAGAATCTGGAGCTGCTTTATTCAATGTCATCGCCAAAGTCAAGATGTCGAAAAACCCAAAACCTAAGATATTAGGGCCCTAAATAACTAAAGCTACACGATCCACATGTGCGGAATCCGGTGGCTGCTACCGGCTAAGATTTCCTGAATCCAGGGGCTAGGATTCGATGGTTTGCATGCCTCCTATTTTTTTGTACACAATGTTGGTTGCGATAATTCGAAGCACACCAACTATATTTTGCATCGTACATATATACTATCTTCTTTATTCAATTGCAATTGAGTAAATTTCATTGTCATTGATGACATGTGGATTTAGAAAGCATGGAACATTATCAAGTGTGTTTTCATTGATAATAATCATCGGAGCCGAGTAATCACAACTACTTTTATTCTCAAAATTGCCACAAACACTAATGATATTTACAAGCTGAAACCCCTTTCTCAATATTTGTCTCAAGAATTATTCTATACCAGATTGTTTGGTGGCAAAGATAAATGTTCTTTTGATCAACCGGCTGAAGTATCAAAGAAATTTTTACAGAACCGTGGAGGTGTGCCAATAGCTATAATAACAATGGTTAGTTGGTTGGCTGGTAAACCTATGGAGGGTTGGTCTAAAGTATTCAACTCTATTGGTTTTGGATCTGGAGATAATAACACAGATGAAGATAACTCGAGGAGGGTATAATTATAATTTTGTTATTATGATCTCCCTTGTCATCTAAGGTCTTGTCTGCTGCATCTGAGCATATACCCAGAGACACATTGATAGGGCAGTGGGTCGCGGAAGGATTTGCCAATGAGGATCCAGGGGTAAGTTTATTTGAGACTGGAGAAAGATACTTTAACGAACTCTTAAATAGAGGCATGATTCAACTCGGGCAGCAGTAGTTCCGCAGCACCTGCTATAGCAGGTGCAAACCAGTGTGGCGCTTCAGGACAGGGGATTGATCAGACACAGAGGATAACAATGAGGCTCCCCAGCCCTGAATGATAGCGTTGCTGCGCTGAATGATCAGTTAAACCGCAGTATTACTTTTCTTAAAATTTGATATTATTAGAACTTGTTGTTATTCCTGAATGATCCTTGGTCTGTAATAATGAGGATAGTATGATGAGCCAGGTTTTTTGCCCCATAGTCTGTGCCTATCAGGACAGCGGGTTTTCCTGGCCATGCTAATATCCTACAGTGTTTTTTTCCATTTTCGTACTCCACTTTGTTATATACTAACATGATAGAGGAACTTGTTGTTTCCATTCTCTATGAGGCCAAGCACTTTACAATCCAGGATCTACGAGCGTGGTATAGATACTGTATTAGGATTTAGGATTCCTACTATAATTGTTGGCAAAGCAAAGAAAAAAACATCTGTTCTCAGCAGATGCCAGATAGTGTCTTGCATATATAAATCAGGCCCAAAAAGACTGACACCAACCTCAGCACAATGTACAGCCAACTACTCCAGCAAATACATCATGCATGCGAGACACAAGTAATGCACCGAACAATAGATCTGCACGACCAGAAAACCTCGCGTACCGGATGGCGACGAGGACGGCCTGCTTATGTTGAGCGGCGCCACGCGGTGGGAGGCAGCCGGAGAAAGAGGCACCGTTGGCCGGAACGGCCGCTGCTCGCTGCGTGGGCCTCGACCCGAGCCGGGTGAGCGGCGTTGCGCCTGGGGCAGAAGCGGTGTTTGCCCTAGGATGCGATCCTGTGGGACAGGTGGCGGCAGGTGCCAGCGGCTATTGTTTAACAAGGTTTTTTTTCCAACAAGGTGGTGGCTTCTTTTTTCTCTCCATCTTTTGTAACTGCAGATACATTATCGGAGGCTCACAAATGCTGAATGGAAACACGTTAAGGAGAGACTACAAAGAAAACTTAGCAGTTGGGAAGGTAAACTGCTGTCTCTGGGCGAAAGATCGGTCCTCATGAATTTGGTACTAAGTAGTATGGACTATATATGATGTCCTTCTTCCAGTTGTCAAAAAGAAGTGTTACATATATTGGATTATTTCCATTAAGATTCTTTTGGCAAGAAGATAGCAAGAGAAAGAAATATCGACTAGCTAAATGGAGTGTGGTTTGGCGTCCCAAAGACCAAGGCGGGTTGCCCATTCATGACCTTGAAGTTAAGAATAGGGTCCTTCTCGGTAAATGGTTTTTTAAATTACTTATAGAAGACGGTGTATCACAAACCCTGCTCGGGAGGAAATATGCCGGTTCCAAGGCAATATCTCAAGTATACCGAAAGACTGGGGATTCTTACTTTTTGGCGGGGCTTATGGCTACAAAGAAATATTTCTTCTACTATGGATCTTTCTTGATTAAGGATGAGTCAAAAATTAGATTCTGGAAGGATAAGTGGCTAGGAAATGCCACATTTCAGGAACAATATCCGGCTCAATGCAACATTGTGTGTCACAAGAGTGATATTATCGTCACGGTATTGAAATCATTTCCGCCAAATGTGACGTTAATAAGGGATTTAATTGGATCCAAACTACAATCCTGAAACATCCTACTCCAGCGGTTGTCCACGTACAACTGTCACATGTGTCCGATGTATTTTGGCGAAACCTACATGGGAATGGACAATTCTGAAGATTCTATGTATAGAACGTTAATCCAGCCTGAGTGATAATTCCAAGAAGATCTGTAAGATGAAGACACCTCTTAAGAATAAAATCTTTACATGGTATCTACATCGCGGAGTCATTCTTACTAAAGATAACCTTATTAAGAGGAATTGACATGGATGTCGGCAATGTATATTTTTTTTCACCATGACGCGACAATAAAATATTTATTCTTCCAATGTAAATTGGCTTATTTTATACGGTCAGTCATCAAAATATCTTCTAGCTTATATATTTCTGTAGTGCTAGTAATATATTTGGCAACTGGTTACATGAGATAGATCACAGGTTTAGAACTCTTCTTAGGATGGATGCGCTTGCCGTTATTTGGTCGCTTTGGCTGTATAGAAATGATAAGTTTTTTAACGATAAAAGTATTTCTCTTATGCAAGTTATATATAGACATACCAATACTCTTCGTTTATGATCCTCTCTAAAACATGTGGAGAATGGAGACTTGTTTACGAACGTGTATACACGATTAGAGGCTACGACGAGAGATATTTTTACCCAACATGGATGGCAGCATGATCTTAGGATTGCCCCATCCTCCACTTTACGCAATATACGGCCTCGGGGCTGGTGTGGATGTCGGAGCGGCGGATTCGGATTTGGTGGTAGGGTGTCGGCTCCGGTTGCTCGGGTGACGGAGTCAGCGACTCGTTGGGGGCGCGGCCTCGGGGTCGGTGTGTGCATTGCTTATGTATCGGTTTTCGACCAGTTTTCCTAATTAACTAGTCACCTCTCTTCTTCTTAATGAAAAGGCAGAGCTCCTGCTTGTTCCTCGGAAAAGAAAATTGTGAACCACGTATAGAGCAAAATGAGTGAATGCACTCTTTAAAGTATATCGATATACATCCGTACGTAGTCAGTAGTGGTATCTCTGAAAAAACTTATATTTAAGAACGAAGGAAGTACTATTTATAGGTCAAAGATTAGAGTTAGGGACCTGCCAGGAGATGACAAGCTCGCTAGGCGCTGCCAGGAGCCCCGCGCCTAGCAGGCTTGTGGCCTCCTGGCATGTCCCCTGCCGTGCATTCCAAGCCTGAATGATTTGTTTTCTTCCAAAAAAATTCCTTCCGAAGGTTTTATTCTGTTTGGACTCCGTTTAATATTCCATATCTGCAAACTCAAAAACAAGGAAAAAAAGAAACTGACACTAGGCTCTAGATTAATAGGTTAGTCCTAAAAATAATATAAAATAGCATATTCATGCATATAAAACATCCAAAACAGATAATATAATAGCATGTCTGTTGAGGAACGTCGCATGGGAAACAAAAATTTTCCTACGCACACGCAAACCTATCCATGGTGATCAACATCTACGAGAGGGAGAGTGGATCTACGTACCCTTGTAGATCGCTAAGCGGGAAGCGTTAAGAAACACGGTTGGTGTAGTCGAACATCTTCGCGATCCAAATCGCCGAGCGTCCCGCGATCTCATCACGATCCGTCCCGCGATCCAATCACGATCCGTCCCGTGAACTCATCATGATCCGTTCCGCGATCTCATCACGAACCGTCTCGCAATCTCGATCACGGTCCTTCCGATCTAGTACCGAACGGACGGCACCTTCGCGTTCAGCACACGTGCAGCTTGATGACGATCTCCACCGTCTTGATCCAGCAAGATAAGGTGGAGAGGAGAGAGAGTTCACCGGCAGCGTGACGGCGCTCCGGTGATGGTGGCGGAGCAATTCCGGCAGGGCTTCGCCTAAGCACTGCGGAACTACGATCTAGAGGAGAAACTATGCACCGGTGGAACGGGTAGCACGTGGCCGGAAATTCTGTCCAAAAACCACCCAATCCACTAGTATATATAGGAGGAGAGGAGAGGAGAGGCATCCAACGCCTTTGGGTCGGCCGAAATAGGAGGTGGGAAGCAATCCTACTTCACCTCCAATACTAGTTGGAGTAGGATTGCCTCCTATTGGCTGATTTTCCACTTTTTTGCTTTAGGACTTTCTCTCCTGCGCCATGGGCCTTTGCGGCTGTTTTGCCAGCCCACTAAGGGCTGGTTAATACTCTTCCACAGCCCATGGACCTCTTGGGGTCGAAATACCCCTCCCGGAGGTCTCCCGGTACACTACCGGCACTCACGGTACACTCCCGGCACTCCCGGTACACTACCGATGAGCCCGAAACTTTTCCGGAAACCAAACTGGGACTTCCTATATATGAATATTTACCTCCGGACCATTCCGAAGCTCCTTGTGACGTCCGGGATCTCATTCGGGACTCCGAACAAACTTCAGTCACCACCATACATAACTCTACACTACCGAAACGTCACCGAACCTTAAGTGTGCAGACCCTGCGGGTTCGAGAACTATGTAGACATGACCGAGACACCTCTACGGTCAATAACCAATGGCGGGACCTGGACGTCCACATTGGTTCCTACATACTCTACGAAGATCTTTATCGGTCGAACCTCTATGTCAAGGATTCAGTTAATCCCGTATAACGTTCCCTTTGTTCTTCGGTATGTTACTTGCCCGAGATTCGATCGTCGGTATCTCCATACCTAGTTCAACCTCGTTACCGGAAAGTCTCTTTACTCATTCCGTAATACAAGATCCCGCAACTAACAATTAGTCACTTTGCTTGCAAGGCTTATTGTGATGTTGCATTACCGAGTGGGCCCCGAGATACCTCTCTGTCACACGGAGTAACAAATCCCAGTCTCGATCCATGCCAACTCAACAAACACCATCGGAGATACCTGTAGAGCACCTTTATAGTCACCCAGTTACGTTGTGACGTTTGATACACACAAGGCACTCCTCCGATATACGTGAGTTGCATGATCTCATGGTCATAGGAACATATACATTGACATGCAGAAAACAGTAGCAATAAACTGACACGATCATATGCTACGTTTGTAGTTTGGGTCTTGTCCATCACATCATTCTCCCAATGATGTGATCCCGTTATCAAATGACATCTCATGTCCATGGCTAGGAAACCTTAACCATCCTTTGATCAACGAGCTAGTTCACTAGAGGCATACTAGGGACATTGTGTTGTCTATTTACCCACACATGCAATGTGTTTCCAATCACTACAATTATAGCATGGATAATAAGCGATTATCATGAACAAGGAAATATAATAATAAACACTTTATATATTGCCTCTAGGGCATATTTCCAACAGTCTCCCACTTGCACTAGAGTCAATAATCTAGTTCACATCACTATGTGATTTACATGGTAATGAATCGAACACCCATACAGTTCTGGTGTTGATCATGTTTAGCCCTTGGAAGAGGTTTAGTCAACGGGTCTGCAACATTCAGATCCATGTGCACTTTGCAAATATTTATGTCCTTCTCCTCGATGTAGAACCGGATGGAGTTGAAGCGTCGGTTTATGTGTCTGGTCCTCTTGTGAAACCTTGGTTCCTTGGCTAGAGCAATGGCACCAGTGTTGTCACAGAACAGGTTTATTGGATTCAGTGCACTGGCACTACTCCAAGATCTGTCATGAACTGCTTCATCCAGACACCTTCCTTCGCTGCCTCCGAGGCTGCGATGTACCCCGCTTCGCACGTAGAATCAGCTACCACGCTTTGCTTGGAACTACACCAGCTTACCGCTCCCCCGTTAAGAATAAATATGTATCCGGTTTGCGATTTAGAATCGTCAGGATTAGTGTCAAAGCTTGCATCGACGTAACCCTTTACGACGAGCTCTTCATCACCTCCATAAACGAGAAACATGTCCTTAGTCCTGTTAAGGTACTTAAGGATATTCTTGACCGCTTGCCAGTGCTCCATTCCAGGATCACTTTGAAACCTTCCAGCCATACTTATGGCAAGGCTGACATCGGGTCTTGTGCACAGCATTGCATACATGATAGAGCCTATGGCTGAAGCATAAGGGATGACGCTCATCTTTTCTTTATCTTCTGCAGTCACTGGGCATTGAGTCTTACTCAACTTCACACCTTGTAACACAGGCAAGAACCCCTTCTTGGCCTGTTCCATTTTGAACTTCTTCAAAACTTTATCAAGGTATGTGCTCTGTGAAAGTGCTATTAAGCGTCTCGACCTATCTCTATATATCTTAATGCCTAATATGAAAGCAGCTTCTCCTAGGTCCTTCATTGAAAAACTCTTATTCAAATATTCCTTCACGCTTTCTAGCATTTCTATATCGTTTCCAATCAGCAATAAGTCATCCACATATAACACTAGAAACGCTACAGAGCTCCCACTCACTTTCTTGTAAATACAAGCTTCTCCATAAACTTGTATAAGCCCAAACGCTTTGATCACCTCATCAAAACGCTTATTCCAACTCCGAGATGCTTGCACCAGTCCATAAATGGATCGCTGGAGTTTGCAAACTTTGTCAGCATTCTCTGGATCGACAAAACCTTCGGGTTGCATCATATACAACTCTTCCTCAAGGAAACCGTTGAGGAACACCATTTTGACATCCATCTGCCAAATTTCATAGTCGAAATAAGCAGCTATTGCCAACATGATTCTGACAGACTTAAGCATCGCTACGGGTGAGAAATTCTCATCATAGTCAACTCCGTGAACTTGTGAAAAACCCTTTGCCACAAGTCGAGCTTTATAGATGGTGACATTACCGTCTGCGTCCGTCTTCTTCTTAAAAATCCATTTGTTCTGAATGGCCTTTCGCCCTTCAGGTAGTACTTCTGAAGTTCATACTTTGTTTTCATACATGGATCCCATCTCGGATTTCATGGCCTCTAACCATTTCTCGGAATCCGGGCCCATCACCGCTCCTTCATAGCTCGTAGGTTCATTGTTGGCCAACAACATGACCTCTAAGACAGGATTGCCATACCACTCAGGAGTAGCACGCGTTCTTGTCGACCTACGAGGTTCATTAGTAACTTGATCCGAAGCTTCATGATCATCATCATTAACTTCTTCTTCAACCGTCGTAGGCTCCACAGAAACATCTTTCTGCGCTGTGCTACTTTCTGGTAGAAGCAAAGGTTCAACAACCTCATCAAGCTCTATTTTCCTCCCACTCAATTCTTTCGAGAGAAACTCTTTCTCAAGAAATGTTCCGTTCTTAGCGACAAACACTTTGTCCTCGGATCTGAGATAGAAGGTATACCCGACTGTCTCTTTCGGGTATCCTATGAAGACGCATTTCTTCGCTTTGGGTTCCAGCTTTTCAGGCTGAAGCTTTTTGACATAAGCATCACATCCCCAAACTTTAAGAAACGACAACTTCGGCTTTTTGCCAAACCACAGTTCATATGGCGTCGTCTCAACGGATTTCGATGGTGCCCTATTTAAAGTGAATGCAGCTGTCTCTAATGCATAACCCCAAAACGATAGTGGCAAATCGGCAAGAGACATCATAGAACGCACCATATCTAATAAGGTCCGATTACGACGTTCAGACACACCATTACGCTGTGATGTTCCGGGCGGTGTCAACTGTGAAACAATTCCATATTGTCTTAAGTGACTGCCAAACTCATAACTCAGATATTCACCTCCTCGATCAGATCGCAGAAATTTAATCTTCTTGTTACGATGATTCTCAACTTCACTCTGAAATTGCTTGAACTTTTCAAACGTTTCAGACTTGTGCTTCATCAAGTAAATATACCCATATCTACTCAAGTCATCAGTGAAGGTGAGAAAGTAACGATATCCACCGCGCGCTGCAACATTCATTGGACCGCACACATCAGTATGTATGATTTCCAACAAGTCACTTGCCCGTTCCATTGTTCCAGAGAACGGCGTTTTAGTCATCTTGCCCATGAGGCATGGTTCACATGTGTCAAGTGATTCAAAATCAAGTGACTCCAAAAGTCCATCAGCATGGAGCTTCCTCATGTGTTTTACACCAATATGACCTAAACGGCAGTGCCACAAGAAAGTGGTACTATCATTATCAACTCTACATCTTTTGGCATCAATGTTATGAACATGTGTCTCATCACTATCAAGATTCAATATGAATAAACCCCTAACATTGGGTCCATGACCATAAAAGATATTACTCATATAAATAGAACAACCTTTATTCTCTGATTTAAATGAGTAACCGTCTCGCAATAAACAAGATCCAGATATAATGTTCATGCTTAACGCAGGCACTAAATAATAATTATTTAGGTTCATCACTAATCCCGATGGTAATCGAAGAGAGAGCGTGCCGACGGCGATCACATCAACCTTGGAACCATTTCCCACGCGCATCGTCACTTCGTCCTTTGCCAGTCTTCATTTATTCCGTAGTTCCTGCTTTGAGTTGCAAATGTGAGCAACCGAACCGGTATCAAATACCCAGGCACTACTACGAGAACTAGTAAGGTACACATCAATAACATGTATATCATATATACCTTGTTTGTCGTTAGCCGCCTTCTTGCCAGCCAGGTACTTAGGGCAGTTCCGCTTCCAGTGACCAGTTCCTTTGCAATGAAAGCACTCAGTTTCTGGCTTAGGTCCATGCTTAGGCTTCTTTGTAGGAGTAGCAACTGCTTTGCCATCCTTCTTGGTTTTACCCTTCTTGCCTTTGCCTTTGCCGGTTTTCTTGAAACTAGTGGTTTTATTGACCATCAACACTTGATGTTCTTTCTGGATTTCAGACTCAGCGACTTTCAGCATCGCAAACAGCTCGGCGACTGACTTGTTCATTCCGTGCATGTTATAGTTCATCACAAAGCTCTTGTAACTAGGTGGCAGTGATTGAAGAACTCTATCAGTGATCGCCTCCGGCGGAAGGGTAATTCCCAACTCCGCTAGACGGTTTGAGTACCCAGACATTCTGAGTATGTGCTCACTAATAGACCCATTCTCCTCCATCTTGCAAGCATAGAATTTATCGGAGGTTTCATACCTCTCGATCCGGGCATTCTTTTGAAAGATGAACTTCAACTCCTGGAACATCTCATATGCTCCATGACGTTGAAAATGTCTTTGAAGTCCCGGTTCTAAGCCATACAATATTGCACACTGAACTATTGAGTAGTCTCCAGCACGAGCCTCCCAAGCGTTCCTAACGTCTTCGGAGGTCATGTCTTCTGGCTGGTCACCAAGTGGTGCATCAAGGACATATGACTTCTGGGAAGCCGTGAGGATAATCCTCAGATTACGGGCCCAGTCAACAAAGTTACTTCCATCATCTTTCAATTTAGCTTTCTCTAGGAACACATTAAAATTCAGGGGTGCTACTGCGCGAGCCATTGATCTATAACATAAATATGCAAAGGTTACTTAGACTATTGTTCAAGATAATGAGTTTAGTTAATCAAATTACTAAAGCTCCCACTCAAATTGACATCCCTCAGGTCATCTGAGTGTCACATGATCCAAATTCACCAACTCAAGTCCGATCATCACGTGAGTTAAGGTGGCTTCAATGGTGAACATCATTATGTTGATCATATCTACTATATGACTCATGCTCGACCTTTCGGTCTCTTGTGTTCCGAGGCCATGTCTGTACATGCTAGGCTCGTCAAGTTTAACCCGAGTGTTCTACGTGTGCAAATCTGGCTTGCACCCATTGTATGTGAACGTAGAGTCTATCACACCCGATCATCACGTGGTGTCTCAACACGACGAACTTTCGCAACGGTGCACACTCGGGGAGAACACAGTTCATCTTGAAATTCAAGTGAGGGATCACCTTATAATGCTACCGCCGTACTAAGCAAAACAAGGTGCATAAAAGGATTAACATCTCATGCAATTCATAAGTGACATGATATGGCCATGAACTTGTGTTTAAGATCTCCATCTTCGAAACACCGACATGATCTCCATCGTCACCCGCACAACACCATGATCTCCATCATCTTGATCTCCATCAATGTGTTGCCATTGGGGTTGTGGCGCCAGCCCTGCTTCTACTTCTATTGCTACCGCTTAGCGATAAAGTAAAGCATTACATAGCGCTTAATGATTGACACGCATGTCATAAAATAATTAAAGACAACCCTATGGCTCCTGCCGGTTGTCGTACTCAACGACATGCAAGTCGTGAAATTCTATACATCACATGACCATCTCATACATCACATATATCTCATCATGTAATTTTTCATATCACATCACAACATACCCTGCAAAAACAAGTTAGACGTACTCTAATTGTTGTTGCATGTTTTACGTGGCTGCTACGGGTATCTCACAAGAACGATTCTCACCTACGCATAAACCACAACGGTGATACATAGATTGATTTTCAACCTTCTCAAGGACCGCCTTTGTCGGATCCGATCCAACTAAAGTGAGAGAAACTGTCACCCGCAAGCCATCTAAGCAACAAGTTCCGTCGAGGGAACCGGTCTCTCGTAAGCGTACGAGTAATGTTGGTCCGGGCCGCTTCATCTCACAATCCCGCTGAACCAAAATCCGACCAAGGGAGGAAGCAATCTAAGCATCAACGCCCACAAACCTTTTGTGTTCTACTCGAGATCTCATCGAACCATCAACCTAGCTCATGATGCCACTGTTGGGGAACGTCGCATGGGAAACAAAAAATTTCCTACGCACACGCAAACCTATCCATGGTGATGAGCATCCACGAGAGGGAGAGTGGATCTACGTACCCTTGTAAATTGCTAAGCGGGAAGCGTTAAGAAACGCGGCTGGTGTAGTCGAACTTCTTCGCGATCCAAATCGCTGAGCGTCCCGCGATCCAATCATGAACCGTCCCGCGAACCAATCACGAACCGTCCCGCGATCTCGTCACGATCCGTCCCGCGATCCAATCACGAACGTCTCGTGGCCTTGATCACGATCCTTCCGATCTAGTACCGAACGGACGGCACCTCCGCGTTCAGCACACGTGCAGCTTGATGACGATCTCCACCGTCTTGATCCAGCAAGAGAAGGTGGAGAGGAGAGAGAGTTCACCGGCAGCGTGACGGCGCTTCGGTGATGGTGGTGGAGCAATTCCGGCAGGGCTTCGCCTAAGCACAGCGGAACTACGATCTAGAGGAGAAACTATGCACCGATGGAACGGGTAGCACGTGGCCGGAAATTCTGTCCAAAAACCACCCAATCCACTAGTATATATAGGAGGAGAGGATAGGAGAGGCATCCAAGGCCTTTGGGTCGGCTGAAATAGGGGGTGGGAAGCAATCCTACTTCACCTCCAATCCTAGTTGGAGTAGGATTGGCTCCTATTGGCTGATTTTCCACTTTTTTGCTTTAGGACTTTCTCTCCTGCGCCATGGGCCTTTGCGGCTGTTTTGCCAGCCCACTAAGGGCTGGTTAATACTCTTCCACAGCCCATGGACCTCTTGGTGTCGAAATACCCCTCCCGGAGGTCTCCCGGTACACTACCGGCACTCCCGGTACACTATCGATGAGCCCGAAACTTTTCCGGAAACCAAACTGGGACTTCCTATATATGAATCTTTACCTCCGGACCATTCCGAAGCTCCTCGTGACGTCCGGGATCTCATCCGGGACTCCGAACAAACTTCGGTCACCACCATACATAACTCTACACTACCGAAACGTCACCAAACCTTAAGTGTGCAGACCCTGCGGGTTTGAGAAGTATGTAGACATGACCGAGACACCTCTAAGGTCAATAACCAATGGCGGGACTTGGACGTCCACATTGGTTCCTACATATTCTACAAAGATCTTTATCGGTCGAACCTCTATGTCAAGGATTCAGATAATCCCGTATAACGTTCCCTTTGTTCTTCGGTATGTTACTTGCCCGAGATTCGATCGTCGGTATCTCCATACCTAGTTCAACCTCGTTACTGGCAAGTCTCTTTACTCGTTCTGTAATACAAGATCCCGCAACTAACAATTAGTCACATTGCTTGCAAGGCTCATTGTGATGTTGTATTACCGAGTGGGCCTCGAGATACCTCTCCATCACACGGAGTAACAAATCCCAGTCTCGATCCATGCCAACTCAATAGACACCATCGGAGATACCTATAGAGCACCTTTATAGTCACCCAGTTACGTTGCGACGTTTGATACACACAAGGCACTCCTCCGATATCCGTGAGTTGCATGATCTCATGGTCATAGGAACATATACATTGACATGCAGCAAACAGTAGCAATAAACTGACACGATCATATGCTACGTTTGTAGTTTGGGTCTTGTCCATCACATCATTCTCTCAATGATGTGATCCCGTTATCAAATGACATCTCATGTCCATGGCTAGGAAACCTTAACCATCCTTTGATCAACGAGCTAGTTCACTAGAGGCATACTAGGGACATTGTGTCTATTTACCCACACATGCAATGTGTTTCCAATCACTACAATTATAGCATGGATAATAAGCGATTATCATGAACAAGGAAATATAATAATAAACACTTTATATATTGCCTCTAGGGCATATTTCCAACAATGTCATCATCAAAAATTATAGATACGTTGGAGACATGTCAAGGGGTTGTACCAGGGGTCTTCGATGGGTGACCTGACGTTCTCGATGTGCCATGTCGTTTGTCCGCTCCTGCGTCTCCTAAGGAGTTGTATACCTCTATGAGTTTTGTTGTTGGCGAGTGGACCTTTGAAAGAAGATCTTGAGAAGTCACCGAAGTATGGATGAGCTTTACGCCTTAGCAGGTCCTTGATGGTACATGTACTGTGTTCGAGGACATTTAATGGTAGTAGTTCGGTCCAGCCGAACACTTACCCTTGATAATTTTCCTCACCGCCGCCCATAAAAACTTGAGCGCGAAGTTGTGCCTCCTCAGCACGTGTTTTGTTGGTCCTGGGGCTGTGCGATGGGGGGCGAGTCCCTATTTATGGGGAGAAGAAGGTTCTGGGAGTTTGGGCTGAAACCGAACTCGCTTCCCAGCCTTACGTGCCTTTACGGCAGATGCCGGCGTTTGTCGATCATTACTTTAATGGAATTCGGCAGCCAGGGCCAACGCATGTTCCTCAGTTCGGAGGGAGCGCTCTGTGTTGCCGTTGGCAGTAATGACCCCCTTGGGGCCGTGCATCTTGAGCTTGAGGTATGCGTAGTGTGGGATGGCGTTAAACCGAGCAAACGTTGTACGACCTAGCAGGGCGTGATAGCCGTTGCGGAAAGGTACAATGTCGAAGATCAAGTCTGCGCTTCGAAAGTTATTGGGCGAGCCAAACACTACTTCCAGGCTTACAAAGCCCGTGCACCGGGCTTCGATGCCTGGGATCACTCCTTTGAAGGTAGTGTTGCTGGGTTCGATCCTTGACGGATCTATACCCATCTTCTTCACCGTATCTGAGTAAATGACGCTGAGGCTATTTCCTCCGTCCATTAGGACTTTAGTGAGGTGATACCCGTCTATGATGGGGTCTAGGATGAGGGCGGCCGAACCCCCATGACGGATACTGATCGGGTGGTCACGTCGATCGAAGGTGGTCGGATACGCCGACCATGGGTTATACTTCGGGGCTACAGGCTAGACGGCATAGACCTCTCGAATGGTGTGTTTCCTCTCCTTTTTGGGTATATAAGTGGCGTATATCATATTTATTGTTTTTACCTCTGGAGGGAACATCTTTTGTCCGCGACCGATCGGACCGCGAGGCTCATCCTCGTCCATGTTGCGTGGGCTCTTGCCTTGATCCTCGGATGCGAGTTTGCCGACCTATTTGAATACCCAACAATTGTGGTTGGTGTGGTTGGCGGGCTTCTCTTGACTGCCATGGATCTGGCAAGGCCTCTCCATGACCTTGTCCAATGGGGTGGGTCCGTCGCGACTGCCTTTAGGAGGCTTTTTCCGTTGCATGGGTCAGGAATTGCGGAAGCCGGCGTTAACTTCCGTGTCATCGGCGTTGTTGTGCCGACCTTATTCTTGTTGCGCTTTGGTTTCCTGTTTTCGTCCCAAACTTTGGAGGTTCCTGGGTCTTCGGGGTTGTGGCTCCGTCTACCTAGCCAGTTATCCTCACCTGCGCAGAAGCGAGTCATGAGTGATGTAAGGGCGGACATTGTCTTGGGTTTATCCTGGCCGAGCTGGCAAGACAACCATTCATCCCGAATATTGTGCCTGAAGGAGGCTATTGCCTCGGTGTTTGGGCAGTCAACTATCTGTTTTTTCTTGGTCAATAACCAATTCCAGAATTGCCGAGTCGACTCTCCTTGCTTCTGGACGACGTTGCTCAGGTCGGAGGAGTCCGGCGGCCGAACATAGGTGCCTTGGAAGTTTGATCGGAATGCTTCCTCTAGATCTTCCCAGCACCCAATGGTACTTGATGGGGTGGAGATCGTCTCCTCATGCCATGTGGATGTGGAGGAGGAAATCCTCAATCCATGTTTTTAGGTCAGTTGTTCCATTGTACTGTTCTATGTTCACGGGTTTGAACCCTTCCGGGAACTGATGCTGCATCACATCATCAGTGAACCACAATGGGTGGGCAGCGCCTCTGACCCGAGCTATGTCGCGCATGTAATCGGCGTCTATTTTGGCCCGGTTTCGGTCCCGACTTCTATTGTTGTGGTCGAGCCAGGGCCGGTACCGACCCCGTCTATCGGGGGAGTACCCTCTTGATCCGTAGATGGATCTTGTATGACTTGTTCTATAGTTCAGGTCATGTCGTAGGTCAAACCTGTCATCGGGATCTATTGGCTCATTTCCCCTTCTACGGGGTATCGTCGGTCTATAACCGATGTCGTCAGCCGTCCTATCTCGTCCTCGAGGAGGACGGTCTGGTTTGTCATATGGGGTATGTTTGGGAGACATCTTATTAAGAGGAATTGACATGGATGTCTGCAATGTATATTTTTTTTCACCATGACGCGACAATAAAATATTCATTCTTCCAATGTAAATTGGCTTATTTTATACGGTCAGTCATCAAAATATCTTGTGGCTTATATATTTCTGTAGTGCTAGTAATATATTTAGCAACTGGTTACATGAGATAGATCACAGGTTTAGAACTCTTCTTAGGATGGGAGCACTTGCCGTTATTTGGTCGCTTTGGCTGTATAGAAATGATAAGTTTTTTAACGATAAAAGTACTTCTCTTATGCAAGTTATATATAGACATACCAATACTCTTCGTTTATGGTCCTCTCTAAAACATGTGGAGAATCGAGACTTGTTTACGAACGTGTATACACGATTAGAGGCTACGACGAGAGATATTTTTACCCAATATGGATGGCAGCAATATCTTAGGATTGCCCCATCCTCCACTTTACACAATATACGGCCTCGGGGCTGGTGTGGATGTCGGAGCGGCGGATTCGGATTTGGTGGTAGGGTGTCGGCTCCGGTTGCTCGGGCGACGGAGTCAACGACTCGTTGGGGGCGCGGCCTCGGGGTCGGTGTGTGCATTGCTTATGTATCGGTTTTCGACCAGTTTTCCTAATTAACTAGTCACCTCTCTTCTTAATGAAAAGGCAGAGCTCCTGCTGGTTCCTCGAAAAAGAAAATTGTGAACTACGTATGAAGCAAAATGAGTGAATGCACTCTTTAAAGTATATCGATATACATCCGTATGTAATCAGTAGTGGTATCTCTAAAAAACTTATATTTAAGAACGAAGGAAGTACTATTCTGGCCACAACTTTAGTGACTTAGGGGCCCACTTTTCATACACTCAAAGACGGTTGCACTTAAGGCACCTGAGCTCTGTGTACATTAGATACAGTGCTAGACACATGTTTGTTTAACACTTAGTATCTTGGTCACAATCATCCCTAGTAGAAGAGCCTTTGAGCATAAGCAGCAGGTGCCTTACTACTCGCATAGAAATCTCGGGTTCGCGCAGGAGACGTAGCACGTTTTGCCTGGAGTGGTAGATCGTGACAAGTTCCGGGTAATGTCTTGGGAAGATTTTGGGATGCGCTTCTTTGGGCGGGAGCTCGACTTTTCCCCACTTTTGGTGTCCACGGCTTTTTGTGTAATGTCCCGTCACTTGGGGGCGTCTTTGCCCTTATTGGCCAGCCAACCCTCACGGCGGGGAGGTCCAGGTCTTTAGCTCACCGCACTATGACTCGCAGCGGTTCCTGTCATACTTGGTTGGTCCCTCCTTATTCTGCAGGTTTTCCTCGACCTAGAGGATCTGTTGCCAGCCTACTTCATAACCTTAAGCTTGTGCAAGCAGTTCTTCCTTGTGCCTGATGACCTCTATGGCCGACCTGATCAGCCTCTCTCGAAAACCGTCGTGGCACGCCCTACCAAGTGACTCGTTGAGGATAGCCTCATCATAGGGATACAACTTGTTGTTGGGCTCCCCATAGTACTGTGACACATCGGGTGGAGGACTCTTGGGGCCGTTGTTCTTGCCATCACTATGGTCGTTGATGCCATCCTTGTCGCAGCCATTCTTTCCAGTGTTTGGCACGTCCACCATGTACATGTCGTGGGTAGAGGTTTCCTTCCACTTGCCCAAGCACTTACATTCAACATTACCCGGAGGCCAGCACTAGGCATAGCAGCCTCATAAAGAACGAGTGTGGTTTTCTGTAGGCTGAGCTCCGTGGCATTCCTTATCCTCACCCCTCTAACATTGCATTGAGATTTATGCTAGCCAACTAACTTACTACATGAAACTTTCTCTTTTTTTTCTCAAATGAAGCAACATATGTATGGACTTCAAGCTTTGTAGGTCAAAAAAACTTTAGAACTTCAATGTGCGAAAAAACTTCCAGATTTTTTTGTCTGACATAAATTTACAAAATGGATTTTTTAAAAGTAAAACAATATTTTAAGTACTTATGATGCATGAAAAATATGGTTTTTTTTCTCACATTGTACTTGAAATATTTTGTTGTGATGCAAAGTCTGGAATTCTTATGTTGTTTTATATGGGAACTACAAAAAGGAAAAAAGTGCTTGCACGGATCGCAATGCAGAAAATGAATGGCTAGATAAGGGGTGCCATGCAGCCTGAGCTACACCACAACTTTCTCAAATCCAGCCCAGATTTAGCCTGCATTTCAGCAGTCACACACTGGTAGCAGTTTCGTCCTGGAACAAACACAAGGGGGCAGAGAGCACAGAGCGATTCTTCATTTTGTATTCGAAAATGATAAAAATATAACTTTGGCCTCATGTCAACACGACTCAAATGCTCAAATGTTATAGTAGTTTTGCCGCAAACATATTATTGTATGGGTGACTACAAAAGAAGCATGCTCCTGTTGCAGCTGCCTGGGAAGTAAGGAGAGATAGCTTCGTATATAGCAAACAAAGCCTGAAGAACAAGATAGTTCAGAATCCATGTGAATCAAATCAGAATGCATAAGCTAACATACTGCTGAATTGTCATCCTCAAGGCAAGCAACACTCACACTATTATGGGTTCTGTAGTTGTAATGGTATAAACACACCACATGCACAACAGAACCTCTTATTTTATTTAAATACAAGGATAAGCACAATCCAATCAAACCAAACCAAACCAAACCACACGGCTGATACACACCAAAATAAACAAGCAGGTGCACACACGCATCATCAGGCACCAAGTTATTAAACACAACGTCAACTCGGCGAGCCAGCACCTGATTCAACCGTTGCAGCAGAAGAAAATCATCCCATTACCACATCTGCAAATGTGATGATAAAACTAGTTAAATGAAGACGAAAAGATAGCTGAATGAATAAAAGAAGCATGCACATATGAAGAAAGATACAGTAGAACAGAGGGGCAACTGGCTCGTTGCTATATGTATGGTTTGGCGATTCAGATATATGGCACATGCATAGTAAGTGCATACACATGATTTATATAAGGATGACATGGCATAGTCAGTCAACAAGAAAAAGGTGAGTGCATGTGTATGCTTACCTGAACATTCATGATAATTCAACGGAGGACCGAGACTCTGGGCAGGACCTTCTTGTAGTACAATGAGTGATGTGTCTCAAAGAGCGATGGGTGGTGACCGGCCTCCAGACCATCCCACTCTAGGTTGTCCCACAAGTCCTTCTCGCAATCCACAATAGGAAGACCGGCTCCATGTCGAAGGCCCAAAGCCGGGAGGCGCCTAAGGCCCCAAGAACCCCTTATCCTGACAGTCTCAAGCTTGGGAGCAAACATCTTGGCTTCAGATATTACCTCCAGATTGTGGAGTTGATGCAGGTAGATGTACTTTAGATTAGGAAAGTTCTTCACCGTGTCTTCTAATTTGCCGGCTTTGTAATCCACATCCCATGGGAAGATCTGCCTGAGATTGCCGCAGTCGACTATTTGGAGGGTCTCCAGGCTAGGTAAGATGAATGATGAGATTGGTAGAACAAACTTGAGCCTCGGGCAGTTGTGCAAGTGTATGCTCCGCAGTTGTCCAAATGCAGATTCTTCCTCAGCTACCGCAATTATTACTTTGCTCCAAATGCAGCCGGCCGTTGGGAGATCGGTCGCCCACATGGTCTCTAATTGAGGAAACCAATAGTACCTCTTGTTGCTGCAAGGGGTGAAAATTGCGTGTAACTTAGGACACTTCTCGACATGGCACCATCTCAAATGAAACCGGGAATGTATACCTATATGGACTAACTGTTTGGGGGTAACTCCAAGGATGGAAGAATGGTCATGGACGTGCAAGGAATGTGCCCAGCACATCAATTGACGAGTAGCTATGAGTCCCCAATCGGACTCCACGTCAGTGAAGTTAATTCCATCGCCAATCTCAATGTGGCGGTGCAGGGGTACAAGTCGTGGGATTTCATAAGCATCAGCGACCCCCTCGAGTACGATATCATGGTAGCAGCATCGGATGGGGCTTCGGGCTGGACAAACTATCTGCACATTGCTGACGCTTCTCCTCGCTTCACCTTTGATCTCCAAAGACTTATCTAGATTCAAGTATAGGCTATCAGTAATCAAAGACTTGGGACCGGCTTCCAAAGAACCGAGCACCAAGGACTGGATGAACCTTGCATCTCTAACATAAACTTTGCCATCATATTTTCCGTTCAAAGAGCGGATAAATGAAGAGTCATGTGGCCTTATGGAGTCCTTTACTTGAGAGCTGATGTGTAGCATTTTCAACCTTCTTTCAACGTCCCACCATAGTACTGCACAAAGCTTCTCGCAGCCTATCAGAAAGAGCCGCTCTAGTTTTGGCACCTGCACCACCTCTTGGCTGAAGTCGAGTTTCCTTATTAAAGTGCATGATAGATCTAGCTCCTCAAGGCACGGCAATGCTCCACGCAATGTGAAGTTCTCCAAATGCACACAACCGACCAAAGAGATCATGGAGACTCTTGCTTTTTGACTTGAACTTGTAGTTAGGCTGAATGATTCAATTGCTGGAGGGAGTCCTTCAGGTCCAACATACTCCAGCTCAACACAACCATCTAGAATCAGAGTCTTCAGACCAATTGCCCCTGATAGCCTTGGCAAAACTTTTATCATATTCCCCGATAGATCGAGGAGCTCCAACTTCGCCATATGTGTGAATTCATCCATTTCATTCGTCTCCCAAGAGCATGTAGATTCAATTATTCGAAGCTTGCGAAGGTTTTGCAGTTGTCGCCATGAAAAGTTAATGTGCCAAATCCTTCCCCTCTTCATGTGCACCTCCCTAATGTTTGCAGCCATTTGCTGTATTGTCTCAGGTGACAGAGCCAATTCCCAGGTTGTGTCATATATATCTAGCACCCATAGGTTGTGAAAAAATTCCATAGTTGGTTTTCCTTGCTTCACGGGTTCTTCTTTCTGTTGATCCTTGCAACTATCCAATCCAAGGAAGCGTAAGCTTCGGCAACAGCGGAAAGGAGGCAAAGAAAAATTGAAGGAGCAATTGCATAATCTGAGCACACGAAGCTTGTCCGCTTGATGAAACATGCCATCAGGTAATGATGTTATTGGAGGATCGGATCCCATTGGGCCTGCAAGGAAAAATGATGTTGACTCTGGAGGTATAGTCATTGCCTCAATCTTTCGAGCTTCCTCCATACTACTAGAAGTAGCAACAATCCAACGTTTTTGAGGAGCACCCAAAATTTCAGCAAAAGGGGGAATTGTATCAAATGAGTACTTCGCTACTCTGATCCATTGGTACAAAGCAGTGGCAACATTCCATGCTTCATCATCCTGACCTTGTACTATGCCATCACAGACCCAATAGTTGGTGGCATGGGTAGCCCACTTGTAGTCAATAATGTCATCACCCAAAGAGAGTAATGACAAGCGGTACATGCAACACTCGGCTGCTATTTCAGGGGTGACGACAAGATTTCCTATGGATCGAGAAATTTCTCTAGCCTCTGCATGTAGAAAAAGCTTCCCACTACTGTGAGAAGCTTCATCATAAATATGAAGTTTTGTATTGTCCACCTTTTTCGCAATTCCTGAATTGAGCAGAAACCTTCCTCTAAAAGTCCACAATATTCTAGTGCCAAACGCTCCTTGAGGAATGCCTACATCTTGCAAGTCAACTGTGTTGTAGCTCCCATTCTGAAATACCACTAAACATCTATGTTCTTGTAGGGATCGATGGATTACTGTCACAACATGTTGTATCTCATCTCGAGATCCCTCATCTAACCCTTCCAAATCATCCTTTTCATCTTGCTTGTCAAAAATAGCCATTACACGTTCAGGAAGCTTTAGTTCCTCAGCTATTTTCCTTTGTACCGCTCTTCGACTTTTCCACCTTGAGCAATCAATGTGGATGATCTTGTCGAAATTCTTTGACAAAGATGATGGAGGGTCTTCGACAATAGCTCTAAGCACTGCAGAAGCAGCCAACCCGTGCCATCCATTATAATAGATGGCGCCATGTTCAGTGTCCTCAAGTACAAGGCACAAACTCTGTATCGCCGCCTCAACATGAGGTGAAGAATAGCACAGCTCCTGATTATGGCAGTCAACTGGGTTAAATTGACGTGTATAGCAGTTGCGGCCTAGTATTACTTATTTAAAGGTATATATGTAAAGCTAGAAGTGATCAATGCAACATCCATGCTGCTGATTGTTTGTTAGTTTTGATCAGGACCACTAAGCTTGGCATGAATGGTCATGGACGTAAATCAGATTCATCATGGTCCTTCGACACATGAAATTAGAGCCCTTACGGAGCAAGCGATTTAACGACTAAAGAGGAGAGATGGGATGGAGACCGGGGTGGGTGGGGTAACTAAAAGAGGGGGATTTCTATAAATTGCATATACAAAGGACATAACCCCACTGTATCAAGTGCCCTTATCACTCTCATGAAAATGGTCGAACCGACGTTTGAAAGATTATAATAATTGTGTTCCCATACAAAACAATATATCAAGATTTTTGCATGTGCGAGTAACTATATGTACCATGTGGTAGAAAGATAGGTATGATTTGGCACTTTTAAATCCTGCATGCATAAAAAAAAATTAAGGTCCGAGAAAACACATCTTCGTCGCATCTTTGTGATGCACTTTATTGTTTGATGCTAGTTATGTAATGAAATGACGCATCAAAGTTTTAAACAACGGACTATGGCAAATAGCGGCGGAAACGTTAGGGCGCTAAATGGTGCTAAACGGCTTAGGGTGATGATTCTCCAAACGATATAGTGTCGAGGTAGCGCGCTATTTAAAAATAAATGACGCCTATATTAAGAAGAATAGATGTGTGTGCACAGTGCCATGACAAACAGAAAAGGTCAATAACATTTAACAAGAACACAACTCGAGTGAAACAAGCATGCATATGTAAGAAAAATACCTCCCAGTTGCTAGGCATGATGAGTTTCTGAATATGCCGGTCCAGGCGCCCAACAATTAAACAGAAGAAGCTCCAGATCTAACCCATGCGAGCCTTGCGATCGAGCAGCTACAAGAGCATCTTAATCAGTTATATGTACACTTGCTTCTTAAAACTAAGTTGAAGCAACTAGTACGAGCGAGGTAGCAGAAGAAGGGTCGATACTAATACCATAATCAGCAGCTACATTACATATCCAGCAGTACGTGTTGATGCTGTTTGCTCCGGGAAGAAAGATGGTGGCCACAGGATGGACGAGGAATAAAACAATGGGGATTGGGGAGCAGCTCACATGTGGTATTGGTGATCAACGTACGTAGCTTTGGCCATTGGCTTTGGATAAAGGGAGCGCACATGCTTCTTTGCTTGGGTTTGGAGGCCAAGAATAAAGCCATTATCGATCCATGCATGCGTATCTCCCTTTTTCGGTTTGGGAAGGCACCTGACCTGAGCACCTGATAATTGAATGAAGCTTGTTAATTTGCTTGGTGTTGCACCAGAAAGATGACGGTATTCCTGTGGGCTGAAGGCGGCAGAGTGAATCGCACAACATCACAGCCTTGTGGTTTCTATTATGCCAAGTAGTGAAACATATCCTAATCTTCCAATTTCCTATACTTTGTTAAGACTTCTTCTTCTTCTTCTTATTTGTGCTGGCTGGCTATAATCCATTTTTCCTACTCACTTAAGACCTGTTGTTTCAATTGTTTGTTCTGATAATACAAAAAAGTATGCTATTTTCCATTATCCTTGTTAAGAACATAATACTTCTTGTTTCGGTACACAGGCTCTCTCCGACAGTATAAACTTGATAAATGCAGTACAAAAGTACAAAACCTGAAATTCACTTAACTCAGGTATACTGAAACAAAAAAAAGGGTTTTATTGTCTGCGGATAGTTTCCTTGAATAAATCATCCCGAAAAAGACCCACACCAATCTATTCTACAGGCAACTAACCCAAAAAATCATGCAAGTTAAGACAACACAATGCACTTGAAAATAAATATGGGTGGAGACCTCGTGTCATACCAGATGACGCGGCGGGCACCGCTAGGCGTTGGGGTTGTGCACAAGCACCGTCGAGGCGCACGATGCCGTGAAGCTTGGGCTGTGTGAGCCAGAGGATGTGCCTTTTTGCTTTGGGGTGGATATCAGACAAAGTGAATCGAAGAAGCTCCTTAATTTGCTTGGTGTTGCAGATGAGTGATGAAGTTACTCTTTCCACGCTGTGGTGAAGATGAATGATGTCAACCATGGCTCCAGGATTTGTTTGTTTCATGGAGGTCCATGAAAATTCCCTGCAGCCTCCTACTCCCTCACCGAGGAGCCACGATACCCGAAACCGCTCATCGGCGTCGTCCTACCACGCCGCCCGCTGCTAGTGTCGTTGCCTATGTTGTGGTGCTCCTCCTCTATCCCCGATGGTGGGAGGCCCGGCATGGGGCGGCGCGCGGTACTATCGGGCTAAGCATGGGGCGTCAGGGGGATCTTATATGCCCAGGCCGTACGCTCCCCCAGATGAGACTAAACATGTTCATGAACAACCCGGCCCAAACCCCGAACCCGAAGCGTGACATTCGGGCCGGGCTAAGGCTTCACTTTCTCGCCCGAAGCCCGGCCCGGAAGCCTAAAATGTTCATATAAATATTTTAATTCAAACTATAAGTACAATAAATTAATATAATATCCCGAATATCATTAATTTAACTAAAAATGTCATTGTTCCGTGCTTTGGGCCGGGCCAGGTTCGGGTTTGGAATTTTTTCTTCGGTCTTTGCCAAGCCCAGTCCGAACCCGACCCCGCCCGAGGGATGATCAGGTTTAGATGAGGCCCACTGCGATTTGTGACGCGTTTATATTCCGATCTCAAAGCACCATCGATTCCCATCCGCTCGACCAATAATCTGAACGACCCCTCGTGGGCGGCGGGCGGCACGACGACGACCGCACATCGTCTTTGATGTACCAGCGTCAGCGTGGGATACCCATCCATCTGCTCCGTCATGGCGACAAACTGGTACAGAAGGTCTTGTCGACGGCCGCCGCGTTGTGTAGTCAGCCATGCATGGCAACAAACTCCATGCCATAAAAATAAACCCTTGTTCAGTTTTTTGCAACACACACCAACAATTTACAAGGAATAGTGAGTAACACACCAACGGCGAGAACGTGCATGCAGCCTGCAAAAGTCTAGAATACAAAAGGCCAAAGGTCATCATCAATATAACTCTAACACCCCCTCCCCCCTCCACCCTCACCCCCTCTCTAACTCATGGTGGATCCACACACACTAAGTTTGGAGAGGTGAAATTTGTGTTGTCCTCTAGTCTGGGCCTTCACGAAGAAGTCTGCTAGCTGTAACTTAGAAGATACACACTTCAGAGCAATAACATGATCCTGCACAGCAGCACGCACAAAAAAGCATCCACACTAATATGCTTCGTAAGTTCATGCTTAACGGGATCTCGTGCAATGCTGATAGCCACTACAAGAAATATGTCAACTTGTGACCTTCTGTCAATGACCCTGAAAGAAATGGTCGTAAATCTACGACCATTTGAGACCAATTGGTCATAAGCTATTTGGAGGTCTCCAAACCCTCAACTATAACGACCATTTTGGTCAGAAAGGTCGTAATTTTCTTACACGAAATGGTCGTAAAGCAGACAACACTCATCCGCTGCCTTATTTCTAGCTGATCACGACCAATACAGATGGTCATAACCTTGTAAATTGTGGTGGGTTGCGATGACTAGGCGCCACCTCATCAGTTTTGCCTATGTGTCATGTCCATGTGTCAATTTTTGTCCTAGGTTGTGAAGCAACCAATATTTCTGTTATTCCCAAAATTCCCAAACAAGTATCATAAATTCTTTGGATTATATATTCATAAAATATGTCAAAAACCTTCCTTCCCTAGTTCTATTCATCTTCCGATTTTGTTCAGAACAACACTTTGGGAAGAAAGTGATATTTATATATTCTTGATTGCCCTCAAAAATTTTGGGCACTCTTTTTTGTCCAAATCATTGCCTCATGACAAAATTCAGCTCCATTTGCCTAGTAAATCTTCCTCGGCAAATTTCCAAAGTTTTTGTTCAGCTAGAAGCTTTGCGAAGGAAGTACTAGCTATGCATATCCTAATGAGTTAAATTTTTTTCCACATCTTCTATGTGCCCATATCATAGCTCTCCAAAAAAAATTAGCCCCATCTAACAATCCGTGAGAGCTCACCATCCAATCTTTGTTTCTGGTAATATTTTCAGTTTGTGAAGCAACTATATTTTATATTGCTTTATAATTGCTGTAAATTTACCAGGACATGACCCTTCCCATAGAACCTCCCTCCACCAAATTTTAGCTCATTTAATTTAACCACTTTCCCTTAATTATTTTCCCAATTTTCTGTTCACTTGAGAGCATTGTGAAGGAAGTACCATTTGTATATATCCAAATGGCATGAAATTTATATAGTGACTTCATATGCCCACATTATCACCCTCCTCCAAATTGCAGATCAATCAAATCAACTATGTGAGCCCAGCTTCAATTTCTATTTTATGGTCAGATTGGCACATTGCAAAGCAAGTGCTATTTAGACCCCTCCTATTACCCTTAAACTTTTTGGGCACTCTTCAATACTCAAATAATTGCCACATAATAATATTCAGCTCAATTTTTCTAGTAAATCTTCCCTAGAAAATTTCGAAAGTTTCTATCCAAAGAGAAGCTTTGTGAAGCAACTATATTATATATTGCTTCATTATTTCTGAAAAATTACTAGGGCATGACCATACCTATGTAACTTACCTACACCAAATTTGGGCTCATTTCATTTATCCAGTTTCTCTCACTAATTTTCCCAAGTTTCTGTCCAAAGAAGAGCATTGTGAAGGGAGTACCACTTTGGCATGTTCAATTGGTATCAAATTTCTACAGTGCTTTCCTATGCTGAAATAACCATTCTCCACCAAATTTCAGCTCAATCCATTCATTATTTTGAGCCCATCTTCAACATTCATATTTTTGTCCAATGTGGTACTTTGGAAAGCAAGTACCACCTAGGGTATTCCATTTGAGCTAAAAACTTGTGAAGACAGTATTATTAGTAGATGATCATCCTCGGCCAAAACTCACGCCCATTGTCCATGTGCATTTCCCGTACCGCTTATCAAACACTTGGCTGCTAATTCATGTTTGAGCATAGTTCGGTCTCATCGTGAGAATCTTCTGTTGTAATTTTCTTCCTAGCACCTACCTGGGGAGTGCCCAACCCACTAGACATGCCTAGGCTGCCTAGAATGCATGGCAACGCCACGGTCACACGGTGACCACACGGCGGGCATGCGAGTTTACGCGCTCTAGAGTTGGGGCACTCGGCCACTGTCCAAACCTCGGCGTATCGCCACCAAACCATGTATTTATGATTATATAGATACTTATGTAAATAGAAATGATTTTTTGAAAAAAACAAATAGCAAACTATAAGACAACTATAGTTCAAATTTGACCCACTTCCAACTGAATCGGCAGAGTTTTGTCTTTTTCACTAAAGGTGGATCGAAAACTTTTGGAAACCAAATATTCTGTCAATTGCGCATTAAATATGGCCTAATATTTTGTAAAAATGATTTTTTCCAATTTTGCAACAAATATTTGGTAAGTCCTTCGCAAAAAAAACTCATTTTGGGCACTCGAAAAAAGGAAAATGAATTTTTGTGCAAAGAAAATGAAAACTCGCTTTGACAACATTATTTATCATTTAAACATGAACCCTTGTGCACAACATGAGATCATTTGAACAAACTATGCCATGAATGTGGCCATCAAATTGATCATTTGGCTTAAAAGCCATGAATCTTCATACATGATAGCTCATTTTGTGAGAACATTTTTTTAATACCGTATTGTAAGTTTATTATTTTTCCTGGTAACTTGGTCACATATGATGACACGATGCGAATGTTTTGCATTTTTTGATTTTTTTTGGAATTATTTATGCCCGTTTCAAAATGCGGTCGAAACGGCGGGCATGACCGTTCATAGCTAGGGGTTGAATCTTGTCATAATTTTGTTGGATCTCTGATTAAATAGATACTTATTTACCTAGAAATGATTTTTGGAAAAAATAAAGAGCAAACTATAATGCAGTTGCAGTTCAAATTTGTCTCGGTTCCTATTGAATCGACAGAGTTTTGTCTTTTTCACTAGAGGTGGATCGAAAGCTTTTGGAACCCAAATATTTTGCCAATTGCGCATTACATCTAGCCTAATATTTATAAAAATGATTTTGTCCAATTTTGCAACAAATATTTGGTAGGTTCTTCACAAAAAAACTCATTTTGGGCACTCGAAAAAAGGAAAATGAATTTTTTGTGCAAAGAAAATGAAAACTTCCTTTAGCAACATTGTTTGCCATTTCAACATGCACTCTTGTGCACAATATGAGATCATTTGAACAAACTATGTCATGAATGTGACCATAAGATTGATCATTTGGCTTGAAAGCCATGAATCTTCACACATGATAGCTCATTTCTGAGAATACTTTTCAAAATAATCACCGTATTACAAGTTCATTATTTTTCTTGGTAACTTGGTCACATATGATGACACAACGCGAAGGTTTTGCATTTTTTTTATTTTTCTGAATTATTTATGCCTGTTCCAAAATGCGGTCGGAACGGTGGGCATGACCATTCATAGCCAGGGGTAGAATCTTGCCATAATTTTGTTGGATCTCTGATTAAATAGATACTTATTTACCTAGAAATGATTTTTGGAAAAAAATAAAGAACAAACTATGAGGCACCACTAGTTCAAATTTGACCCGCTTCCAGCTGAATCGGTAGAGTTTTGTCTTTTTCATGAGAGGTGGATCAAAAGCTTTTAACACCAAACCATTTGGCCAATTGTACCTTAAATATGACTTAAAATTTTAGAAAAAAGATTTGGTCCAATTTTGCAACGAATATTTGGTAGATCCTTCACAAAAAAACTCATTTTGGGCACTCGAAAAATGGAAAATGGATTTTTCGTGGAAATAAAATGAAAACTCCCTTTGGCAACATTGTTTGTAATTCCAAGATGCAAACTTGCGCGAAATATGGAATCATTTGAACAAACTATGCGGCAGTTGTAGTTAAAATTTGACCCGCTTCCTAGTGAATCGATGAAAATCCCACCTAGTATGAAACTACCTCTAGTTAATCGAGAACGGTACTTAAACATTGTCATAAAAAGAGAAGGGAACTTATTGTCGGCCGTCGTGGTGCTGCGTTGGAGCTCCCCGACGCTGCAATGGAGCTTCGTCGGGCACCATGGTGCTGCGTTGGAGCTCTTGGCGCGTCGTTGAGAGCTGCAATGAAGCTTCGTGGGGATGCCATTGGTGTTGTGTTGAAGTTTTTTCACGCTTGGTGCTGTCGTGACATATTGATGTGATCGAACGACCACCAATGCGCAGATCAGGCGGCTAGCTAGGCCGATGACAAAATCATCCGACTGACTCGTAGCAGCCACCTATTGTTAATCGATTATGACTAATTTAGATGGTCATAACGTCATCAAAGCATATACTTTGTTCTGATTGGTCTACGAGCATGTCACGCCGATCAAGCATTAGAGACCGTCGGATACTCCCAGATCCAAAGGCCCACACCCTCTCACCCACCCACAGGGAGCTCCTCTCTCCACCGCACACCACTCCTCGTCCCCTCCTCTCTCTCCCCCACACACCCTCTCTCGCGCAGCGAACCCTAGCGCTCCTCGATCCAGACCCCTCCCCTCCCCTTGCCGCCACCCACCCCTCCCCCGCCGCCACCCACCTCCACAACTCACCCCTCCCCTCGCCGCCACCTACCTCTACGACCCACCCCTCCCCTCGACGCCACCTACCTCTACCACCCACCCCTCCCCTCGCCGCCACCCACCTCCGCCACACCTCCCCTCCCCATCTTAGATTCTCTCCCCTCTCCACACTCCCAGATCCAACTTGCCACTTGAGAATGATGAGGTCACACCCAGGATCTTCGAGACGCACCGCTCCATGCCGCCGGCCATGAAGGCGGTGGTCTCGACGCGGAGTCCCAGCTCCTGAAGGCCGGCATCGCACTGCCCGACCATGCCCCTGGGCTGGTGAGTCACCAGATCTCCTCTGCTCTCGTTCAATGCGCTCGAGATTTCGCGGGGCGTTATGCGTACGTGTGACCCTTCCTGTTCGATGCGTGTGTGTGTGCGGTTAGGTGATGCCCTCGAAGATGAAGACAGAGGTGGAGAGTGAGCTGGCTGAAGGCGCGGCGGTTCCAACCCTAGCCGCCGTAGTGGGTCACCGGTGTCGTGTCTCCCTCACCTCTGTTGGCCGACAACACCAAGGGTCGCTCTCCTCCTTCCTTCATGCGCGCCAGCAACCGGGACCTGCAGCATCACGTTAGGGAAGGTAACCCCCCAACCCCCTTCCTTCTGCTCCGTTGGTGATGCTCATTTAGGGGTCACTGCCATTGGAACTCGAGTTGGAAGCACTGAATCTGACTTTGGAGTGCTGCTGCCAACTAGACCAGGGAGAGTTCCTTTTGCCGCCTGTCAGATAGGCTGTCGAACACCAACAGTTCCATTCTGCTAGAATATTTTCTACACAAGTTCAGAAAAAGCATAGCAAACAACAAAAAGTAATGCTTTGGAAGGCAGAGCTATTCAGATTTCAGAGTGAAACTGCTGGCGATCCATTCAGTTTAATTAACAAAAGAACTGCACATGATCTCATGATCTCACCGGTAGCCGGTTAAGTTAAACCAAACGGTACCATGGCTTCTTTTGCATAAAGAAATGTCTGTCACCAACCAAATTAATTCGCCCATTTATTGAACTGTAAGATGGTTGGATTTCTATGATTAACTCTTGATGGAAAAAACACCACATGTTTCTTTTCTAAGACACAACAAACATGTCTTTTTCATTGTCTTGCTTAATTATAGGCTCTTGTGCAGCAGCAACCGTTGATTTTGATTTCAACTGATCAATCATCTGTCCTTCTTGTGCAGCATAAGGGTTCCATGGGGGTACAAAAGCAGCAGGACGACCATGACTCCATCAAGTGCAAGCTCCAGGTACTAATCCCACTCAGCTCTTTCCTTTAGCGCATCCATTACTCATACCCTTGCTGCCCCCAAATCACGAGCGATGAGAATGTCATGGAGAGTGGGAATTTTTGTTTCCTAGCTTAGCAATTGAGTTAAAGCCGTTGTTCTTTATGGGTGTACCATGCTATTGAAATTACAGCGTGAACAAAGGTGGATGAGTATTTATGCTTATCAGTTTCTTCTTTGTCGTTCATTTGCAGTGCCTACTGTACTGATATGAAAGGTCAAGCATGGAGGTTTCAAGAGGATCCCTTCGTCCTGGTAATTTTTTTTGTTCCTTCTTAGTCTGCTCTAGTGGATCCTCTGAATCGAATCACGTGTCCTTTGTCCATCTTAATTAGAACATTTGGCCATTTGCGAATTATGGTTTGTTAATTGTAGATTATCTTTCTGGTGTGCCGAGTAGAACTCTGCAGTTTGCTTGCTTTGGGACAACACGAGGTATGCTCTGTTTCCTCTCTTGTTATTTACCTCTTCAAATTTAGAGCCCACCATTAGATTGTAGTACAGTCTCTATCAGTCAAACTAATCGATTCACGTAAACATCTAGTAAATGGCTAAACTGCAGCTCTTAATGATTTCTCTCCACTCTGAAATGCAGATCTGATTCCTCTCTATGTTCAGCGCCAAGGATCTCATTGTGGGGTGTGCTACTACTACGGTGCCCACATTTGCTTCCATTTCTGCTCACAAGCATATGCACACATCTAGTCTGTGGTAATTTGTTTTAGTCCATGGTGGATCTCTCCATCTCTTGCATGCTCTGGTTGATCTTGGTTGGAACATTTGGCCATTAGCTATTATAGTTTGTAACTTGTAAATTATCTTCTTGTTCGCACTAGTCTAATTTCCATACATGAACTGTTTGTGGAAATGCTCGTGTCATTGTCCAACTGTCGTATAAGTGTATTGTTGTGGATGAGGTGTGTTGTATGTTATCAATTGCATCTAAATTAGTTCACCTTCTGACTTCCCTACGTGCTATAATGTCCTTGGGAGCTTAAATTTTGTGCTTCTATTGCTATGGGTCGATCTTTTGCGGTAAAATAATGATGTTAGATGTCTATTGGTTGCTGTATATGGGCAAGACGAATTGAATCCTGCTATGTACTTGTCAATTCTAGCTTATATTGGTGTTTTGCGATCCTGTTCTAAATGTGTGCATAGAAGTCCAGTTACCTTCTGAAAAAATTGGTGCATTTTTTTTGTTTCTCAAATACAAAATAGCTTGCTCATTTCAGCTATGGCATCCCTACTGTTAGCTTTCATATTGTGTCTAAGTTTTCTTTATGAGAGTATCTCATTTTAATTAGCTGGAGGACAAAAAGCATGGTACTAGCTCAGTTTGTGCTATCATTCTAAATAACTATCCTTTTCTTGAATGGTTTGTTCATAATATATTAGCCCCAGTTTTTTTGATTCTTCTCTACTGATTCATGTAACAGAGCGACCGAGCAAGGCATGTTGCCGTTTTGTTTGTTCCCAGCCCTGACTATGGTTGTCCAGCGAGTCCGGCATGTTGTTCATGAGGGGAGCAGGTGCCTAGTTTGTGATTTCTATGGAAGGAACTTGTAAAGCTTGTAGAGCTTGTAAAGTGTTGTATTACACTTGTAGTCGTTACTGTGATTGCCATTGTATTACATGATCTGGTTGCTCTTATTTGAAGTATCATGTGTGTTTTTTGTCTCTGCCAATTTAAATACTAGTTGAAATATGAAGACTATGAGCTTGATAGATGGGACCTACTTACCAGAACATGACAAATGGGACCCGGTTATCAGAACCTGACAACGGGGACCCACCTGACTAGTTGACCCATTCATAAAAAATGAAAAATGAAGCTATTGAGACAAAAAGGCCATGGCCCAAAAATAAAAAGTCCGCAATGTTGGGCTTGGCCCATGAAGCCGACCAAAAATTGACAGGGAAAAGAATATAAAAAGGCTGAATTGTTGGGCTCGACGCATGTAAAACATCAAATTGGACCGGGCTGATTCTTATCAACGACCTTTTCATTTGATCACAATTGTGCCACGTCAGCTTGCCACGTTGGATCCGACGTGGCCTGGGCAGACAACCAATGACCAAAACAATAGGTCGTAGGGCCAACGACCTTTTGTTTTGGTCGTTGCGTTGAACGACCTTATCACAAAAAGGTCGTTAAGTTTCATTACGGTCAGCTTTTGACCAACTATTTTTGGTCACAAAAAGGTCGCAAATGAAAAACAATGACCTTTCAGTAACCAATATTGATGGTCGCAAGTTAGCATATTTCTTGTAGTGAGCACCCGTACTATCTGACAAGAGAGTGGTAAGTGTAGTAACAGAAACACCAAAATCGTCCAGTAACCATCGTAACCAAGTAACCTCTGTCGTCAAAAGAGCCATAGCTCACAACTCGGCCTCTGCACTTGAACGAGAAACTGCAGTTCATTTCCTCGTCTTCCAGGCATTGAGAGAACCACCAAGAAAAACACAGTAAGCAAAAAGTGAACGGCGATCTGAAGGATCACTAGCCCATGTAACATCTGAGTAGGCAAGGAGCTATAACGACCTGGAACGGGGAAAAAGAGACGATGAGAGATCGTGCCACGAAGATATCGTAGAACACGAAGAAGGTGACTATAGTGAACTGTAGTGGGAGCAGAAACAAACTGACTCAGAATATGAACAGGATAGGAGATATCTGGACGAGTAACAGTAACATAGACAAGGCTCCCGACAAAATAACGATAACGCGTTGGATCAGACAAGGGCTCGCTATCACAAGCGCAAAGGTGAACATTGAGCTCCATAGGAGTCTCAACGGTGCACTCATCACTGAGAGCTGCACGAGCAACAAGATTCTGGATATACTTTTCTTGGGAAATAAAATAGGCATCCGAGGTGGGGGAAACCCCAATCCCAAGAAAGAAACGAAGAGGACCAAGATTAAACATCAGGAACTACTCACTGATACGGGCCTTAACAAAGGCAATGTACTCAGTATCGTCGCTAGTGATGATCATGTCATCAACATATAGAAGAAGAAAGAGTCCTACCGCGAGTAGAAAAGTGGATAAACAAAGCTGGATCATGAGCACTGGGTGAAAAACCAGCTGCGGTCACTATTGGGGAACACGACAGAAAACAAAAAAATCGGTACTACGAGCACGCCCAGGATCACTATGGAGATGCATACAAGGTTTGATCTGATCTGCACCGACTCGTAGCGTAGCGGAAGTAGAGTCGATGAAGATCGGTGGTGCAGATCCCCGCAGCTAGGATATACAACCTCCGAACCGTGAGGATGTTCTCCCTCGTCGGACAGCCCTTCGGAAGGCAGTCGGACGGTCCCTCGGATAATGTCACGGATAGCCCTTCGGGAAGACCCTCAAAGCCCGAACGGAAACTCGGACAGCCCTCCGTGAGGAGCTTTGAATAGCCCCTCGGGCAAAAGATCGAAACTACGACCTCTCTCCAGAGTTGCACACATACGGTGTCAGCTATCCGGTAGGGCTTCGCCGTTCAGAACTAGTTCCTGTCGGAACCCAAACTGCCTTTCGACTCTAAGAAACTATCTCGCGGAGAGAGAGAGAGAAGGCCGGATCATGCATGGCATTTGTATGTTGAGAAAGAGTGTGTCCATGGAGAGCACCTCTCCACCTCTATTTATAGGCCAAGCCCAAGGGGTAGAGTTCACATGGAAATAACAAAATGCCATTAAGGTGGCTTCTCCAAGAAGCCAATAAGGGAAAATACCAAAAAGCCCGCAAGGTGGCTTCTCCAAGAAGCCACCAAAAAGTGCTTTTCACTCTTCATGAGACCAATTTTTCACAACAGATAAATCCAAAAATATTTCTATGGGTCTTAGAATAATTCTAGTATCCACTAAAACAATTCTAGAAACGTTCCGAAACATTCTTAGATCAGTGATTTCCATCTGTGAAAAGCAACCAAAGTGGTTCCGGTAGTCCGGAACATTTCGGGTTTTTGTCTCCGAAAAACCTCAGAAGTTACTGGAACAATTTCGGTACCTTCCAATAATTTCCAGGCTTATGTCGAAACCAATTTGACTCTATGGTATAATCCGAAACAACTTTTCCGGTGTTCTCTCTCCGAAACTCTTCCGTTGTCCCCAAAACTTTTTCGGTGATTTTCTCTCAGACTCCCTGTCCAGTATCCAACGGATAGATGACCCTTAAGCATGCGACCCTATAGGTTTGGTGAAGTATAGACATGAGGAGAACACTTTCCTATCAATGATCAACATTGGAGCCATGGACACCCATATTGACCATTATACCCACACGAATAAATATTCGAGTGAACCTCGAGTTGTCGTGCACTATTCCTGTTGCTACGCGATATGTTACAAACACCCGAGGTGAGATTTCCTGCATCCCCGTGGATCAACAATTTGTCCACTATGCAAGTTACCTCGTTACCGGTTTTGTTCTCTTTTCTCGTTTTCGTGTTCCGACATCCCTGTGATCAAATCACACTGTGTCTGGCCAGACGATGATGGATACCGTAACACCGAGGGGGGCCGAGAATATATCTTCATCGTCGGAGTAGAAAATCCCAATCTAGAGCTATCATGTTACTTGTCATACTTTTCTGTGAACCCGTAAGCCGCCGTAACAGCCACCCAATAAAGGAAAACGTTTAACAAACCCCAAAGTTCACAAAGCAAGCACGAAGGAACTCGATACTCTCATGGTCTAAGGAATTATGCAAAAATTAACTATCTATTTGTTATTAACCATTAACTTGTGACGAATGTATCTCATGGCATAACATCAATTCGGGTTGATTCAACACAAGTGTTCTACCAACGTTGTGCCCTCAAAATTGTCGGCATAGCCATGCACATGACCAGGAAAACAGGATCATCATGCAATACTTGAGGCAGTATTAGAGGCACGACCAGGAATACATTTTACTATTTATTATACCACACGTGCAAATGAGTTTCCCTCCGGGCCACGTGGATATTGCAGACTCGAGAATCATTGCTCATTGCAGTTATAGCATGGATCATAAACATTCATTACAAACTCGGAGATACAAAATAGTTGTTATTGTTGCCTCTAGGGCATATTTCCTAGTCTCCCACTTGCACTAGAGTCATAATCCAGTTACATGGTTTCCCTAACACCAATGGCTATCCGGTGTTGCTCATGCTTTGCTTGTGGTAGGTGCTAGTGAACAACATGCATCCCATCGGGTGCATAACCTTGTAGTCTAGGTAAAAAATAACCACACTACGTGCGGCTTCCTCACGAGTTATGGCGCATTTGCGCAAAACAACAACCTGAAAATAGCTAATAGGAAAAAAGAACAATGCCCACATACTTGACCTCTACACCGCCTTCACAGACATCATCAATCACGCATGTACATATGTATACCCGCGCATGAATGAAATGGCTTCAAAGGGCTAAGGAGAAAGACATTATGGGTGATGGTAGGTGTCAGCCGGTCGATTGGAAGCTTAGATCGACCGCCTCGCCCATCGTCCGATGCGAGCCCTCGTGCCTGTCAGATCTGCCCACCCGCAACTCATAAAATCTCCTTCGCCCCTTGATGTCCGACAAGTGTAGGGGATCAATTGTAGATCTTTTCGATAAGAGTGTAACCCAACGAAGTGCAGAAGGAATTGCTGAGCGAAAATGCGTAACATTTTTCATTTTTGTGAACTTTTTTCAAATTATGAACTTTTTCCAGTCTTGAAGTTTTTTCAAATTCATAAAAAAATATCAATTTTGTGAATTTTCTTCTCTAAATTTCATGAACTTTTTCAAATTTACAAAAAAAAATCAAAAAATGTGAACTTTTGTAAGAAAAAAATGAACTTTTTTTAGTTCATGAACTTTTTTGAATATATAACCTTTTTTTGAATTCGAGTCGACTTAACATGACGGTCAATGGTCGAGGCAACGGTCAACGGGTCATTCGGTGGCTGGTAGGAGTGAACAGATCAAGCCAACTCCCAGAAAAAAAGAAACAGATCTGATGGCTGGTGAGTTCCGAGCGAGCGACCAGCTCGCGTTTGTGGGCCAGCCCACAAGGAGCTGCAGTGAGCGCCAGTTGGCTTCCATGGCGCTAAAGGCGTCGAATAAGAGGTCTCGATAAATAGGTCACATGAACGTCCGTCCATATGATTGAAAACAACACAAACGACATCAGTCCGACACGGATCTTGACGTGTCCAGATCGGATGGCTATCGCTTAGTCGATTGAGAATTAGCAAAACCGTTATTTCATTTTGTATTTTCAATGAAGGAGACACTTCCAATGGTTCATACTGTGGAAGGATGCATGGTATGGCGCAGGGCACGTGGAATGGACCGGGCGTTGACTCCAAGTTGCCTCCGATGACCGCAATGCGCTTGTGACTGTCACCATACAAAATTGAGGAAAAAATCAAGCACGATGCCAAACCAAACGCGTCCTTTTTCTCCTTAGCTCAATGGCGACAGAACTGCT
Source organism: Hordeum marinum (assembly GCA_022496015.1). Taxonomy (NCBI): domain Eukaryota; kingdom Viridiplantae; phylum Streptophyta; class Magnoliopsida; order Poales; family Poaceae; genus Hordeum; species Hordeum marinum. Next base: position 963,005 of record CM039677.1, on the reverse strand, counting down.
GTGCTCCAATAACAATAATCACCTACACACGCCACACGGGCCTCTTGCTCAGCTGCTTGTTGCTTCCCAACCATGGCGGCTATATGTGAGTAGGTGACGATGAGAGCCAAGTGAACCACAGCAACTCCCTCCATCGATAGCTATCAATCTTGGTCAGTGCGCGCGCATAGCAGCAGTTAACTTGAGGCCTGCAGGTGGTCAGGTAAGCTCATCAATCCCTCTTCCTATGATATGATGCTGGCCTTCTTCTTCTTCTTCTTCTTCTTCTTCTTCTTCTTCTTCTTCTTCTTCTTCTTTGTTTTCTTGCACAAAGAATGGTGTAGCTAGCTAGTATCATCGATCCTTTCCGTTTATATTAACTATTCATATGTGTTTTTCCTTTTCTTTTTTCGTAAAGAAATACCTACCTATGTATCCTCCTATATATGCGCACGTTCATAATTTTATTAAGTTAAAAGGATGGCAATCATCCACGTATATCCAGCTTGCACAAAATAAAAATTAATAAAAGACTATCCACATATATCTGGACTGCAAGACGACATGCTATTTGTGATAGTCGCTTTCACAGTTGATTTTGTGCAGACTTTTCTCCAATCACATTGAGATGACATGTTACCAATAAACCCATCGTCCCAAAAATCATCAAAATTCAAACCGTCCCACCCTCCCACATGCCATCCACCCAGAATTCAAAACCCACCATGTGGCGGCGCCGCGTAGACCCTGGCCGGCGGGCTTGTACCCATATACCAACCGTGTTCCCACCCCACCTCACAGGGCGTCGGAGATTTCCGGCCTCATCTCCACTTTTTTCTATTTCTTTACCACCTCCGAGTTACCCCTCTAAAACACTACTCCTCCTCATTGTAAACACTCCCTCGCTCGGACACATCTCCTCTCCTCTTCCCAGTCACTCCATCAATCTCCACAAACCCCTAGCTAGCAAGCAAGCTGGAACCAGCCATGGACAATCCTTCTCCGACCACCAGCCTCGCATCGGAACCCCCCTTGCGGACCTCGTCCCGCGAGCGCAAGCCCGTAATCAAGTCCGGCATGAGCTGGCCATCACCAATAGCCAGTGCCGCAAGTCAGCGTCGGGGAAGAAGAACAAGGCAGGCAAGGTGAAGAGATCGAAAGCGCCAAGGATGAAGGCGACAAGGCAGGATGCCGCCAAGGACGACAACGATGTGTGCGCAAACAAGCCAGACCAGAACGCACCAGCGAAGTGTAATAGAGGCGGAACTGGGCCATGACCCCCCCCCCCCGCCCCAAGAAAATCAAATTAATAAGTATTTTCACCATTTAGACTTACAGTGCAAACTTGAAAAGTTATGTATTTCAATTTTTTTTATTAGTTGATTGATAAGAGAGATGTGGGTTGGAGCTTCAGTTGAATCGTTTTGTTGTGGATGATAAGAGAGATGTGGCTTTTTTCATGCATATTGTGTGTTTTTATATGGAAATTGGCCCCCTCTTGTGCTTTGGTCACGCTCGGCCACTGTATGTACTAGCCATGCATGCATACATATTCCTTGCTTTTTCTTATTATGCCTATAGGTGATCCATGGATGTAGCGATAAGAGTTCATTCTTTGGATTTATGACTTACATATATTTTTACAGCTAATTAAGCGCGCGATGTTTGGAGGGCCACTACACGTGTGGAACAAAGGGGCAATCCAAATCCTCGTTCTACTCAGCTTCGGTCTGCAAATCCTCCTCCTTATCCTTGCCTCTACCCGCCGGCGCAGATCCTCCACCCTGCCGCGGATCTGCTTGGGGGTGCTCCTTTGGCTCGCCTATCTCATGGCTGACTCCACCGCTATATACACTCTTGGCCACCTTTCCATCAGTGGTTGGTTGCCCGAGCACGAGCTGGTGGCATTCTGGGCGCCCTTTCTCCTCCTACATCTTGGTAGCCAGGACAACATCACCGCCTACGCCCTTGAGGACAACCAGCTCTGGCCACGTCACCTGCTAACTCTTGGCGTCCAAACCATTGGGGTTTGTTATGTCTTGTATAAACATATGACCCACGAACCAGCCATGGTGGTAGCAGCCAGCTTGATGTTCATGGTTGGTTTCCTCAAGTACTTGGAGAGGACATGGGCCCTCAAGCGTGCCACCCTTGACAACATCCGAAGCTCGATCAAGGCTCGACCCTCTAGGAATGCGCCGGTAGGGTCAAAGAAAAATGATACAAGAGACCCGGATGAAGAAGAGCTTCTGTTATTTGCTCACCATGTGTTACCTACTTGCATGGCTGCACTGACTGATTATTCTGAGGATTCGGGTAAAGTTTCCCGACATTGGAAAGGGAGACATATTGGCAAGGTAGTCGAGATGGAGCTCTCCCTCATGTATGACATCCTCTACACCAAGGCAACGATGATCCACTGTTGGTATGGCTACTTTCTCCATGTCATCTCACTGATCTCCACTCTTGCTGCATTACGGTTGTTTCATTTCTATGGTAAACATGGTCATGCCAAAATTGATGTTATTATCACCTACATCTTGTTTGGTGGTGCATTGTTTCTGGACATGGTATCATTAGTCAAGGCTGCCATGTCAACCTGGACATGTGATTTATTGTACAGTAAAGGTGGATGGGGTAAGACGCTTTGTAAGCAAATTCAGTCTTGTCGTCGCCGTGTGAAGGCAGCATCCAGTAGAGGGTGGTCAGGATCTGTTGGCCAGTATGATTTGTTTGACGTGTGCTCTCGTGACATGACCAAGACAAGCGTCAGAGTATTACGGATGATAAAGCTCGATGATTGGTGGAAGAAATATCAGTACAAGGGGACCTTAGTGATTCAAAAGGAAGTCAGGGAGTTGTTGTATGAAGCGATATGGCGGACGATTAAGAATAATGATGATCTCTCCGGGCTGTTCGATGTGAAATTGCCAGAAGGTAATATTGAACTTGAAGATGTGATCTTTGTCTGGCACATCACCACCAATATTGTCCTGTCGTACCCCGAAGCAAATGCAGTACAATCCCCGTGTGTGGGGGCCATCAAGGCCCTCTCGAATTACATGATTTATCTGGCCGTGGCACGCCACGACATGCTGCCAGCCCTTAAGGTCCGCAGCATGTGCGAACAAACTAGTGATGCTCTGCAGAACATATGGAGTGAAGCGACTTCGTACCAAAGGATGGCAGGTTTTGGCCGCATACTGCATGCCCTGGATATCAGGAGGCCGTCTTGGTACTACGACTCCGACCGCCCGTATACTACGGTCATCTATGGAACCCTGTTTGCCAAGGAACTGCTACCTCAGACAATGGATCATTCCGCCAATCAACTCCATAGAAGCACACGCTCGGAAGATCGCATGGATAAGCGTTGTCGTAATATTCTTTGGCGTATAGTGCCCGAGACATACACAACTGGTAATCTGTCTGTGGAAGTGCTTTTGAAGCTCATATTGGATGCGTGGGTGCGTATGCTCGTCGCTGCGTCAATCAGATGCAGCAGAGAGTCCCATGCCAAGCAGCTCAGCCGTGGCGGCGAGCTCATAACCATCGCATGGATCCTGACGGAGCACTTTCATAGGCCTGCTCGTCGGTGACCTGCTGTGTGCTTCGTCCGTTGTCGTTTGGGAGTGATGTGCCCTGCTAGCCGATCTCAAGTCCTAATATTGTCAGGTTAAGTCCTCCATGTAAGGAGATTGTGTGTGGTGTGCTACTTTATTCAAGTTTGTATGCGGAAAATAAATGTTGTAACTTAACTATTTCAGTTTCAGAAAAATATGTGCACGCATGTTGGTCCACTTTTTTCTCTCTGTACGGACATGACCCACTTTTTCATAATAAAGGGCATGATGATCCTTTCTAAAAGTACGATCTCGAATGTATTTCATATACAAATTGAGTAAATTTCATCCATCCAACATCAAGGCGCGATCACTTTCATGCATGACGTTGAAAACTGAATAATAACTGCAACCGAAAAAGAAGAAGGGGAAATCGAAGAATTCCAAGCGATCGATATAATCTGACTTGCAACTGCAAGAAGAGGAATTTATGTATCACCTCACAGGGGCTCAGATCTCGTCAGGCAAACAAACTGATACACACACGCAACCTGGGTTTCTGAATATATAGCCCCCAGCTAGTGCATGCTTTGAAGCAAACACACAATCATTTTCCACGGTATGAATGGATCATGAGCATGAGTCACAAGAGCATGAGCCACACGATCATTTTCCACGGTATGAATGGATCATTTTCCACAATTTCTGTATGGTGTCTTTGCTCGCGGTGGCGGAGGTGGTCTTTGGCGGGCGCCCATGCTGGCACGAAGAACTTTCCTAAAACCCAAAAAAAGGGACCTGGAACCTTCCGAAAACTGTAACTATATGGTCTGGTTGATTGGGCCGGCCCATGTCTACTCTCACTCCTTGTGCGGCTGCTCGTCTGCTCCGGCTAATGGCGAGAGATATTAGCTTCGCCTGATGCATTCTGCCTGTGGGCCAGCCCCGAAAATGTCGTTACTTCGAATATCCAATTCGGTGCCCGGGCTCAGATGAGCATCTGAACCTGATGAACAGTAACATGATTAAAAATAGAAAACAAAATTCCAAAAAAAAATTGCAAGCAAGAACGCCACTCTCTTGTTACTTGTGTTATTCTTTTTCTTTATTCTGTTTGTTTTTTCCTTTCTCTTTTGCTGATTTCCCATTTGTTCCAAGAAATGGTAAAGTGAAATCAGTATGGTCAACTCATATTTCTCATTCTCATGATGAGAAATATGAGTCCGTTTGTGCCAAGAACAGAGGAATTGCATTGCGCCACCACCATTAACATCAGTACCAGCCTAAGAAGACGGATCCTGCCCAGTTTTGGCCCACATTTGAGCAGTCACTCACTGGTTGCAGTTTCTGTCTCAGAATAAATTGAAGGGGACGGAGAGCACAAAGCGGTTCTTCATTTCGTATTCAAAAAATGATTAAAAAAATAAATACTTTTCGCATCAAGTCGACATGACTCAAATGCTCAAATGATAAAGTACTTTTGCCTCAAAAAAGAATCTCTATATGGATGAGCGCACAAGAAGCATGCTGCTGTTGCAGCAGCAGATGCCAGGACACGCCTATCAGCATGTAGTTTTGAGCTTTGCATGTAGCTAGTTGTAGTCAGTGCCGGCAAGATGTACGTGTGATACGTACGAAGACGGCGAGTCGTCAGCCTGGAGATCGTGTACAGTGAGATGCTACTGCCGTGTGACGCGGCGGAGATGCGAGATGCCATGTGACGTGTGAGGCGGACACCTGAAGCCGACGGCCACCGAAGAGGATCAGCCGAGTCATTCGGTATAGTCCTGTTAGTTGGTTGGCTACCTGCATGCAAGTTTGTTAGCCATGCATGTAAAAGTGGTGGTCGGGTCGTGTGTTAGTGGTGTTAGTGCATGCATTAGTGGGCGTGTTTTGTCCAGTCCATTGTATAAATACTGCACTGAGTAATGAAAGTAAGGCCGTGAGGGCACACCCACAATGTAGTCTTTGTGTTCACCAAGGAAGTGTTCTGAATAAAACCGCTGGTCATCTTCTTTGGTTGTGTGCGTGTGTATGTGTTCTTGAGATACATGAGAGAACAGAGAGCTGTGAGAGGCAGCAAGAGGTAGAAGAAGCGGCGCTGCGACGAGGCGACGCATAACAAACAAAGCTAGAAGAATAAGATAGTTCAGTATCCGTGTAAATCAAATCAGAATACATAAGCTTTTCAGTCAGCACTAACATGCTGCTAAATTGTCGTCCTCAAGGCAAGCAACACTCACACTACTATGGGATCTGTCGACATAACATAAGCACAAATCAAACCAAATCAAACCAAACCAAACCACATGGCTGATACATAGTCTTCTCCTCACTGGAGAGACACACACCGAAATAAACAAGCAGGTGCACACACGCATCATCAGGCACCAATTTATTCTTTGGGAAATCAAATGGGCAAGCCAGCACCTGATTCAACCGTTGCAGCAGCAGGAAACCATCCCATCACCACATCTGCAAATGTGATGATAAAACTAGTTAACTGAAGACGAATAGATAGCTGAATGCATAAAAGAAGCATGCACATGCCAAGAGAGATACAGTAGCACAGAGGGGCAATATATGTATGGTTTTGCGATTCAGATATATGGCACATGCATAGTAAGTGCCATAGTATGTATCTATGCCGTACATACATGCCCACTCCGATTTGTGACGCGTGTATATTCTAATCTCAAAGCACCATCGATTCCCATCCAGTCGACCAATAATCTAAACGGCCCCTCGTGGCGGCCGCCGTCACGACGACGACGGCACATCGTCTTCGATGTACCAGCGTGGGATACCCATCCATCTGCTCCGTCATGGCGACAAACTACTGCAGAAGGTCTTGTCGACGGCGGCCGCGCTGTGTAGTCAGCCATGCATGGCAACGAGCTCCATGCCAGAAAAATAAACCCTTGTTCAGTTTTTTGCAACACACACCAACAATTTACACTGAGTCCTGCAGTGAATCCCGATGCCGAGAAACAGTGAGTATCACACCGACGACGAGAACGTGCATGCAGCCTGCACAGTACGCCGGCCGTGCCAGGCGCCAGGAGCAAGTCTGGCGGGGACTAGTAGCTGGAGCGCTGACGAACATAATATTATTATAGGAGGCTCCAATGTATATACATGTACAAGAGGATGTTAAAAGTCTAGAATACAAAAGGCCATCATCACTAGTAGAAAACAAGGCTTTGGTTCAGGCCTGACCAGCCCATTAGTCCCGGTTCAGTCACGAACCGGGACTCATGGGGGCATACGTCCCGGTTCGTGCGCCCAGGGGGCCGGCCGGGCCTCGTGGGGCATTGGTCCTGGTTCGTCTGGACCCATTAGTCCCGGTTTCAGACACGAACCGGAACCAATGCGCCTCGCTCCTGGCCCACAACCATTGGTGCCGGTTCGTTTCTGGAACCGGGACTAAAGGGGACCAATGAATTGGCTATATATACCCCTCGCCCGCGAGCCACTGCTCTGTTTTTTCCTGGCCGACGAGGAGAGGGCTTTGTGGTGCTCTAGCTCACCTCTTATGCACATGAGATGTTCGATGAAATGCTCGAGCCACACTACTTAAGCTTTCTCCTCTCCAAACTCGACCTCAAAGCTCCATTTTCCTCAAGATTTGTCCGGAGTTAGCGGTCTGTCACGTCCCATCCCCGTCTTCACCGTCGTCGATCGCCCGCGCCGATCTCGTCGCCGGCACCACCGTGGTGAGCCTCTTGTTCTTATCTTCTTTATAAAAGAAAAAAATCTTACTTGTATGATTAGATAGATAATTGTCTAATTTTCTTACTTGTATTATTGCTTGTTATTATATAGTGCGATGGTTTTGGTATCCGCCCCCGTCGCCCTCGTCCTGTCTATGATTCGGATGTGGTATATATTATCTTTTATAACTATTTGTTTCATTTAGTGTTTATGGTAATTATGCCGACACCAACTTGACATAGATGTCTTTATCTAGGAGGTATGTGAACCGGATATTACATACGACCCTCTTGTCGAGAGGTTAAATTTAGTTGAAGAAGAAAACAAGTATTTAAAAGAAAAATTAAAAAGAGTTGAAGAAGAGAAGATGATATTGGAGTTGCATGTTGCGGATGTCGTAGATGGTCACAAGATCAAGATGGATGCAATGCGCTTGAAGATTAGAAAGATTAGAAAATATGCCATTCATAGCGATGCTTGGTATCATTATGCCGTTGGATCAATTGTTACCTTGGTTGCGATTATGATCGCATTTGTTGTTGCATTGAAATGTTTTACATAGTTTCAATGTATGGTTTAATTAGATGCTCTGGAGAGCTATATGTTGTTCAATGAGAACTATGTATGTACTTTGGTTTTAATGTGATGATAAACTTCTATTAATTTGGTCACTTACCTATTCATGATGTTCTGTAATGGTTTTGACACACTTAATGCACGCAGATGAACCGGCAATGGATGTACGGTGACAGACACACCTCCGAGTACATTGAGGGCGTGCATGATTTTCTCGAAGTGGCTGAGGCAAACAAGCAGAATGGTTTTATGTGTTGTCCATGCTCTATATGTGGGAATATGAAGTCTTACTCTGACCGGAAAACCATTCACGCCCACCTTCTTTATAAGGGATTCATGCCACACTATAATGTTTGGACCAAGCACGGAGAAATAGGGGTTACGATGGAAGACGGCGAAGAAGAAGAGTACGATGACAACTATGTGCCCCCTGAATACGGTGATGCTGCAACGGGGGAAGCTGAAGATCAAGAGGAACCGGATGATGTCCCCGATGATGATCTCCGTCGGGTCATTGTTGATGCAAGGAGACAGTGTGAAAGTGAAAAGGAGAAGCTGAAGTTTGATCGGATCTTAGAGGATCACAAAAAAGGGTGGTACCCTAATTGCGAAGATGGCAACACAAAGCTCGATACCGTACTGGAATTGCTGCAGTGGAAGGCAAAGTATGATATACCTGACAAAGGATTTGAGGATGTACTGAAAATATTTAAGAAGAGGCTTCCAAAGGATAACGAATTGCCCGACAGTACGTACGCAGCAAAGAAGGGCGTATGCCCTCTAGGATTGGAGGTGCAGAAGATACATGCATGCCCTAATGACTGCATCCTCTACCGCGGTGCGTACGAGGATTTGAACGCATGCCCGGTATGCGGTGCATTGCGGTATAAGATCAGACGAGATGACCCTGGTGATGTTGACGGCGAGCCCCCCAGGAAGAGGGTTCCTGCCAAAGTGATGTGGTATGCTCCTATAATACCACGGTTGAAACGTCTGTTCAGGAACAAAGAGCATGCCAAGTTGATGCGATGGCACAATGAAGACCGTAAGAAAGACGGGAATTTGAGACACACCGCTGATGGCTCGCAGTGGAGAAAAATTGAGAGAAAGTACCGGGCTGAGTTTGGAGATGACCCAAGGAACGTATGGTTTGGTTTAAGCGCGGATGGCATTAATCGTTTCGGGGAGCAGAGGAGCAATCACAGCACCTGGCCCGTGACTCTATGTATGTATAACCTTCCTCCTTGGGTGTGCATGAAGCGGAAGTTCATTATGATGCCAGTTCTCATCCAAGGCCCTAAGCAACCCGACAACGACATTGATGTGTACCTAAGGCCATTAGTTGAAGAACTTTTACATCTGTGGAATGGAAACGGTGTACGTGTGTGGGATGAGCACAAACAGGAGGAATTTGACCTGCATGCATTGCTGTTTGTAACCATCAATGATTGGTCTGCTCTTAGTAACCTTTCAGGACAGACAAACAAGGGATACCACGCATGCACGCACTGTTTAGCTGACACTGAAAGTATATACCTGGACAAATGCAGGAAGAATGTGTACTTGGGGCATTGTCAATTTCTTCCGACCAACCATCAATGTCGTAAGAAAGGCAAGCATTTCAAAGGCGAGGCAGATCACCGGAAGAAGCCCGCCATGCGTACCGGTGATCACGTACTTGCTATGGTCAATGATTTACACGTAATATTTGGAAAGGGTCCCGACGGACTATCTGTTCCGAATGACGACGAGGGACGCGCACCCATGTGGAAGAAGAAATCTATATTTTGGGACCTACCCTACTTGAAACACCTAGATGTCCGTTCTTCAATCGACGTGATGCACGTGATGAAGAACCTTTGCGTGAACCTGCTAGGCTTCTTGGGCGTGTATGGGAAGACAAAAGATACACCGGAGGCACGGGAGGACCTGCCATTGTTAAGCTATGTGCATTGTTAAGCTATGAGGGGGCTTCTACCGGAAAACGTTCGATTAGCCATTGTTAAGCTATGTGCATTCCTCAATGCAATATCTCAGAAGGTGATCGATCCAGAAATCCTACCAAGGCTAAGGAGTGATGTGGCGCAATCTCTTGTCAGTTTCGAGCTGGTGTTCCCACCATCCTTCTTCAATATCATGACGCACGTCCTAGTTCATCTAGTCGACGAGATTTTCATTCTGGGCCCCGTATTTCTACACAATATGTTCCCCTTTGAGAGGTTCATGGGAGTTCTAAAGAAATATGTCCATAACCGCGCTAGGCCAGAAGGAAGCATCTCCATGGGCCATCAAACAGAGGATGTCATTGGGTTTTGTGTCGACTTCATTCCTGGCCTTAAGAAGATTGGTCTACCTGAATCGCGGTATGAGGGGAGACTGACTGGAAAAGGCACGATTGGAAGGGACTCAATAATATGCAGGGACGGACATTCTTGGTCTCAAGCACACTACACAGTTCTACAGAACTATATCTTGGTGGCCCCGTATGTCGATGAACACAAGAACAGCCTGCGCTCCAAACACCCGAAGGAGTGTGACGACTGGATTACACATGAACACATCAGGACTTTCGGCGATTGGTTGGAAACACGTGTCAAAGGTGACAACACTGTTTCTGATGAGTTGTTCTCGTTGTCCAGGGGACCATCTTCAACTGTATTGACTTACAAAGGATACAAGATAAATGGGAATAAATTTTACACGATCGCCCAAGATCAAAAGAGCACCAACCAAAACAGCGGTGTCCGCTTTGATGCAGCAACCAAGAGGGGAAAGGACACATATTATGGTTACATAGTGGACATATGGGAACTTGACTACGGACATGATTTTAAGGTCCCTTTGTTTAAGTGCAAATGGGTCAATCTGTCAGGAGGCAGGGTACAGGTAGACCCACAGTACGGAATGACAACAGTGGATCTGAACAATCTTGGGTACACAAACGAACCATTCGTCCTAGCCAATGATGTGGCGCAGGTTTTCTATGTGAGGGACATGTCTACCAAACCGAGAAAAAGAAAAGATATGGAAGCGAATACATCATGCAATGAGCCAAAGCGCCACATAGTTCTTTTAGGAAAAAGAGACATCATGGGATTGGAGGGCAAGACAGACATGTCTGGAGATTATGAAAAGTTTCATGAAATTCCTTCCTTCCAAGTCAAGGCTGATCCAAGCACCATGTTAAGCGATGAAGAATATCCATGGTTACGGAGCAATAAGCAAAGGACACAAGCGAAGAAAAAGTGAAGACTGATGAAGTCAGAAAGGGTTGAAATTTTAGTATGTGGCTTTGAATGGTGCATATTAAATGCACAAAAATTATTGAGTTCAAATAAGTTTAGAAAAATGAAATGCCTTTGTAACAGATGAGTTTTCGTCCGAAACCCTCGTACTTCGGAAGAGATGGTCCGGTTTGTACACGAAGTGCATCCAGTTTTTGCTGTAATCCTCTCAAAGTTTGCACACATGTTATGTGGGTCAAATGATGATACTGGGACGCGGCAGCTACCGCCTGAATAGCTACCTCACGGAGGCTGCTACTTCTCTACAACGTCGCTAGAAATTGGCAAGTTGATCATGTCCTGCGTTGGTTTTTCCCTTGAAGAGGAAAGGGTGATGCAGCAAAGTAGAGATAAGTATTTCCCTTAGTTTGAGAACCAAGGTATCAATCCAGTAGGAGTATCAAGATGAGGCCATAATGAACCTGCACAAACACAAACAAACTTGCACCCAATGCGATAAAGAGGTTGTCAATCCCTTTACGATTACTTGCAAGGTGAGATCTGATAGTGATAATAAGTAGATGTAAATAAGTAAATAAAATTGTAGCAAGGTATTTTTGGTGTTTTTGTGTTTAGATCTGAATATATAATATGTAAAATAGACCCAGGGGCCATAGTGTTCACTAGAGGCTTCTCTCATGATAGCAAGCATTACGGTAGGTGAACAAATTACTGTTAAGCAATTGATAGAATAGCGCAAAGTCATGACGATATCTAAGGCAATGATCATACATATAGGCACCACGTCCGAGACAAGTAGACCGATACTTTTTGCATCTACTACTATTACTCCACACATCGACCGCTATCCAGCATGCATCTAGTGTATTAAGTTCATGATAAATGGAGTAACGCTTTAAGCAAGATGACATGATGTAGAGGGATAGATTCATGCAATATGATATAAACCCCATCTTTTTACCCTTGATGGCAACAACACGATGCGTGCCTTGCTACCCCTTCTGTCACTAGGTGAGGACACCGCACAGTATGAACCCAAAACCAAGCACTTCTCCCATTGCAAGAACTATAGATCAAGTTGGCCAAACGAAACCCATAACTCGAAGAGAATTACAAGGATATGAAATCATGCATATAAGAAATCAGAGGAGACTCAAATAATATTCATAGATAATCTGATCAAAAATCCAGAATTCATCGGATCTCAACAAACACACCGCAAAAGAAGATTACATCGGATAGATCACCATGAAGATCATGGAGAACTTGTATTGAAGATCAAAGAGAGAGAATAAGCCATCTAGCTACTAGCCATGGACCCGAAGGTCTGAGGTGAACTACTCACGCATCATCGGAGAGGCAATGGTGTTGATGAAGATGGCCACTGGCGATGAATTCCCTTCCGGCAGGACGCCAGAACGGTCTCCCGATTTGTTTTTGGTGGCTCCAGAGGTCTGCGGTGGCGGAACTTGCAATCTAGGTTTATTTATGAGGGTTTCCATATTTATAAGACCGTCTGGCATCGGGAACAAGTCGAGAGGCGCCACGAGGAGGTCACGAGCCCCCTAGCCGCGGCCAGGGGGCTCGCACCTCCCAGGCTCATGGCTTCCTCGGGCCGCCTCTCAAATTCACGGCGGAAGTTTTATTCCGTTTGGACTCCGTTTGATATTCCTATCTGAAAAAGGTCAAAAACACGGAAAAACAGGAATTGGCACTGGGCATTGGATTAATAAGTTAGTCCCAAAAATAATATAAAATAGCATATTCATGCATATAAAACATCCAAAGTTGATAATATAATAGCATGGAACAATCAAAAATTATAGATATGTTGGAGACGTATCAAGCATCCCCAAGCTTAACTCCTGCTCGTCCTCGAGTAGGGAAGTGATAAAGAACGAATTTTTGATGTGAAATGCTACCTAACATATTTGTTTCATGTAATCTATTTATTGTGGCATGAATGTTCAGATCCATAAGATTCAAAACAATAGTTTAATATTGACATGAAAACAATAATACTTCAAGTATAATAGCAAAGTAATCATGAACTTTTGAAATAACAAAGCCAAAGAAAGTTATCCCTACAAAATCATATTGTCTGGCTATGCTCCATCATCCCCACAGAATGAATTTAAATCATGCACAACCCCGGTTTTGGCAAAGTAATTTTTTTTGCACTCTTATTTTTTCAAACTTTTTCAACTCTCACGCAATACATGAGCGTGAGCCATGGATATAGCACTATAGGTGGAATAGAGGTGGTGGAGGTTGTGAGGCAAAAAGGACGAGATGGTCACATCGACTAGGCGTAGCAATAGGCTATGGAGATGCCCATCAATAGATATCAATGTGAATGAGTAGGGATTGCCATGTAACGGATTCACTAGAGCTATAAGTGTATGAAAGCTTACAAATGAAAACTAGTGGGTGCGCACCCAACTTGCTTGCTCACGAAGACCTAGGGCAATTTGAGGAAGCCCATCATTGGAATATACAAGCCAAGTTATATAATGAAAAATTCCACTAGCATATGAAAGTGACAAAACAAGAGACTCTTTGTCATGAAGAACATGGTGCTATTTGAAGCACAAGTGTGGAAAAAGATAGTAGCATTGTCCCTTCTCTCTTTTTCTCTCTTTTTTTTGTTTGGGCTCTTTGGCCTCTTTTTTTACTATTTTTTTATTTCGTGGGCATCTTTGGCCTCTTTTATTTCCTCACATGGGACAATGCTCTAATAATGATGATCATCACACTTCTATTTACTTACAACTTGATACTTAGAACAATAATGACTTCTATATAAATGAAAGTGATGGCACATGTCATGAGATGGAACGGTGAAAGTTGCATGGCCATATATCTCGAAATGGCTATGAAAATTCCATAATAGGTAGGTATGGTGGCTGTTTTGAGGAAGGCATATGGTGGGTTTGTGCACCGACGAGAGTTGCGTGGCACTAGAGAGGGTAGCAATGGTGGAAGGTGAAAGTGCATCTATACCATGGACTCACATTAGTCATGAAGAACTCATATACTTATTGCAAAAGTTTTATTAGTAATCGAAACAAAGTGTTAAACGCATACTCCTAGGGGAAAGGTTGGTAGGAGTTAACCATCGCGCAATCCCGACCTCTACACAAAGGATGACAATCAATAAATCAATTATGCTCCGACTTCCTAACATAGCGGTTCACCATACGCGCATGCTACGGAATCAATAACTTCAACACAAGTATTTCTAGATTCACAACACCCTACTAACATAACTCTAATATTACCATATCCATATCTCAAAACTAATTGCAAGGAATCAAACTTATCTTACTAATCAATGCACTTGAATATGAAAGTTTTTATTATATCCTCTTTGGATGCCTATCATATTTAGGACTAAGTTCATAACACACGCCAATTACCAAGTTACTTAGAGAAAGCACTCTCAAAATGATATAAGTGAAGATTTCGAGAGTTTGTATTTCTACAAAATATGACACCGCCGTGCTCTACAAAGATTTAAGTGAAGCACTAGAGCAAAATTATCTAGCTCAAAAGATATAAGTGAAGCACATGGGAGCAAAATTACCAATCTCAAAAGATATAAGTGAAGCACATGGGAGCAAAATTACTAAGCTCAAAATATATAAGTGAAGCACATGTGAGCAAAATTACCAAGCTCAAAAGATATAAGTGAAGCACATGTGAGCAAAATTGCCAAGCTCAAAAGATATAAGTGAAGCTTATTGAGTATTCTAACAAATTCACGATGAGTGCATGTCTCTCTCAAAAGGTGTGCAGCAAGGATGATTGTGAAAAAACACAAATCAAAGACTCTTATAATACACGATGCTCCAAGCAAAACACATATCATGTGGTGAATAAAAATATTGCTCCAAGTAACGTTACCGATGGATTGAAGACGAAAGAGGGGATGCCTTCCCGGGGGATCCCCAAGCTTAGGATTTTTGGTGTCCTTGAATTTGGCTTGGTATGCCTTGGGCATCTCCAAACTTAGGCTCTTGCCACTCTTTATTCCATTGTCCATAAGAACATCACCCAAAACTTGAAAACTTCACAACACAAAACTTAAACGGAAACTCGTGATAGCATTAGCATAAGAAAACAAACCACCAACTTTTTAGGCACTGTAGTAAACTTTAATTTCCATTTAGATTGATGTTATATTACTGTATTCTCACTTCTCCATGGCTCGTACCCCCCGATACTACCCATAGTTTCATCAAAATAAGCAATCAATACAACAAAAACAGAATCTGTCAAAAACAGAACAGTCTGTAGCAATCTGTATATTTCGTATACATCTGCTAAATCAAAAATTATGAAAAAATTATGAAAATTAGGGAAATTTGCATATACATCATAAGAAAAAAGAATCAACTCAAAATATATTTCTGTATAGGAATGAAAAATAATTCTGTGAGCACAAAGTTTATGTCTTTTTCCTGCATGATTAAACAACTATCACCAAAACTAATCATAAAGGTTCTACTTGGCACAAACACTAATCAAAACATAAAAAACATAATCATAACAGAATCATGATGGTGTTAACTCAACAAAACATAAAGTAAAAGAGCAAAAATAAACCTATTCATTGGGTTGCCTCCCAACAAGCGCTATTGTTTAACGCCCTTAGCTAGGCATAAGGCAATAGAATCAAGTATTATCATCTTTAGTGCTCAAACCATAAGTAGCTATCATAATAGATTCATAAGGCAATTTTATTATCTTTCTAGGAAAATGTTCCATGCCCTTCTTCAATGGAAATTGAAATTGAATATTCCCTTCCTTCATATGAATAACCGCACCAATAGTCCTAAGGAAAGGTCTACATAGAATAATGGGACATGTAAGATTGCAATCAATATCAAGCACAATGAAATCTACGGGCACATAATTCCTATTTGCAATAATAAGAACATCATTAATCCTTCCCATAGGTTTCTTAATAGTAGAATCCGCAAGATGCAAATTAAGAGAGCACTCATCAATATCATTGAAACCTAGAACATCACATAAAGATATTGGAATTGTGGAAACACTAGCACACAAATCACACAAAGCATGGCATTCATAATTTTTAATCTTGATTTTTATAGTAGGTTCCCACTCATCATGAAGTTTTCTAGGAATAGATATTTCCAACTCAAGTTTCTCTTCAAGAGATTTCATCATAGCATCAACGATATGTTTAGTAAAAGCCTTATTTTGGCTATAATCATGTGGAGAGTTTCGCATGGATTGCATCAAGGAAATACATTCAATCAAAGAGAAACTATCATAATTAAATTCCTTGAGATCCAAAGTAATAATTTCATCACTATTCAAAGTTTTGATATCTTCTACTCCACTTTTAGTATTTTTAGCATCAAGATAAATAAACTCCAAATCATTGGGGCGTTTCTCAACCAAAGTGGATTCACATCCAGCCCCATAATCATTAAGATTGACATTAGAAAACAAGGATTCAATAGGAGTCACATCAAGCACTTTAAAATCTTCGTGATTCTCATCACATATTTCAGGTTTAGCAGCCATATTATTGACCAAAGTAGCTTGTTTATCAGACATCTGGCCTACCAATCTTTGGCCATACCATCTACCTCTTTATTCATATATGTCATAAAAGAATTTTGCTCCCTTAGTTCTCTACAAAAGAAACTATTATGATCAAACTGTGTAGACATGAAGCTCTTGACACTAGTTTCAATTTCTTCCAACCTTTTGTAGTAAGCATCATAATCTTTTAGTTGGCCCATGAGGATGAATAAGATAGCACACACTAGCAAACACAAAGCAAGCGAAAGAAAAGGACAAATAAAGAAAGGCAAATATTTTTGTAATTTTTGTTTTTTTAGAAGTGGGGGAGAGGAAAACGAGAGGCAAATAGCAAATAATGTAAATGCAAGAGATGAGTTTGTGATAGGTACTTGTAGATGTGCTTCACTTGAATACTCCCCGGCAACGGCGCCAGAAATTCTTCCTGCTACTTCTCTGCAACGTCGCCAGAAATTGGCAAGTTGATCTTGTCATGCGTTGGTTTTTCCATTGAAGAGGAAAGGGTGATGCAGCAAAGTAGAGATAAGTATTTCCCTCAGTTTGAGAACCAAGGTATCAATCCAGTAGGAGTATCAAGATGAGGCCACAAGGAACCTGCACAAACACAAACAAACTTGCACCCAACGCGATAAAGAGGTTGTCAATCCCTTTACGATTACTTGCAAGGTGAGATCTGATAGTGATAATAAGTAGATGTAAATAAGTAAATAAAATTGCAGCAAGGTATTTTTGGTGTTTTTGTGTTTAGATCTGAATATATAATATGTAAAATAGACCCGGGGGCCATAGTGTTCACTAGAGGCTTCTCTCATGATAGCAAGTATTACGATGGGTGAACAAATTACTGTTGAGCAATTGATAGAATAGCGCAAAGTCATGAAGATATCTAAGGCAATGATCATACATATAGGCAACACGTCCAATACAAGTAGACCGATACTTTCTGCATCTACTACTATTACTCCACACATGGACCGCTATCCAGCATGCATCTAGTGTATTAAGTTCATGATAAACGGAGTAACGCTTTAAGCAAGATGACATGATGTAGAGGGATAGATTCATGCAATATGATATAAACCCCATCTTTTTACCCTTGATGGAAACAACACGATGCGTGCCTTGCTACCCCTTCTGTCACTAGGTGAGGACACCGCACTGTATGAACCCAAAACCAAGCACTTCTCCCATTGCAAGAACTATAGATCAAGTTGGCCAAACGAAACCCATAACTCGAAGAGAATTACAAGGATATGAAATCATGCATATAAGAAATCAGAGGAGACTCAAATAATATTCATAGATAATCTGATCATAAATCCACAATTCATCGGATCTCAACAAACACACCGCAAAAGAAGATTACATCGGATAGATCACCATGAAGATCATGGATAACTTTGTATTGAAGATCAAAGAGAGAGAGGGAGCCATCTAGCTACTAGCTATGGACCCGAAGGTCTGAGGTGAACTACTCTCGCATCATCGAAGAGGCAATGGTGTTCATGAAGATGACCACCGGCGATGAATTCCCCTCCGGCGGGACGCCGGAACGATCTCCCGATTGGTTTTTGGTGGCTCTGGAGGTCTGCGGCGGCGGAACTTGCGATCTAGGTTTATTTCTGAGGGTTTTCGTATTTATAAGACCGTCTGGCATCGGGAACAAGTCGAGAGGCGCCATGAGGAGGTCACGAGCCCCCTAGCCGTGGCCAGGGGGGCCTGCGCCTCCCAGGCTTGTGGCTTCCTCGGGCCGCCTCTTCGGTATTTTTTGCTTCAGATATTTTGATATTTTCCATAAAAAATCACGGCGAAAGTTTTATTCTGTTTGGACTCCGTTTGATATTCCTATTTGAAAAAGGTCAAAAACACGGAACAAACAGGAAGTGGCACTGGGCACTGGATTAATAAGTTAGTCCCAAAAATAATATAAAATAGCATATTCTTGCATATAAAACATCCAAAGTTGATAATATAATAGCATGGAACAATAAAAAATTATAGATATGTTGGAGACGTATCAGAGGCGAGCATCCTTCACTTCTCTCTCATACTCCTTTGCCTCTTCTCTAGTTATGTAATACCTCCGGTTACTCTGAAAATCAAAGAAGGCAGGAGCAGGAAGGGTAATATGAAAAACACGCTATCAGTTAAATATTACCCGGTATAGGAGGGACTCGTTGCTCCTCTCAAGGAACTGGAAGCGTATCATAGCAGCATGATCAAGGAAGGCACTGTGAAGCGGGGGATCTCTAGTTGTTCACATTTATTGGAGATGAATTCCTCGAGCCGAGCGTTGCAAATAAATGTATCAAACTCGTCCTTGAAACTTTCATCAATCATGAATTCATTAGAGGGCCATTCACATGGTTGCACCGATGCGTCTCTCGGTCGATAAGGATCGGGCTCCCGAATCACGGGACGGGGACCCCTCTTGCTTGAGGAACCACCATGATAGTTTTTCCTAAACATTTTCCTATTTCTGAAATAATTCTGAAATTTTTAGTGACTCAAAAGTAAAAGTAAACAAAACTTAACAAGACTCATAGCAACTACTCCTACAAGTGCCTAAAGGCTATATCTTGCATCAAAACTACTTGGGACCAAATAAATTAACATGCAAAGCTCAAGAACAAGGTCACCAAGGCATCAATAATATGAAATGAATAAAGCACTAGAACAAAAACTAATTGGACCAATGGAGGAGTCACATACAAAGGAACAATTCCCCAAAACAGTTTGGTGAATGGGGCTTTGCACAAGGAGATCGAAAAATGCAGCAAAATGATCAAGAACATGGGCTTGAGCTTTGGGATGATTTTTTTCTGGAGGTGGAAGAAGGAGATGGGTGCTGGAATAAGTGAAGGGGGGCCATGTGGGACCCACGAGCCTGCCAGGCGCGGCCAGGGGGTGGCCACGTGTCGTGGGAACGAGTCTGACAGTAGAAGATATGGGTACGAAAGGAGAGGGCAGAGTCCTAGCTACGGCGAGGGTGTACACACGGATGTATGAGTTCAGGCCCCTCTCGTGGAGGTAAAAGCCCTACATCTCAGTGCTCGGAAGCTTATGTCGTGTGAAGTATGGAGATTACAACAGTGTCATTAACCCTTGTACAAGAGGGGGAGGTACGGCTTATATAGAGTCCGCTACCCCTCATAATTGTCCTGTAGTTAAGGGTTGGTCGTGGGGTATAAAGATGGCAGTTACAGGTAACGCCTGCTATAAAGGCTCATAATGACCATTGAACCGTCGTCTGCCCGTTGGGCTCTTAGTAACGGGTCAAGGTCTCCTAGCGTCGAGTGCAACGAAGCCTGTCGAGTGTCACGCGACCGCTGAGTGTCCTTTAGGTGCTGTCGAGTGTCGTACTGTCGAGTGTCCTTTAGGTGCTTCCAAGTACACACTCGGAGGTTCATGCTTGATCTTCAACTCCTCTATGGTAGTGACCTTGGGAAGGACATGTGGGCCCTGCTTAGGACCCTACCCCAGGTACACATACTCGTCATTAGCCCCCGAATGGATCGGGGTGTGAGTGGGGAAAAGAAGGTTTCGACGTCGACCTCGAGCTTGAGCGTCTAATCCTCGGAGGAGCACCTTGAGCTTTCGTGAACTTTTATGTCGACTGAATCTTGATCTCTGACATCTAATTGGATATGCCCTGAAGATCACTCCGAGTGATATTCGAAGTATTAGAGAAATTTGCGCTGACTAGATTCTTCTCCGTTCGCCCGGATCCATTCTGCTCCAAAAAGTGTCCGAGTGACTATTTGGGATCTTTCTTGTACCGAGTGAAACGAAGGCATCTTGAACAAGGACTGGCCGGCCTGTCAGGCCCTGAATCTTCGTGATACGAAAATCTGAGCGGTGTGCACGAGTGCACGAAGATGACAACACGATTTGGGCGGGCGGGCGCACGACGCCTCGATTTTTGCACCAGACATCTCGCATGACGCCTAGATCTTCGCGCTGGACATTTCGCCACGTATCGGGCACTGCTTGCGGTTGGCGTGCGCGACTATCTTGCGGGCCCACTTGTCGGCGACTCGCTCGACGGGGAATAAAAGCCTCCCCCGGCCCGGTTCGCTCGGCATCCGCCGCAGCCTTTCATCTCTTCCTTCCTCTGTCTCCCACATCTGCCACTACTTCTTGCTCTGCGCCGACGACCAGCCGCCGCCCGAGGATGACGAAGAACGCCACCGAAAAACTGGAACGGGCGAAGAGGGGTGCTCCGACGCACAAGGGGCGGAAGCCCTCGTCGGCTCGGTCCACGGTGCCGGCGGGCTGGATGCAGGGGGACTTTCTCCCTTCCGTCGTCACCGCCGAGGACCTCAAGGGCCTCGTCACCAACTAGCTTATAGCCCCCGGAGCGTGGAGGCTCCCCAAGGGCGAGATCGAGCCCGCACCGTGCGATGGAGAGCGGGTACTTCTCCTGTCTCATGTAGAAAGGGGTTTCTCTCTACCTCCCCACCCGTTCTTCCGCGGGTTTTTGAATTTCTTCGGGGCATAGTTGCATCACGTGCCGCCAAACACCATCACGTATCTGTCAATGTTTGTCACTCTGTGTGAGTGTTTCCTTGGCGTCATGCCCCATTGGGGATTGTTCAAGCACCTCTTCATGGTCAGATCTCAGACTGTGGAGAAGGCCAACTCGAACGACAAGAGGACTCAGGTCATCCAGACGTGTGGGGGTCTTGGCGTGCAAAAAAGAGTGCGGAGCTCCTTTCCCCCCATCACTTTGCCCGAGTCAGTTCGGGGTGGCAGTCGACCTGGTTCTACTGTCAGGACGCGGCCTCGCCGAACATGTCGACTGGTCTCCCCCCTTTCACGATGGATCGCCCCGCCGCCCCGAAGACCCTGAGAGAAGCAGCCGCAGAAGCCGTCCAAGTGGGAATATTGGTCGAGGCGATGGTGCAGTTGATTCGCGACGGCGTCACGGGGTTGGATCTGCTGGAGACTTTTCTGAGTCGATGCATCCAGCCTCTCCAAGCCGGGGACCACACCATGTGGCACTAAACTGGCGCGGACGACACGACTAGGGCGCACCCCGAGGAGGTCTCCCAGGAGGTTGTCGAGCAGTGGCTCCAGAGCATCACCGGGGCCCGCGACAACCCCACGGGGGCGAAAAGGATCGAGCCATACTCTGCCAGCAATCCTCCTAGGAACCTGGTGAGTGACATTATGCCGGCTCATTCGGAAGTACTGTCGAGTGTAACTCTGTTTTGTAGGTTGACGCCCATTTGGACCTTGCAGGAGTGGACGGACATGCACTCGCCCGTTCCCAACAGGGACCACGTAGAGGAAGGCGTGGCGAGCGACGGCGGGAGCATGGACAGCGACAGCTCTTCTGACTCTGGGAGCGAGTCGGGAGAGTCTGGCGAAGAGAAGGAAGTGGAGGTACGCCCTCGACGCGAAGCTCGATTCAAGGCCCGCCACGACCCTGCGGCCGCGAAGGAGCAGGCCCCAGGCCCCAGCGACAAGAACCCAAAGCGGAGCCGCCCCACTACGGCTGAGCCGAGCGAGAAGCCGGCTAAACAGCCCAAGCCGATTGTCGCCAAGCCCCGCAAGGCCTTGCCTTGGATGAGGATGGATGTTCCGGTCATCTCCACGTAAGTGCTTGTCTCCGGAGGTTTTTGTCGACTGAAGTCTCGTACCGCTTGTTGAATGTTGTATGTTTTTTCAGAGCTGCGACGTCCGTGACCTCTCCTCGGAGGGGCGACGGGGACGCCATGGATGTTGACACGGCGGACACAGCCACCTCCCGCCGCGGTAAGTGAACTGTTGGCTTGTCTGTGCGTGACTTGCTATACGTGGTTGCTGACATTTGTCGATTGTGGCTGCAGAGGTTATCCAGTTGGAGGACGACGAGGTGCAGCAGGCCGTTCCGCGTGCTCGCGCGCGGAGCTTCTTCGGCGCAGGCTCCACAGCGCCCGGCGAGGGAGTCTTCCCTAGGGGCAGGTGGCTCGACCCAGCCTCAGGTCGAGCCTGCTGTGCTCCTGACGCAAGCTCCTCCCAACACCTCGACGGTAGTGACGGCAACCCCCACAGGACTCGTCGAGGCTGCCCCGACCGCTCCAGCGACTGTGTCGACTCCTTCTGTGACAAATTTCACTCTGCATCGCACCCCGGAGGATCAAACTGGGGCTGCAAAGGAAGCTCTGATTCAGGCGGAGCAGCTGATGTTGAGGTCGAAGGAGGCGTTCGAAGCGAGCAAGCAGGCGTTTGATGTCAGCTCGGCGCTCCGCACCAACGTCCAAGTAAGTTCTATCGTAAGTCCGATGTCGAGTAAATTTCCATACTCCCTTTATTGCTTTACACCCATTGGGTGACTGTAGCAGGGAGTGCTTTTCCTCGAATAGATCTTATTGCCGTGGATTTTGCTTTTCTTGACAAGTCACTCGACGGATCGGGAGCTAACTGTCTCAGTGGGGGCGCTCTTAGCGCACCCACTGGGTGTAGTCCCCGAGGCCGCTGTTGAGTGCTTGCACTGGCAGTGGTCTTAGAGTTTATTGCGTGCAGGATACATTTTTGTTCCGAACCACCCCACTTCGTGGTTGCCTTGCAGGTTTCATGGACATAATTTACAAAGCATGATATGACACTGCATAAGGATAGATTACACTTTGCAGGGTAGGGAGGGCACCACTCGACATGTCGAGTGGACTTTTATTTATTTTTTCTGACGAGTTTCTCGACGGATCGAGAGTCAACCGTCTCAGTGGGGGAGCTCTTAGTGCACCCACTGGGTGTAGTCCCCGAGGCCACTGTCGAGTGCTTGCGCCGATAGTGGTCCTAATGATGAAGACGTTGAAGTGACACCACTCGACATGTCGAGTGGACTTTTATTTTTTCTGACGAGTTGCTCGACGGATCGAGAGTCAACCGTCTCAGTGGGGGCGCTCTTAGCGCACCCACTGGGTATAGTCCCTGAGGCCACTGTCGAGTGCTTGTGCCGATAGTGGTCTTAATGATGAAGACGTTGAAGTGACGCCACTCGACATGTCGAGTGGACTTTTATTTTTTCTGACGAGTTGCTCGACGGATCGAGAGTCAACCGTCTCAGTGGGGGCACTCTTAGCGCACCCACTGGGTGTAGTCCCTGAGGCCACTGTCGAGTGCTTGCGCCGATAGTGGTCTTAATGATGAAGACATTGAAGTGACGCCACTCGACATGTCGAGTGGACTTTTATTTTTTCTGATGAGTTGCTCGACGGATCGAGAGTCAACCGTTTCAGTGGGGGCGCTCTTAGCGCACCCACTGGGTGTAGTCCCCGAGGCCACTGTCGAGTGCTTGCGCCGATAGTGGTCTTAATGATGAAGACGTTGAAGTGTCGAGTGGACTTTCATTTTCTGAACTTTCTTTAACATGTTCAGTCGATCGACTGCCTTATCAATTGCTGACTGTAACTCCATCTTGTGTCGACCGCAGCGGGCTTCCAAACTGGGGGCAAAATACAAGGAAGTGGAGGACAAGCGGAACGGGCTGAAGGTGGACCTGGCGGTCGCCAATAACGGCTTGGGACGAGCTTGTGAGGAGGTGAAGACCCTAGGAGGTAATGATAGTTATTATTGCGAACCACCTTCCTTACTCAACTCGTTTTGAACCGAGGATCTTCGCTCGAGCAGACGTGCGCGATGAGAACCGCCGACTCCAAGCGCGACTAAACAATGTTGTTTCTTTAGATTCCATAAAGAAGGCGCTGGAGGAGAAGGACAAGGAGCTTGCTGACGCTCAGCGGGCGGCCAAGGAGAAGGCCGAAGCTGCGGACCGGAAGATGGAGGCCGCGAAGAAACTTGAGGACTCGTGCGTGAAGCTAAAGTAGGAGAACGCCGATCTCGCCAAGACGGTTGAGAAGCTAATGAAGAAGAGCGCCGGCCTGGAAAGGCATTTAGGCGAGTTCTCCAGGAAGATGTATCTGATGCTTGATGGTGAGTTTTTCTGCCGACTGCCTTGTGTAAATTTTTTCGTTGTCGACTGAATTTTTCCCTCATCTCTTCTTCCAGACTTCTGCCGTGACTTTGAGAAAGAGACCGAAGAGGTTGGGCCCAACCTTGACCCTACCAAGTCGCCCGTGGCTGATGCCGTGGCGATGAACATGTTGCGGCTCAACTTCAGGCTCCAAGGCGTCCAAGCTCATATCAGTCGACTTAAGGCCGTTATGGGGAGAATCGACAAGGAGCTCTGGCCGGAAGACACTCTGCAGCTGGACCTTGACGCAATCATGGCTCGACTGAACGAACTTCCTGGTCGAGTTGGAGCGTGGAATAAATTAGCGGCCCGTTGCGGAGCGGACGTGGCTCTGTCCCTTGTCAGAGTGCATTGCCGGGAGGTGCGGGAGGAGAAACTGAAGGGCTCCAGGTGGTGAATACGAGGAAGCTACAGTTTGAGGACTTCATGGAGACCTTCATCGAAGCAGCCACCAGGATCGCCTACGGCATCGACCTGGACACTTTTGTCGAGCCCTCCAGCCCTTCGCCCGCTTGAAAACTTAATTTCTGACAGAGAGAAGAAAAACTGTTAAATTTGCCTCGGTATGCCGAGTGGGTTTGTATCCCTTAAAACTTCGTTCAGGCCTTAGGCCTGAGCACTTTCGCTCGAACATCTGTCGTGGTTTCAATTCGATCTGGCTTCGCTTTTCAACCTTTCGTTCGACTGATGCTTGATTTTGTCGAGTGCTTGGATTTTCGTTTGCTCGACGCGTTTGAACTTAGGCAAAGCATGTTCACAGCCAAGCCCCCGAGTGTGAGGTTTGCTTCATCATTCGGAGTGTTTTTAGACTTAAGCGAAGCATGGTCGCGGCTAAACTTCCGAGTGTGAGGATTGCTCTTCAC
Organism: Hordeum marinum; assembly: GCA_022496015.1. Lineage (NCBI taxonomy): Eukaryota > Viridiplantae > Streptophyta > Magnoliopsida > Poales > Poaceae > Hordeum > Hordeum marinum. Next base: position 937,525 of record CM039677.1, on the reverse strand, counting down.
TCGGAGTGTTTTTTAGAACTTAGGCGAATGTCGATTCGCAGCTAAGTTGTCGAGTGTGCGGACTTTTGTTCGCTCGACGTGTTTGAACTTAGGCGAAGCAGGTTCGCAGCTAAGCCCCCGAGTGTGAGGTTTACTCATCATTCGGAGTGCTTTTAGACTTAGGCGAATGTTGATTCGCAGCTAAGTTGTCGAGTGGGCGGACTTTTGTTCGCTCGACATGTTTGAACTTAGGCGAAGCAGGTTCGCAGCTAAGCCCCCGAGTGTGAGGTTTGCTCATCATTCGGAGTGTTTTTAGACTTAGGCGAAGCATGTTCGCAGCTAAGCCCCCGAGCGTGAGGGTTGCTCATCACTCGGAGTGTTTTTTAGAACTTAGGTGAATATCGATTCGCAGCTAAGTTGTCGAGTGTGCGGACTGTTGTCCGCTCGACGCGTCCGAACTTAGGCGAAGCATGTTCGTAGCTAAGCCCCCAAGCGTGAGGATTTCTCATCACTCGGAGTGTTTTTTAGAACTTAGGCGAATGTCGATTCGCAGCTAAGTTATCGAGTGGGCGGAATTTTGTTCGCTCGACGTGTTTGAACTGAGGCGAAGCAGGTTCGCAGCCAAGCCTCCGAGCATGAGGATTGCTCATCACTCGGAGTGTTTTTTTAGAACTTAGGCGAGTGTCGATTCACAGCTAAGTTGTCGAGTGTGCGGACTTTTGTTCGCTCGACGTGTTTGAACTTAGGCGAAGCAGGTTCGCAGCTAAGCCCCCGAGTGTGAGGTTTACTCATCATTCGGAGTGTTTTTAGACTTAGGCGAATGTCGATTCGCAGCTAAGTTGTCGAGTGGGCAGACTTTTGTTCGCTCGACGTGTTTGAACTTAGGCAAAGCAGGTTCGCAGCTAAGCCCCGAGTGTGAGGTTTGCTCATCATTCGGAGTGTTTTTAGACTTAGGCGAAGCATGTTCGCAGCTAAGCCCCCGAGCGTGAGGATTGCTCATCACTCGAAGTGTTTTTTAGAACTTAGGCGAATGTCGATTCGCAGCTAAGTTGTCGAGTGTGCGGACTGTTGTCCACTCGACGCGTCCGAACTTAGGCGAAGCATGTTCGTAGCTAAGCCCCCGAGCATGAGGATTGCTCATCACTCGGAGTGTTTTTTAGAACTTAGGCGAGTGTCGATTCGTAGCTAAGTTGTCGAGTGGGCAGACTTTTGTTCGCTTGACGTGTTTGAACTTAGGCGAAGCAGGTTCGCAGCCAAGCCTCCGAGCATGAGGATTACTCATAACTCGGAGTGTTTTTTTTAGAACTTAGGCGAATGTCAATTCGCAGTTAAGTTTTCGAGTGTGCGGACTGTTGTCTGCTCAACGCATTCAAACTTGGGCGAAGCATGTTCGCAGCTAAGCCCCCGAGAGTGAGTTTTGTTCATCACTCGGAGTGTTTTTTAGTACTTAGGCGAATATCGATTCGCAGCTAAGTTGCCAAGTGGATGGACTGCTATCCACCCGAGAGGAATTTAACTTAGGCGAAACATGTTCGTAGCTAAGTCCCCGAGCGTGAGGATTGCTCATCGTTCGGAGTATTCCCAAGATGTGACTGTATGACTTGAGTCGACAAACTTGTTGCGAGAATGTGCATTGGGTTGACAAAGATAATCTCATTACATCAGCAAACTCTTGTCTCAGGTGTAAAAACGTCTAAGTAAATCTGCATTCCAGGCTCGTGGCTCGTCCATCTGCTTTACGAGGTTGTACAAGTGATAAGCCCCGTTGTTCAGCACCCTAGTGACTATGAAGGGGCCTTCCCATGCAGGAGCAAGCTGGTGCGGACAATGCTGACTCACTTGGAGTACCAGGTCTCCTTCGTGGAACGCTTTGCTCTTGACATTTCTTGCGTGGAAGCGTCGCAGGTCTTGCTGATAAGCAGTAGTTCTGATTAGGTCCATCTCGTGCTCCTCCTCCAGAAGATCTACTCCATCTTGCCTTGCCTGCTCAGCTTCAGCTTCATTGTAAAGTTCCACTCGGGGAGCATTGTGCGCCAGGTCACTCGGCAGTATGGCTTCTGCTCCATACACAAGGAAGAAAGGAGTTCGCCCAGTCGACCGTTTGGCGTTGTCCTCAGCCCCCACAAGACTGATGGTAATTCAGTCACCCAAGCACCCGCGGCGTGGCCCAGATCACGCATTAGACGAGGCTTCAACCCCTGCAGGATAAGTCCATTGGCCCGCTCGACTTGCCCGTTGGTCTGAGGATGAGCAACGGAGGCGTAGTCCACTCGGGTGCCCTTGGAGTTGCAGAAGCTCCTGAACTCATCTGAATCGAAGTTTGTGCCATTGTCCGTGATGATGTTGTGCGGGATGCCATACCAGATGATGATCTCCCTCATAAAGGTAACCGCAGTTTGAGCATTCAGCTTCTTGATGGGTTTGGCCTCAATCCACTTGGTGAACTTGTCGACTGCAACCAACAAGTGAGTGAATCCTCCTTTTCCGGGTCGGAACGGTCCGACCATGTCGAGCCCCCAAACTACAAACGGCCAAGCGAGGGGGATAGTCTTCAGGGCAGATGTTGGCTTGTGCGAGAGGTTTGCGTAGAATTGGCACCCATCGCAGTGATCCACGATGTCTTTGGCCATTTCGTTAGCTTGAGGCCAATAAAACCCAGCTCGGTACACCTTGGTGACTATTGCCCTTGAAGAAGCATGGTGACCACAAGTGCCCGAGTGAATGTCCTCCAAGATCATTCGACCTTCTTCGGGGGAAATGCAGCGTTGGGTGACGCCGGTCACACTCTCTCGGAATAACTGATCTCCCATGACAGTGTAAGCTTTGGACCTGCGCACGATCTGTCGAGCCTCGGTCTCATCATCTGGAAGCTCCTGTCTCACAATGTACGCGATATACGGCACGGTCCAGTCGGGGATGATAACCAGAATCTCCATGACGAGATCGATCACGGCCGGAACATCAACTTCCGTCGAGTCAGTGGAACTCAGAGCCTGGGAAGGTTCTTCAGTGAAGGGGTCTTCCTGAACGGAAGGAGTGTGCAGATGCTCTAAGAACACGCCACTGGGAACAACCCGTCGAGTGGAACCAATCTTGGACAACTCGTCAGCTGCATGGTTTTTCAGTCGGGGAACATGGTGGAGTTCCAGGCCTTCAAATTTCTTCTCAAGCTTCCGGACTGCGTTGCAATACCCAGTCATTGAGGGGTTCCTGATGTCCAACTCCTTCATAACCTGGTTTACTACTAGATCTGAGTCGCCATAAACCATCTAGCGCTTTACGCCGAGTGATATGGCCATGCGCAACCCATACAGAAGCGCTTCGTATTCCGCCTCGTTGTTGGAGGAGTCAAAGTGAATCTGCAAGACGTAGCTGAGTTTGTCGCCTTTAGGGGAGATCAGCACGACTCCAGCGTCGGATCCATTCAGCATCTTAGATCCGTCAAAGAACATAGTCCAATGTGCCGAATGAACTGGGACAGGCTGCTGCTCCTCGATCCACTCGGCAATGAAATCTGCTAATGCTTGGTACTTGATAGCTTTCTTGGCCTCGAATCTGATATCGAAATGAGCGAGCTCTATAGCCCATTTGGCCACTCGACCTCCAGCGTCGCGGTTGTTGAAGATTTCTGATAAGGGAGCATCGCTGACGACTGTAATCTGGTGATCTTGGAAGTAATGAGCCACCTTCTTCGCTGATAAGTAAATACCGTACACCAGCTTCTGATAATGTGGATATCTTTGTTTTGAGGGGGACAGTACTTCCGAGACATAATATACAGGCCGCTGAACTTTGAGTGGCTTTCCTTCCTCCTCTCGCTCGACAGTCAGCACAGTACTGATGACCCAATTTGTGGCCACGATGTACAAGAGCAAGGGCTCTTTGCTGGCAGGAGCGGCCAATACCGGTTGGGTGGAAAGCAGTCCTTTGAGCTCTGCAAACGCTGCCTCGGCTTCATCAGTCCAGTCAAAAGTGTTAGACTTCTTCATCAGCTGATATAAGGGCAGAGCCTTCTCTCTGAGATGGGAAATGAATCGACTCGGTGCCGCCAGGCAACCAGTGAGCTTTTGCACGTCGTGCACTCGCACGGGGGTCTTCATTCAAGTGATAGCGCCGATCTTCTCTGGATTAACATCAACTCCCTTCTCTGAAACAAGAAAGCCGAGCAACTTGCCACCGGGGACGCCGAAGGTGCACTTGGCTGGATTCAGCTTAATGTCGAATCGCCTCAGATTGGCGAATGTCTCGGCCAAGTCAGTCAGCAGGTCGGAACCTTTGCATGACTTGACCACTATGTCATCCATGTATGCCTCGGTATTCCGAGGAATTTGATCCATCAGGCATTTCTGAATCATGCACATGAAAGTAGCCCCAGCGTTTTTTAGACCAAAAGGCATGGTGATATAACAAAAGCACCCAAATGGGGTGATGAAAGCTGTTTTTATTTCATCGGGGCCAAACAAACGGATCTGATGGTACCCGGAGTATGCATCTAAAAACGACAACCGCTCGCACCCCGCTGTCGAGTCAACAATTTGATCTATGTGAGGGAGCGGGAAATGGTCTTTAGGGCACACCTTGTGGAGGTTCTTGAAGTCAATGCACATGCGCAATGACTTATCTTTCTTCGGCACCATCACCACATTCGAGAGCCACTCGGAGTGGTGAATCTCCCGAATGAACTTGGCTTGCAAGAGACAGGCCACTTCTTCTCCGATCTCCTTGCGCTTCTTGGTAGCGGATCGACGCAAGCGCTCCCGAACTGGTTTGGCCTTTGGATCCACTCGCAAACGATGCTCAGCCAGCTCTCTGGGAATCCCCGGCAAGTCAGCAGGCTTCCATGCGAAGATATCCCAGTTCTCACAGAGGAACTGGATGAGCTTGCCTTCCTATTTGCCGCCGAGTGTTTTGGAAATGTTCATAGGGGCTGCATCGGGATCCGTCGGGTGAATGTGCACCTTCTTCACTTCCCTCGCCGACTCAAATGCCGACTCGGAAGCCGACTTCTTTGTGCGGAGCAAATCAGCGGGGTCAGTGGTCTTCTTATATTCCTCAAGATCCACCATGGCCATCTGGTGGTAAGCGATTCTGGAGCCCTGCTGGAGGCACTGCTCTGCCCGCTGCCGATTGCCGGTGACTGTGATCACGCCCTTAGGGCCTGGCATCTTCAGCTTAAGATACACGTAACATGGACGTGCCATGAAACGTGCATAAGCGGGTCGCCCCAGAATGGCGTGGTAAGCACTCTTGAAATCGACGACTTCAAAAGTTAATTTTTCTTTTCGGAAATTCTTGCTATCTCCGAATGTCACGTCCAAGGCTATTTGGCCGAGTGACCTGGCCTTCTTTCCCGGGATTAACCCGTGGAACTGCATGCTGCTCTCGCTCAAACGAGACATCGAAATTCCCATCCCTTTGAGAGTGTCTGCATACAGGATATTCAAGCCACTACCACCGCCCATCAAGACTTTTCTGAGTCGAGTCCCGTGCACCACTGGGTCAACCACCAGAGCCTGGCGACCGGGAGTGGCCACCCGCGCAGGATGGTCTTTCTGGTCGAATGTGATAGTGTACTGAGACCACTTGAGGTAAGTTGGAGTGTCAGGCATAGCCATATTGATCTCACAATTTATGACCTTCAACTTGCTCTTGCTCTCGACATCAGCGAAAATCACCAGCATTGCGGTGACATCTAGGAAAGTTTCCTTTTCTTCTTCTTCGTCGTCCTTTTCATGAGACTTCTCACTCGACTGCTCGCCCTTGAATTGCTGGATTAGGGTCCGACACTGCCGAGTGGTATGCTTAGGCAAAATCAGATTGCCTTCGGCATCTTGCTTCGTGTGAATCATACACGGCTGATCCATAATGTCAGCTCCTGGCTGACCTTTCCCCTTCTTAGGGGTGTATGGCGCCTTGGCCTTGCCCTTGTTCTTCGGCTGATTCGACAGCACGGCTACCTCTGCCGGTGTTGGTTCTTCGGCCTTCCGCTTCTTCTTGCGATTGTTGTCGTTGCCCTCATTAGCGACAGCTTTCCCTTTGCCGCTTCGGAGGCGGTCTTCTTCCTCGCCATCGGTGTACCGAGTGGCGATTTCCATCATTTTGCCGAGTGAAATATCACCCGTCCGCCCGAACTTCAGGTACAGCTCTCTGTATCTCATACCGGCCTTGAAAGCACAAACGGCTTGGTGTTCCGACACATTCTCCACAGTGTGATGCAGAGTGGACCCTTGCTGTATGTAATCTCTAAGGGTTTCGCTGGGCTTCTGGACGCAGTGTTGTAAGTCGACTAGACCTGCAGGGTGCTTGCACGTGCCCTCGAAGGTTCGGACAAACACTTGAGTCAGATCTCCCCAACAATGTATGTTGGAAGGAGCCAAACGGTTTAGCCATGCACGGGCCGGACCGTCCAGCATCAAGGGAAGGTGCTTCATCGCGACGTCGTCGTTCCCGCTGCCGATATGCACCGCCACTCGGTAGTCATCTAACCAGGTCTCCGGCTTTGTTTCGCCGGAGAATTTTCCGATCCCCGCTGCCATCCTGAAATTGGGGGGAATCTCTGCAGAACGTATAGCCCTGCTGAAACACTCGGGACCTGAAACCATGGCTGAGCGTCCACTTGGAATATCTCGGTCGAGTCCATCCCTGTGTGCTCTGCTCTTGTCGATCCTCTTCTGGAGAAGGTACGTGCGGGCGTCAAAACCTGCATCTCGCTCGCCACCGAGAGAGTGCCTGTCGTCCTGGTGCCGGGGCACGTATGGACCACCCCGCGGAGGAGACACTCGATGATGACCATCGCGGTGGTCGTTACTTCGATGCCGCAAGGGTGAACCAGGGTTGTGTGCCGACTGAACGGTTTCCGCCCTGGGCGAATTGCTGTGAATCCTGTGACGGGACTGAGAACTGCCGAATTCTGATGCTGCGCTGCATCTAGCAACGCTCTAATCTGAATCAACCCCCTTCCGGCCTCTGACTGGGACGGCTGAATGGAATCTGCTATCTTCGCAGCCGCAGCAATGTTCAAGACGGGAGTTCGGTATACCTCGACATGGTCGTGAGGCTTTCGCTGGTGTCGACTGGGAGGAGGCTGACGCTGACAAGCCCGCTCCTCGATCTCCGCTTGGAGTTCTTCCAGTCGAATGCGCGCGGCCTCCAGGGCCTGGGCTTCGGCGGTTGTGCTGACGATGGGAGTATGGAGGAACTCCTCATCGCGACGCGGTTGCCCAGACGATGGGCCTCCAGCCTCGCACTTGCCATGGCCGAAACCACTGATGAGAGCCCGCCATCAGGACCTCTGCGGCTGGGTCGCAGCTTTCGCACTCGGACGGTATGTCAGACGGATCGGAATCCGACTCGAGTATGCCGTGAAGTGACTCGGCAGGCTCGAGCGCCGCCACCTGCGGAGAAGATCGGCGCGCCGCTGCGTGCTCAATCCAACGCTGGAGTCGCGGGCGGCCCGACCGCTTTTGACCGCGAACAGCGAGAGGAGCCGACCGACAAGGGGTCGAGGGCTGGCGCAGCAGCACACCGCAGGGACCCGCGCGAAAGTGCGCGGCCCCGCGGACTGGGAGTGCCTCGAAATCAACAGGTACCTCTTGGAGCCATGCCGAATCGTCGGCGATGAAGGTGAGAGCGCCAAAACGGATCTCGCGGCCCAGAGCGAAAACATCATCGGAAGACATGCTCGAAGAAGAAAATTGCAACCTCGTCGGAAGTCACTTAGACGCTCGCCCCAGGGTGAGCGCCAACTGTCGTGGGAACGAGTCTGACAGTAGAAGGTATGGGTACGAAAGGAGAGGGCAGAGTCCTAGCTACGGCGAGGGTGTACACACGGATGTATGAGTTCAGGCCCCTCTCGTGGAGGTAAAAGCCCTACGTCTCAGTGCTCGGAAGCTTATGTCGTGTGAAGTATGGAGATTACAACAGTGTCGTTAACCCTTGTATAGGAGGGGGAGGGGCGGCTTATATAGAGCCCGCTACCCCTCATAATTGTCCTGCAGTTAAGGGCTGGTCGTGGGGTATAAAGATGGTAGTTACAGGTAACGCCTGCTATAAAGGCTCATAATGACCATTAAACCGTCGTCTGCCCGTTGGGCTCTTAGTAACGGCTCCCGGTCTCCTAGCGTCGAGTGCAACGAAGCCTGTCGAGTGTCACGCGACCACCGAGTGTCCTTTAGGTGCTGTCGAGTGTCGTACTGTTCAGTGTCCTTTAGGTGCTTCCAAGTACGCAGTCGGAGGTTCATGCTTAATCTTCAACTCCTCTATGGTAGTGACCTTGGGAAGGACATGTGGGCCCTGCTTAGGACCCTACCCCAGGTACACATACTCGTCACCATGCCTCCTGGGCTCGTGGCCCACTGGTGCATCCCCCTGACTAGTTATCTATCTCAGAATTTCTTAAATATTCCAAAAAAATCATACTTGAATTTCAGGGCATTTCAAGAACTTTTATTTTCAGGTCATTTTTTATTGGACGGATAATGCAGAAAATAGGAAAATAATGCTATTTGTATTATTTTTCTACTAAGTAACTGAAAGTAAAAGTTGGGAACAAAAGATTGTGACTTCTAGATTCATCCGTCTCATGGTCATCAAAAGAGATCCATCAATGAGGTTGATCAAGTCTCCTTGACAAACTTTTTTGAATCACATGAAACCGGAGAATTTTCGAAAAATCACTAGGGTACCTTAGTGGGAATATGCATATCCCCAACAATAAGTATATCATATCTGATCTTGACAGTAGGTACAGGAAATTCAAAGCTCCCAATAATAATGGATGAAGATTTTTCAATAGAATTTCTGCAATGAACCCGATATTGTTTCTTTGGAAACTGCACCGTGTGCTCATTACCATTAACATGGAAAGTGACATTGCCTTTGTTGCAATCAATAACAGCCCCTGTAGTGTTTAAAAAGGGTCTTCCAAGGATGACTGTCATGGCATCATCCTCGGTAATATCAAGAATAACAAAGTCTGTTAAGATAGTAATGTTCGCAACCACTACAGGCACATCCTCGCAAATGCCGATAGGTAAAGCAGTTGATTTATCGGCCATTTGCAAAGAAATTTCAGTAGGTGTCAACTTATCCAATTCAAGTCTACGATATAAAGAGAGAGGTATAACACTAACACTGGCTCCAAGATCACATAAAGCAGTTCTAACATAATTTCCTTTAATGGAGCAAGGTATTGTGGGTACTCCAGGATCACCTAGTTTCTTAGGAGTCTCACCCTTAAAAGTGTAATTAGCAAGCATGGTGGAAATCTCAATATCAGGTATCTTTCTTTTATTTGTCACAATATCTTTCATAGCATAAGGAGACATTTTAAGCATATCAGTCAAACACATTTGCAAAAAGATAGGTCTAATCATTTCAACAAAGTGGTCAAAATCCTCATCATCCTTTTTCTTGGATGGCTTAGGAGGAAAGGGCATGGGTTTCTGAACCCATGCTTCTCTTTCTTTACCATGCTTCCTAGCAATAAAATCACTCTTATCATATCTTTTGTTCCTAGGTTGTGGGTTATCAGGTTCAATAGCAGGTTCAATCTCCACATCATTATCATTACTAGGTTGAGCTTCAATATGAACATCATTATCAACATTATCACTAGGCTCATGTTCATCACCAGATTGTATCTCAGCATCAGAAATCGATATATCATTTGGATTCTCAGGTGTAACAGCAACAGGTTTACTAGCATGCAAGTTCCTATCATCTTTCTTTTTCTTCCTATTACCAGGATAACTAGGTGCATCAGTATTAATTCCTTGAGAATCTTGCTCAATTCTCTTAGGATGTCCCTCAAGATACAAAGGTTCCTGAGTCATTCTACCACCTGTAGTAACAACTTTAACAGAATTATCATTCAATTCATTAAGCAAGTCATTTTGAGCCTTAAGCACCTACTCTACTTGAGTAGTGACCATAGAAGCATGTTTACCAATAAGCTTAAGATCATTAACATTTCTATCCACACAAGCACGTATATGATTAATCATACGAGCATTTTGTTCCAGTTGTCTACAAACATAATCATTAAAACTTTGTTGTTTGGCAACAAAGTTGTCAAATTCATCTAAGCATAAGCTAGCAGGTTTATCATAAGGGATATCACTCTCATTGAATCTACGAATAGAATTTACCTCTACTACCTGTGTCGGGTTATCAAGACCATGTATCTCTTCAATAGGTGGTAGATTCTTAACATCTTCAGATTGAATATCTTTCTCTCGCATAGATTTCTTTGCTTCTTGCATATCTTTAGGACTAAGGAATGAATACCTCTTTTCTTCGGAGTTGGCTTCGGAGGTGGTTCGGGAATAGTCGAAGCATTATCATTGCTCAAGATGTTATTTAATAGAATTTCAGCTTGTTCCACAGTTTGTTCCCTGAAAACACAGCCAGCACAACTATCTAGGTGGTCCCTAGAAGCATTGGTTAGTCCATTATAAAAGATATCAAGTATTCCATTTTTCTTAAGAGGGTGATCAGGCAAAGCATTAAGTAACTGGACAAGCCTCCCCCAAGCTTGTGGGAGACTCTCTTCTTCAATTTGCACAAAGTTATATATATCCTGCAAGGCAGCTTGTTTCTTATGGGCAGGAAAATATTTCTCAGAGAAGTAGTATACCATATCCTGGGGACTACGCACACAACCAGGAGCAAGAGAAGTAAACCAAGTTTTAGCATCACCCTTTAGTGAAAAAGTAAACAACTTAAGGATATAGTAATAGCAAATTTTTTCCTCATTAGTGAATAGGGTGGCAATATCATTGAGTTTAGTAAGATGTGCTACAACCATTTCAGATTCATAACCATGAAAAGGATCAGATTCAACCAAAGTGATTAACTCAGGATCGACAGAGAACTCATAATCCTTATCAGTAACAAAGAAAGGTGAAGTAGCAAACTTAGGATCATATTTCATTCTAGCATTCATAGATTTTTCTTTCCACTTGCATAATAATTTCTCAAGATCATAGCTATCCTTACAAGCAAGAAAGTCTTCAACTACCTCTCCTTCCATAACATAACCCTTAGGTATATTAGGCAATTCATATTTAGGAGGGCTAGGTCTAACAGGTGTAACAACAGGTTCTATTTCAATAGTTTCATCAGTTTCAGAAGTATCATTTGGTTCAGTAGTAACCTAGCAATTTGTGCATCAAGAAATTCACCAAGTGGCATATCATTACCAAGCAAAGCATCATCATAATTATCATGTATAGCAGAAGTAGCATCATCAAGCACATGCGACATATCAGAATTAATAGCAGGTGGCGGTGTCGCAAATTTACTCATAACAGAAGGTGAATCAAGTGCAGAGCTAGATGGCAGTTCCTTACATGTCCTCGTAGTTGAGGGCAGAACTTTAGTTTTTGGATCTCGCAAATTCTTCATAGTGATCAATAGATATAAATCCCAAGTGACTTAGAGAATGGAGCTATGCTCCCCAGCAACGACGCCAGAAAAAGGTCTTGATAACCCACAAGTATAGGGGATCGCAACAGTTTTCGAGGGTAAAGTATTCAACCCAAATTTATTGATTCGACACAAGTGGATCCAAAGAATATTCTCGAGTATTAGCAGTTGAGTTGTCAATTCAACCACACCTGAAAGATTTAGTGTCTGCAGCAAAGTTTTAGTAGCAAAGCAATATGATAGTAACTGCAACAATGGTAACAGTAGCAGTAGTGATTGGTATAGCAAGTGTGACAGCAATAGCGGTAAAGTAACAAAGCAAGAACCAGTATAGGAAAAGCTCGTAGGCATTGGATCGGTGATGGATGATTATGCCGGATGATATTCATCATGTAAAAGTTATAACATAGAGTGATATGTAACTAGCTCCAGTTCGTCAATGTAATGTAGGCATGTATTATGTATATAGTCATACGTGCTTAGGGAAAAGAACTTGCATGACATCTTTCGTCCATCCCTCCCGTGCCAACAGGGTCCTAATGGAAACTTAGGGATATTAAGGTCTCCTTTTAATAGAGTACCGGAACAAAGCATTAACACATGGTGAATACATGGTATCCTCATACTATGGTCATCTCCGGGAGTGGTTCCGGCTATTGTCACTCCAGGGTTGCCGGGTCATAACACATAGTAGGTGACTGCAACTTGCAAAATAGGATCAAGAACACTCATATATTGATGAAAACATAATAGGTTCAGATCTGAAATCATGGCACTCGGGCCCTAGTGACAAGCATTAAGCATAGCAAAGTAGTAGCAACATCAATCTTAGAACATAGTGGATACTAGGGATCAAAGCCCATCAAAACTAACTCGATTACATGATAGATCTCATCCAACTCATCACCGTCCAGCAAGCCTACGATAAGATTACTCACGAACGATGAAGAGCATCATGAAATTGGCGATGGAGGAAGGTTGATGATGACGATGGCTTCGATTTCAACTCTCCGGAGCCCAAAACAGGCTCCAGATCTGCCCTCCGGAGGAAGAACAGGTGGTGGCGGCGGCTCCGTATCGTAAAACGTGAATATTTCTTCTCCTTGATTTTTTCTGGGACGAATAGGGTTCCATGGAAGTGGATAGGAGGTCAGAGGAGCCACGTGGGCCCATGAGCCTGCCAGGCACGGCCAGGGGGCCCACGCCTCCAGGGCTCGTGGCCCACTGGCTGCTCCTCCTCGATTGATTCTTTCGCCGGTATTTTTTATATATTCCACAAAAAATCCTGGTCAATTTTTAGGTTATTCCGAGAAGTTTTATTTTTGCACAGAAATAACACCATGGCAGTTCTGCTGAAAACAGCATCAGTCCGGGTTAGTTTCATTCAAATCATGCAAATTAGAGTTCAAAACAAGGGCAAAAGAGTTTGGAAAAGTAGATACGTTGAAGACGTATCATGAAGTAACTAAGCAAAGACTAGTATAGGAAAAGCTCGTAGGCATTGGATCGGTGATGAATGATTATGTCGGATGGCATTCATCATGTAACAGTTATAACATAGGGTGATATGTAACTAGCTCCAGTTCGTCAATGTAATGTCGGCATGTATTCCGTATATAGTCATACGTGCTTATGGAAAAGAACTTGCATGACATCTTTTGTCCATCCCTCCCGTGGCAGCGGGGTCCTAATGGAAACTAAGGAATATTAAGGTCTCCATTTAATAGAGAACCGGAACAAAGCATTAGCACATGGTGAATACATGGAATCCTCATACTATGGTCATCTCCGGGAGTGGTTCCGGCTATTGTCACTCCGGGGTTGCCCGGTCATAACACATAGTAGGTGACTACAACTTGCAAGATAGGATCAAGAACACACATATATTGATGAAAAGATAATAGGTTCAGATCTGAAATCATGGCACTCGGGCCCTAGTGACAAGCATTAAGCATAGCAAAGTAGTAGCAACATCAATCTTAGAACATAGTGGATACTAGGGATCAAACTCTATCAAAACTAACTCGATTACATGATAGATCTCGTCCAACCCATCACCGTCCAACAAGCCTACGATGAGATTACTCACGAACGATGGTGAGCATCATGAAATTGGCGATGGAGGATGGTTGATGATGACGATGGCTTTGATTTCCACTCTCCGGAGCCCAGAACGGACTCCAGATCTGCCGTCCGGAGGAAGAACAGGTGGTGGCGGCGGCTCCGTATCGTAAAACGCGATGATTTCTTCTCCTTTAATTTTTTCTGGACGAAAGAGATTATATAGAGCTGGAGATGATGTCGGAGGGGCCACGTGGGCCCCACGAGCCTGCCAGGCGCGGCCTAGGGGGCGCGGCTCCTGGGCTCGTGGCCCATTGGCAGCTCCCCTCCGGTTGATTCTTCTTCTGGTATTTTTATATATTCCATAAAAAATCCTCGTAAGTTTTCAGGTCATTCCGAGAACTTTTATTTCTACACAAAAACAACACCATGGTAGTTCTGCTCAAAACAGCGTCAGTCCGGGTTAGTTTCATTCAAATCATGCAAATTAGAGTCCAAAACAAGGGCAAAAGAGTTTGGAAAAGTAGATACGTTGGAGACGTATCAGCGGTGCCTGACGATGGCCTTGCGATGGCGCTGGCGATACCATCGCTGGGCGACACGACCATGCCAATTGTGGTAGAGGAGTACATCCCACAGACTGCCCTCCGCAGGCCACTTCATTCAATTCGTCGCTCTAGGCGCATCAATATGATGAAGGAGAAAAATAAGGAGGAGTGAAGATTTTAAGAAAACAAGTCAATGTTAAGTATGTCAGGTCATGTAAATCTGAACATGTCAATGTTAAGTATGTGGTCATGTTAATCTTTCCATTACCTTCCAAGCTCAGTTTGGTAATTGATGGGAATCGAAATTTTGTGCATGCTCGTGGATGCTCATGGATGAAAGATAAAATTGTGTGTTTTTGTGCTTTCTCATGGATGCTCATTCGTTGAATAGTTTGCTAAAACCAGTTTTAGCTTCACAGGTAGGCATTTCATCATAGAATCACCAACAGATATGCATGATCAAACCCCTAGCCACGGACGGCTCACGCGACAAGTTAGACATTTTTTGAAAACACCGTAAAAAATTCAAAATTCAAAAAAACTGGAAACCTCCGCGTCACATCATCAAATGTGGCCTACCAACTAGTAAAAATATTAAACTTGGAATACCGATGTTTTCTTGAAAAAGTGTTCTAAAAAACGACCTACCATGAACGAAGATTCATGGCTTTCAAGCCAAACGAGCAATGATATGGCCACCTTCGTTGAATAGTTTGTGATAATATGCCCAAATTTGGCACATGCCTCCATCTTGTGATGGCAAACAGTGTTGCCAAAGAGAGGTTCCAGCTTATTTCACAAAAAAAAAACATTTTTCATTTTTTGAATTCTGAAAACACATGTTTTTCGTGAAGCGGCTACAAAGAGGGTCATTCCAAACGGCACCATTCCATGTCTATCTCAAAGTAGACCCTATTCTATGGACGGTTGCCAAAAATCATGCATTTTCGACCCTCGTAGCTACTCCCGGCCATTCAGACAACCATTGGACGATTCTGTTGGAACCGACTAGAATTTGAACTGTGGGTCCTCCATAGCTTGCCTGTTATTTTTGCTAAAAATCATTTTTAGCTTCACAGGTAGGCATTTCATCATAGAATCACCAACAGATATGCATGATCAAACCCCTAGCGCCAGACGGCCGACGCGACAACATTTAATTAGATAGAGTAGGAGTTGCTGCTCATGTTGTAGATGGAGTAGAAGTTGTTGTGGTTGCTCATGTTGTTATTGCCTGCTAAAATCTGTTAATGCCTTGTTATTTTACTACAAGAAGTTGTCGTGGCTGCTCATGTTATCTAGTACAAGCCCGCCATGCTCATATTTGCCATGAACAACTCCTGTTGCATGTAGTTTGCTAGCTCTAAACATTGCATCATGAATCTATTTTCTGCCATGAACTATGTTTTTCATTAAGTTTGGAAATCTGTATCACTTGTCAGTTAGCCATGTTGTTTTCCTAATGATATAAGAAGTTTTAGAAATAGTTCAGTAAGCATGTTTTGTACTCAATGTTATCAACTATCATTCCATTTCATTTGTTTCCTTGTTTGAGTTCTTCATCATAATTAAATGTTGCATATAAATTGCCATGTTGATGTAGTGAAGATATTAAGAGATGCTTCATATCTTTCCAGTGTACATGCATGCTTGTTTAGTGCACTTACATGTTTGCTTATAATAACACTACATCACTACATTGTTGATCCATCAAGTTTGCTTCACATGTATTCCATGTATGTGCATGCTGGTCCAAATGCTTTCCTTTATTGATACAAGTGCATCATTTTACTTTATCCCTGTTGTATCTGATTGTTGTTTATTCTTTTTTGCAAGCACCACCTCAAGATCATCCATGGCAAGGATGACAAGGTCAAGTAATCGGCCAACCGTTGGTATGCAGCTTGCACCTTGTGGTTATACTGTCAGTTTTATAAAATATGTGTCTTAATATGATAAGTGAAATGTATTGTTGCAATCTGAATAAGCTTTCTTAATTGTGCAACTAGGATTAAATGTTTGTTGTCTTAATTGTGAATAATTTGAATAAGCTATCTTAATTGTGCAACTAGGATTAAATGTTTGATGTCTTAATTGTGAATAATCTGAATAAGCTGTCTTAATTGTGCAACTAGGATTAAATGTTTGTTGTCTTAATTGTGCAACTAGGATTAAATGTTTGTTGTCTTAATTGTGAATAATCTGAATAAGTTGTCTTAATTGTGCAACTAGGATAAATGTTTGTTGTCTTGATTGTGAATAATATGAATAAGCTGTCTTAATTGTGCAACTAGAATTAAATGTTTGTTTTCTTGATTGTGAATAATACGAATAAGCTGTCTTAATTGTGAATAAGATGTCTGAAATGTTTCTTGTTAGTCTTTCGTACCCGAATAACTAGGATTAAATGATAATAAAATCTTATAAGATATGTTTGGTTGTCTATCCATGCATTCCAACCATTCACCTAATAATTTTGTTTCCTTTATCATGCAAAGAGGATCTTCTCACCGAGTACGAGAAGGTTAGGGCTAGAAATATCATGAGGAACAATCGGATGTTCCAGTCTCTTGGCATCGGTGCAATAGCGTCGATGATTAGGAATTCGAATGTTCTACAAGAAGGTAGAACTAAAGAGGTTCAAGAACGTAGTGGAGTTATCAATGATGACCCAGAGTACAATCCTAAGGAGGATGGAGTTATTGATGGGGAGGAAGTGGATGATGTTGTAGTGTAGAAGACTGTTAAGGTGCAAACTCTGTCTTGCTTGGAGGGTTGTAGTTCTTGTATGCTCTGTGTTTCGTTGTGCTTTGATGACCCACAAGTATAGGGGATCTATCGTAGTCCTTTTGATAAGTAAGGGTGTCGAACCCAACGAGGAGCAGAAGGAAATGACAAGCAGTTTTCAGTAAGGTATTCTCTGCAAGCACTGAAATAGTCGGTAACAGATAGTTGTATGATAAGATAATTTGTAACGGGTAGCAAGTAACAATAGTAACAAAGGTGCAGAAATATGTCCCAATCCCTTTTGTAGCAAGGGACAAGCCTGAACAAACTCTTATATAAAGTAAAGCGCTCCCAAGGACACATGAGAATTACTGTCAAGCTAGTTTTCATCATATTCATATGATTCGCGATCGCTACTTTGGTAGTTTGATATGTGGGTGGACCGGTGCTTGGGTGTTGCCCTTACTTGGACAAACATCCCACTTATGATTAACCCCTCTCGCAAGCATCCGCAACTACGAAATAAGAATTAAGACAAAGTCTAACCATAGCATTAAACTAGTGGATCCAAATCAGCCCCTTACGACGCAACGCATAAAATAGAGTTTAAGCTTCTGTCACTCTAGCAACCCATCATCTACTTATTACTTCCCAATGTCTTCCACTAGGCCCAAATAATGGTGAAGTGTCATGTAGTCGACGTTCACATAACACCACTAGAGGAGAGACAACATACAACGCATCAAAATATCGAACGAATACCAAATTCACATGACTACTCTTAACAAGACTTATCCCATGTCCTCAGGAACAAACGTAACTAATAAATTAGTTATTATCATATTTCCTTGTTCATGATAATCGTTTATTATCCATGCTATAATTGTATTGATCGTAGACTTAAATGCATGTGTGGATACATAGACAAAACCATGTCCCTAGTATGCCTCTAGTAGACTAGCTCGTTGATCAAAAGATGGCTAAGGTTTCCTAGCCATGGACATGAGATGTCATTTGATAACGGGATCACATCATTAGGAGAATGATGTGGTGGACAAGACCCAAACTACAAACATAGCATATGATCGTGTCAGTTTATTGCTACTGTTTTCTGCATGTCAAGTATATGTTCCTATGACCATGAGACCATGCAACTCATGGATATCGGAGGAGTGCCTTGTGTGTATCAAACGTCGCAACATAACTAGGTGACTATAAAGGTGCTCTACAGGTATCTCCGAGGGTGTCTATTGAGTTGGCATGGATCGAGACTGGGATTTGTTACTCCGTGTGACGGAGAGGTATCTCAGGGCCCACTCGGTAATACAACATCACAATGAGCCTTGCAAGCAATGTGGCTAAGTGTTAGTCACGGGATATTGTATTATGGAACGAGTAAAGAGACTTGCCAGTAACGAGGTTGAACTAGGTATGGAGATACCGACGATCGAATCTCGGGCAAGTAACATACCGAAGAACAAAGGGAACGTTATACGGGATTAACTGAATCCTTGACATAGAGGTTCGACCGATAAAGATCTTTGTAGAATATGTAGGAACCAATGTGGAAGTCCAGGTCCCGCCATTGGTTATTGACCGTAGAGGTGTCTCGGTCATGTCTACATAGTTCTCGAACCCGCAAGGTCTGCACACTTAAGGTTCGGTGACGTTTCGGTAGTGTAGAGTTATGTATGGTGGTGACCGAAGGTTGTTCGGAGTCCCGGATGAGATCCCGGACATCACGAGGAGCTCCGGAATGGTCTGGAGGTAAAGATTCATATATAGGATGTCCCAGTTTGGTCGCCGGAAAAGTTTCGGGCTCATCGGTAGTGTACCGGGAGTATCGATAGTGTACCGGGAGTGCCCGTAGTGTACCGGGGGACCTCCGGGAGGGGTATTTCGACCCCAAGAGGTCCATGGGCTGTGGAAGAATAATAACCAGCCCTTAGTGGGCTGGTAAAACAGCCACAAAGGCCCATGGCGCAGGAGAGAAAGTCGTAAAGCAAAAGGTGGAAAATCAGCCAATAGGAGGCAATCCTACTCCAACTAGGATTGGAGGTGAAGTAGGATTGCTCCCACCTCCTATTTCGGCCGACCCAAAGGACTTGGCTGCCTCTCCTCTCCTCTCCTCCTATATATACTAGTGGATTGGGTGGTTTTTGGACAGAATTTCCGGCCACGTGCTACCCGTTCCACCGGTGCATGGTTTCTCCTCTAGATCGTAGTTCCGCAGTGCTTAGGCGAAGCCCTACCAGAATTGCTCCACCGCCATCACCGGAGCACCGTCACGCTGCCGGTGAACTCTCTCTCCTCTCCACCTCCTCTTGCTGGATCAAGACGGTGGATATTGTCATCAAGCTGCACGTGTGCTGAACGCGGAGGTGCCGTCCGTTTGGCGCTAGATCGGATGAACCGTGATTGAGATCGCGAGATGATTCGTGATGAGATCGCGGGACGGATCGTGATGAGTTCGCGGGACAGATCATGATCAAGATCGTGAGATGGATCGTGATGAGATCACGGGACGGATCGTGATGGGATCGCGGGACGGATCGTGATGAGATCGCGGGACGCTCGGCGATTTGGATCGCGAAGATGTTCGACTACACCAACCGCGTTTCTTAACGCTTCCCGCTTAGCGATCTACAAGGGTATGTAGATCCACTCTCCCTCTCGTAGATGCTCATCACCATGGATAGGTTTGCGTGTGCGTAGGAAATTTTTTGTTTCCCATGCGACGTTCCCCAACAGTGGCATCATGAGCTAGGTTGATTGTTCGATGAGATCTCGAGTAGAACACAAAAGGTTTGTGGGCGTTGATGCTTAGATTGCTTCCTCCCTTGGTCGCATTTTGGTTCAGCGGTATTGTGAGATGAAGCGGCCCGAACCAACATTACTCGTACGCTTACGAGAGACCGGTTCCCTCAATCGCAACTTGTTGCATAGATGGCTTGCGGGTGACAGTTTCTCTCACTTTAGTTGGATCGGATCCGACAAAGGCGGTCCTTGAGAAGGTTGAAAAGCAAACTAGTGCATCACCGTTGTGGTGTTTGCGTAGATGATAATTGTTCTTGCTAGATACCCGTAGCAGCCACGTAAAACATGCAACAACAATTAGAGGACGTCTAACTTGTTTTTGCAGGGTATGTTGTGATGTGATATGGCCAATTACATTATGAGATATATGTGATGTATGAGATGATCATGTGATGTATAGAATTTCACGACTTGCATGTCGTTGAATACGGCAACCGGCAGGAGCCATGGGGTTGTCTTTAATTATTGTATGACCTGCGTGTCAATCATTAAGCGTTATGTAATGCTTTACTTTATCGCTACGGTAGCAATAGTAGTAGAAGCATGTTGGGCGCGACAACCCCGATGGCGACATGTTGATGGAGATCATGGTGTCGTGCCGGTGACGATGGAGATCATGTTGGTGCTTTCATGATGAAGATCAAAAGCACAAGATCATGGCCATATCATGTCACTTATGATTTGCATGTGATATTAATCCTTTTATGCACCTTGTTTTGCTTAGGACGACGGTAGCATTATAAGGTGATCCCTCACTTAATTTCAAGATAAATTGTGTTCTCCCCGAGTGTGCACCGTTGCGAAAGTTCGTCGTGTCAAGACACCACGTGATGATCGGGTGTGATAGACTCTACGTTCACATACAACGGGTGCAAGCCAGTGTTGCACATGCAGAACACTTGGGTTAAACTTGACGAGCCTAGCATGTACAGACATGGCCTCGGATCACAAGAGACCGAAAGGTCGAACATGAGTCATATAGTAGATATGATCAACATGATGATGTTCACCATTGCAGCCACCTCAACTCACGTGATGATCGGACTTGAGTTGGTGAATTTGGATCATGTATCACTCGAATGATCGGAGGGATGTCAATTTGAGTGGGAGTTCTTAAGTAATATGATTAATTGAACTCATTATCATGAACATAGTCAAAGTGTCTTTGCAAATTATGTTGTAGATTACTAGCTCGCGCTGTAGCTCCCTTGTATTTTTATATGTTCCTAGAGAAATAGAATTGAAAGATGTTGGTAGCAAAATTGCGGACTGGGTCCGTGATCTGAGGATTGTCCTCATTGCTGCATAGAAGGCTTATGTCCTTAATGCACTGCTCGGTGCGCCACCCCATCTAGCGTCGTCTGTAGATGTTGTGAACATCTGACAGGCACGTTTCGATGACTACTTGATAGTTTAGTGCGTCATGCATTACGGTTTAGAATTGAGGCTCCGAAACATTTTGAACGTCATGGAACATATGAGATGTTCTAGGAGCTGAGATTGTGATCTCAGGCTCGTGCCCGTGTTGCGAGATATGAGATCTCCAACAAGATTCTTTGCCTGTAAAATGAAGGAGGATAGCTCAATTGTTGAGCATATATTCAGATTTTCTGGGTACTACAATCGCTTCAATCAAGTGGGAGTTGATCTTCCAGATAAGATAGTGATTGATATAGTTCTCCAAGTCACTGTCACTAAAGCTACTAGAACTTAGTGATGAACTATAAAACGCCAGGGATGGAAGTATTGATCCCTGAGTTGTTCACGATGTTTGACACCGCGAAGGTAGAAATCAAGAAGGAGCGTCAAGTTTTGATGGTTAATCAAACCACTAGTTTCGAGAAGGGCAAGAGCAAGGAGGGAAACTTCATGGGTAGCAAGTCAGTTGCTGCTCCAGTGAAGCAACCCAAAGTTGAACTCAAACCCGAGACTAAGTGTTTATGTTATGAGGTGAGCGGTCGCTGAAGCGGAACAACCCTAGATACTTGGTAGATAAGAAGGCTGGCAACATCGACAAAAGTATATTTGATATACGAGTTATTGATGTGTACCTTGCTAGTACTCCTAGTAGCACCTGGGTATTGGATACCGGTTCGGTTGCTAAATGTTAGTAACTCGAAATAAAAGCTACGGAATAAACGGAGAACTAGCTAAGGGTGAGGTGACAATGTGTGTTGGAAATGTTTCCAAGGTTGATGTGATCAACATCGCACGCTCTCTCTACCGTCAGGATTAGTGACGAACCTAAATAAATGTTATTTGGTGTTTTGCGTTGAGCATGAACATGATTAGATCATGTTTGTTGCAATGCGGTTGTTCATTTAGTCAGAGAATAATAGTTATTCTGTTTACATGAATAATACCTTCAATGGTCATACACCCAGTGAGAATGGTTTGTTGAAATCTTGATCGTAGTAATACACTTGTTCATAACATTGATGTCAAAAGATACAAAGTTAATAATGATAGTACCACATAATTGTGGCACTGCCACTAAATGTCATATTGGTATAAAGCGCATGAAGAAACTCCATGCTGATGGATATTTTGACTCATTCGATTTCGAATCGGTTGAGACATGCGAACCATGCCTCTTGGGCAAGATGACTAAAGGACCCCGTTGGATGGAGCGGGCAAGTGATTCATTGGAAATGATACATGTTGATGTATGCAATCTAGTGAGTCTTGTAGCGTGCAGTGGATATCGTTATTTTCTTATCTTCACTGATGATTTGAGTAGATATAGTGTATATTTACTTAATGAAACACAAGTCTGAATCGTTTGAAAGGTTCAAGCAAATTCAGAGTGAAGTTTAAAGATCATCGTGACAAGAAGATAAAAATGACCGCGATATGATCGTGGAGGTGAATATCTAGGTTACGAGTTTGGCATACAACTTAAGACAATGTGAAATTTGTTTCACAACTAACGCCACCTGGAACACCATGGTGTGATGGTGTGTCCGAACATCATAGTCATGCTCTATTGATATAGTGCATACTGTGATGTCTCTTATCGTTTTACTACTATAATTTTTGGGGTTATGCATTAGAGACAACTACATTCACTTTAAATAGGGCATCATCTAAATCCGTTGAGATGACACCGTGTGAATTAGGGTTTGATAGAAACCTAAGCTGTCATTTCTTAATATTTGGGGCTGTGACACTTGTGTGGAAAATGTTTTCACCTAATGAGGTCGAACCCAAGGCGGACAAATGCATCTTCATAGAATACCCTAAGAGCAGTTGGGTGAACCTTCAATCTTAGATCCTAGTGCAAAGTGTTTGTTGCTTAAACGGATCCTTTCTAGAGGAAAAGTTTCTCGCGAAAGAATTGAGTGGGAGGAAGATAGAACTTGATGAGGTTGTTAAACCTTTGTTCAACCAGAGAGTAGCGCAGCGCAGAAAGATGTTT
The DNA here is from genome assembly GCA_022496015.1 of Hordeum marinum. Taxonomy (NCBI): domain Eukaryota; kingdom Viridiplantae; phylum Streptophyta; class Magnoliopsida; order Poales; family Poaceae; genus Hordeum; species Hordeum marinum. The sequence goes on along the minus strand of CM039677.1, from coordinate 914,548 downwards.
CTGTGAAGCCTGTTAGTAGACGTAGTAGTAAATCAAAATTTTCCTACGTTCACCAAGATCTATCTATGGAGAAACCAGCAACGAGAGGGGAGAGATTGCATCTTCATACCTTTGAAGATCGCTAAGCGGAAGCGTTACAAGAACGCGGTTGATGGAGTCGTACTCGCAGCGATTCAGATCGCGGTAGATCCGATCAAGTGCCGAACGGACGGCACCTCCGCGTTCAACACACGTGCAGCCCGGTGACGTCTCCAACACCTTGATCCAGCAAGGAGGAAGGAGAGGTTGGGGAAGGGCTCCAACAGCAGCACGACGGCATGGTGGTGGTGGAGTAGCAAGGTATTCCGACAGGGCTTCGCCTAAGCGCTGCGGAGGAGGAAGAAGAGAGGTAGGGCTTCGCCGTGAGAGAGAGAGATCAAATCTTGTCTCAAAACATCCAAAACCTCAAGTATATATAGGAGGAGGGACGTGGAGGGCTGGCTTGGCCTCTACTCCAAAGAGGAGATGGCCGGCCGAATTAAAGGGAGAGTCCACCTCCCACAAGGGAGGTGGATCTCCTCCTTTTAAATCCTTTTTGCCTTATCTCCTTATCTCCAGCCGCATGGGCCTTTAGCAAAAGTCTTGCCCAGCCCAATAAGGGCTGGCACACTTTATCTAACAGCCCATGTGGTCCTTTGGTCGTCACACCCCTCCCGGGGGTCATCCGGCACCCTCCCGGCACTCCCGGTACACTACCGATGAGCCCGAAAACTTTCCGGTGACCAAAACTGGACTTCCTATATATCAATCTTTACCTCCGGACCATTCCGGAGCTCCTCGTGACGTCCGGGATCTCATCCGGGACTCCGAACAACCTTCGGTAATCACGTATACCTTTTCCCTATAACCCTAGCGTCATCGAACCTTAAGTGTGTAGACCCTACGGGTTCGGGAGACACGTAGACATGACCGAGACACCTCTCCGGTCAATAACCAACAGCGGGATCTGGATACCCATGTTGGCTCCCACGTACTCCACGATGATCTCATCGGATGAACCACGATGTCAAGGATTCAATCAATCCCGTATACAATTCCCTTTGTCTATCGGTATGATACTTGCCCGAGATTCGATCGTCGGTATCCCCATACCTTGTTCAATCTCGTTACCGGCAAGTCTCTTTACTCGTTCCGTAATACATCATCCCGTGGCTAACTCCTTAGTCACATTGAGCTCATTATGATGATGTCTTACCGAGTGGGCCCAGAGATACCTCTCCGTCACACGGAGTGACAAATCCCAGTCTCGATTCGTGCCAACCCAACAGATACTTTCGGAGATACCCGTAGTGCACCTTTATAGCCACCCAGTTACGTTGTGACGTTTGGCACACCCAAAGCATTCCTACGGTACCCGGGAGTTGCACAATCTCATGGTCTAAGGAAACGATACTTGACATTGAAAAGCTTTAGCAAACGAACTACACGATCTTGTGCTATGCTTAGGATTGGGTCTTGTCCATCACATCATTCTCCTAATGATGTGATCCCGTTATCAACGACATCCAATGTCCATGGTCATGAAACCGTGACCATCTATTGATCAACGAGCTAGTCAACTAGAGGCTCACTAGGGACATGTTGTGGTCTATGTATTCACACATGTATTATGGTTTCCGGTTAACACAATTATAGCATGAACAATAGACAATTATCATGAACAAGGAAATACAATAATAACCATTTTATTATTGCCTCTAGGGCATATTTCCAACAGTCTCCCACTTGCACTAGAGTCAATAATCTAGTTCACATCACCATGTGATTAACACTTACATCACCATGTGATCATATCATCATGTGATTAACACCCAATAAGTTCTGGGGTTTGTTCATGTCCTGCTCGTGAAAGAGGTTTTAGTCAACGGGTCTGCGACATTCAGATCCGTGTGTACCTTACAAACTTTCCATGTCATATTTGTAGATACTGCTCCCACGCTCCACTTGGAGCTATTCCAAATGGCTGCTCCACTATACGTAGCTGGATTTCTACTAAGAGTCATCCGGATTGGTTTTAAAGCTTGCATCATCGTAACACTTTACGATGAACTCTTTATCACCTCCATAATCGAGAAATATTTCCTTAGTTCTCAAGTTACTAAGGCTAACTTTGACCGCTGTCTAGTGATCCACTCTTGGATTACTCTTGTACCCCTTGACAGACTCATGGCAAGGCACACACAGGTGCGGTACACAGCATGGCATACTATATAGAGCCTATGGCTAAAGCATAGGAGATGACACTCATCTCTTCTTTATCTTCTGCCGTGGTCGGGTATTGAGTCTTACTCAATTTCACACCTTACAATACAGTCAAGAACTCCTTCTTTGACCCATCTATTTTGAACTCCTTCAAAAACTTGTCAAGGTATGTCTTCGTCGAAAAAACTTATCAAGCGAATAGATCTATCCCTATAGATCTTGATGCTCAATAAAATAGTAGCTTTATCTGGGTCTTCCTTTGAAAAACAAAACTTTTCAAACAACCCTTCATGCTCTTCCAGAAATTCTACATCATTTCCGATCAATAATATGTCAACTACATATTCTTATAAGAAATTCCATAGTGCTCCCACTCACTTTCTTGCAAATACAAGTTTCTCATAAACTTTGTATAAACTTAAACACTTTGATCACCTCATCAAAGCATATATTCCAACTCCGAGATGCTTGCTCCAGTCCATAGAAGGATCGCTGGAGTTTGCATATTATTAGCATCCTTAGGATTGACAAAACCTTCTGGTTGTATCACATACAACTCTTCCTCACAGAAACCATTACGGAAACCTTGTTTTGTCATCCATCTGCCAGATTTCATAATCGAAAAATGCAGCAACTGCTAACAAAATTTTAATAGACTTTTAGCATCGCTACAGATGAGACAATCTCATTGCAGTCAACTCCTTGAACTTGGCGGAAACTTCTTTGCGACAAGTCGAGCTTTATAAACGGTGACATTTCACCATTAGCGTCTATGTTTATCTCAAAGGTCCATTTGTACTCAATGACCCGCCATTCAACAGGCAAGTCTACCAAAGTCCATACTTGGTTTTCATACATGGATCCTTTCTCGGATTTCATGGCTCCTAGCCATTTGTTGGAATCCGGGCCCACCATCGCTTCTCCATAGTTCGTAGGTTCATCGTTGTCCAACAACATGATTTCCAAGACAGGGTTGTCGTACTACTCAGGAGCAGTACGCGTCCTTGTCGACCTACGAGGTTCGATAGTGACTTGATCCGAAGCTTCATGATCATCATCATTAACTTCCTTTTCAACTAAGTAGGCTCTACAGAAACATCTTTCTGTGTTGCGCTATTCTCTGGTTGAAACAAAGGTTCAACAACCTTATCAAGTTCTATCTTCCTCCCACTCAATTCTTTCGAGAGAAACTCTTTCTCAAAAAGGACCCGTTCTTAGCAACAAACACCTTTTGCGCTTGGATCTGAGATAGAAGGTATACCCAATGTCTCATTAGGGTATTCTATGAAGATGCATTTGTCTGCTTTGAGTTCGAGCTCGCTAGGTGAAAAACCCATTTTCACATAAGCGTCGCAGCCCCAAACATTAAGAAATGACAGCTTAGGCTTCTGTCAAACCATAATTCTCACGGTGTCATCTCAACAGACTTAGATGGTGCCCTGTTAAAGTGAATGGATTTGTCTTTAATGCATAACCCCATAACGATAGTGGTAAAACGATAAGAGACATCATAGTACTCACTATATCCAATAGAGCACGACTACGACGTTCGAACACACCATCACACTATGGTGTTCCAGGAGGCGTGAGCTGTGAAACAATTTCCACATTGTCTAAAATTGCATACCAAACTCGTAACTTAGATATTCACCTCCATGATCATATCATAGACATTTATCTTCTTGTCACGATGATCTTTAACTTCACTCTGAAACTCCTTGAACCTTTCAAACATTTCAGATTCGTGTTTCATTAAGTAAATATCCCCATATTTACTCAAATCATCAGTGAAGGTAAAGAAAAACAACGATATCCACTGTGTGTTTCAACACTCATTGGACCACATACATCAACATGTATTAATTCCAATAAGCCACTTGCCCGCTCCATCATATTGGATGACGGGGTCTCAGTCATCTTGCCCAAGAGGCATGGCTCGCATGTCTCAACCGATTCGAAATCGAGTGAGTCAAAAAACATCCATCATCATGGAGTTTCTTCATGCGATTTATACCAATACGACATTACATGGCAGTGCCACAAGCATGTGGTACTATCATTATTAACTTTGTATCTTTTGGTACCAATGTTATGAATATGTGTACTACTACGATCATGATTCGATAAACCATTTCGAGTGGGTGCATGACCATTGAAGGCATTATCCATGTAAACAGAATAACCATTATTCTCTAACTTATATGAATAACCGTATCGCACTAATCATGATCTAATCACGTTTATGCTCAACGCAAACACCAAATAACATTTATTTAGGTTTATCACAAATCCTGAAGGTAGAGAGAGCGTGCGATGGTGATCACATCAATCTTGGAAATACTTCCAACACACATCGTCACCTTTCACCTAGCTAGTCTCCATTTACTCCGTAGCTTTTATTTCGAGTTGCTAACACTTAGCAACCGAACCGGTATCTAATACCCAGGTGCTACTAGGAGTACCAGCAAGGTACACATCACTAACACGTATATCAAATATACTTCCATTGACATTACCAGCCTTCTTATCTACCAATCATCTAGGGTTTTTTCCGCTTCAGCGAACATTCTCCTCATAACAGAAGCACTTAGTCTCGGGTTCGGGCTCAACCTTGGGTTTCTTCACTAGAGCAACAACTGGCTTGCCATTCCTGAAGTTTTTCCCTTCTTGCCCTTGCCCCTTTTGAAACTAGTGGTTTTCACTTAACCATCAACACTTGATGCTCCTTATTGATTTCTACCTTCGTGGTGTCAAACATCACGAACAACTCAGGGATCATCTTATCCATCCCTGGCATGTTATAGTTCATCACGAAGCTCTAGTAGCTTGGTGGCAGTGACTTGGAGAACTGCATTAATCACTATCTCATCTGGAAGATTAACTCCCACTTGATTCAAGTGATTGTAGCACCCAGACAATCTGAGAACACGCTCACCGATTAAGCTATTCTCCTTTATCTTGCAGGCAAAGAATCTTGTTGGAGGTCTCATACCTCTCAACATAGGCACGAGCTTGAGATCACAATCTCAGCTCCTAGAACATCTCATATGTTCTGTGACGTTCAAAACATTTTGAAGCCTCAATTCTAAGCCGTAATGCATGACGCACTGAACTATCACGTAGTCATCAAAAAGTGCGTGTCATATGTTCACAACATCTACAGACAACGCTTGAGGGAGTGATGCAGTTAGCGGTACATCAAAAACATAAGCTTTCTGTGCAGCAATGAGGACAATCCTCAGATCACGGACCCAGTCCGCATTATTGCTACCATCAACTTTCAACTTACTTTTCTCTAGGATTGTATCAATAAAACTGGGGAGCTACAGCGCGAGCTATCTACGACATAATTTGCAAGGACATTTTTAGACTAAGTTCATGATAATTAAGTTCATTTAATCAAATTATTAATGAACTCCCACTTAGATAGACATCTCTCTAGTCTTCCAAGTGATACATGATCCATGTCAACTAGCCCGTGTCCGATCATCACGTGAGACGGACTAGTCATCCATGGTGAACATCTCTATGTTGATCGTATCTTCTATACGACTCATGTTCGACCTTTCGGTCTTCCGTGTTCCGAGGCCATGTCTGTACATGCTAGGCTCGTCAAGTCAACCTAAGTGTTTCGCATGTGTAAATCTGGCTTACACCCGTTGTATGCGAACGTTAGAACCTATCACACCCGATCATCACGTGGTGCTTCGGAACGACGATCCTTCGCAACGGTGCACAGTTAGGGTGAACACCTTTCTTGAAATTTTATTGAGAGATCATCTTATTTACTACCGTCGTTCTATGCAAATAAGATGTAAACATGATAAACATCACATGCAATCAATATAGTGACATGATATGGCCAATATCATTTTGCTCCTAAGATCTCCATCTTCGGGGCACCATGATCATCACTGTCACCGGCACGACACCATGATCTCCATCATCATGATCTCCATCATTGTGTCTTCATGAAGTTGTCTCGCCAACTATTACTTCTACTACTATGGCTAACGCTTAGCAATAAAGTAAAGTAATTACATGGCGTTTATGATTGACACGCAGGTCATACAATAAATAAGACAACTCCTATGGCTCCTGCCGGTTGTCATAATCATCGACATGCAAGTCGTGAATCCTATTACAAGAACATGATCAATTCATACATCACAATGCATCACATCACATCCTTTGGCCATATCACATCACAAGGCACATGCTGCAAAAACAAGTTAGACGTCCTCTAATTTGTAGTTGCAAGTTTTTACGTGGCTGCTATAGGTTACTAGCAAGAACGTTTCTTACCTACGTCAACACCACAACGTGATTTGCCAATTGCTATTTACCCTTCATAAGGACCCTTTTCATCGAATCCGATCCGACTAAGGTAGGAGAGACAGACACCCGCTAGCCACCTTATGCATCTAGTGCATGTCAGGCGGTGGAACCGGTCTCACGTAAGCGTACGTGTAAAGTTGGTCCGGGCCGCTTCATCCCACAATACCGCCGAATCAAGATAAGACTAGTAGCGGCAAGCAAATTAACAAACTCGACGCCCACAACTGCTTTGTGTTCTACTCGTGCATAGATTCTACGCATAGACCTAGCTCATGATGCCACTGTTAGTAGACGTAGTAGTAAATCAAAATTTTCCTACGTTCACCAAGATCTATCTATGGAGAAACCAGCAACGAGAGGGGAGAGATTGCATCTTCATACCTTTGAAGATCGCTAAGCGGAAGCGTTACAAGAACGCGGTTGATGGAGTCGTACTCGCAGCGATTCAGATCGCGGTAGATCCGATCAAGTGCCGAACGGACGGCACCTCCGCGTTCAACACACGTGCAGCCCGGTGACGTCTCCAACACCTTGATCCAGCAAGGAGGAAGGAGAGGTTGGGGAAGGGCTCCAACAGCAGCACGACGGCGTGGTGGTGGTGGAGTAGCAAGGTATTCCGACAGGGCTTCGCCTAAGCGCTGCGGAGGAGGAAGAAGAGAGGTAGGGCTTCGCCGTGAGAGAGAGAGATCAAATCTTGTCTCAAAACATCCAAAACCTCAAGTATATATAGGAGGAGGGACGTGGAGGGCTGGCTTGGCCTCTACTCCAAAGAGGAGATGGCCGGCCGAATTAAAGGGAGAGTCCACCTCCCACAAGGGAGGTGGATCTCCTCCTTTTAAATCCTTTTTGCCTTATCTCCTTATCTCCAGCCGCATGGGCCTTTAGCAAAAGTCTTGCCCAGCCCAATAAGGGCTGGCACACTTTATCTAACAGCCCATGTGGTCCTTTGGTCGTCACACCCCTCCCGGGGGTCATCCGGCACCCTCCCGGCACTCCCGGTACACTACCGATGAGCCCGAAAACTTTCCGGTGACCAAAACTGGACTTCCTATATATCAATCTTTACCTCCGGACCATTCCGGAGCTCCTCGTGACGTCCGGGATCTCATCCGGGACTCCGAACAACCTTCGGTAATCACGTATACCTTTTCCCTATAACCCTAGCGTCATCGAACCTTAAGTGTGTAGACCCTACGGGTTCGGGAGACACGTAGACATGACCGAGACACCTCTCCGGTCAATAACCAACAGCGGGATCTGGATACCCATGTTGGCTCCCACGTACTCCATGATGATCTCATCGGATGAACCACGATGTCAAGGATTCAATCAATCCCGTATACAATTCCCTTTGTCTATCGGTATGATACTTGCCCGAGATTCGATCGTCGGTATCCCCATACCTTGTTCAATCTCGTTACCGGCAAGTCTCTTTACTCGTTCCGTAATACATCATCCCGTGGCTAACTCCTTAGTCACATTGAGCTCATTATGATGATGTCTTACCGAGTGGGCCCAGAGATACCTCTCCGTCACACGGAGTGACAAATCCCAGTCTCGATTCGTGCCAACCCAACAGATACTTTCGGAGATACCCGTAGTGCACCTTTATAGCCACCCAGTTACGTTGTGACGTTTGGCACACCCAAAGCATTCCTACGGTACCCGGGAGTTGCACAATCTCATGGTCTAAGGAAACGATACTTGACATTGAAAAGCTTTAGCAAACGAACTACACGATCTTGTGCTATGCTTAGGATTGGGTCTTGTCCATCACATCATTCTCCTAATGATGTGATCCCGTTATCAACGACATCCAATGTCCATGGTCATGAAACCGTGACCATCTATTGATCAACGAGCTAGTCAACTAGAGGCTCACTAGGGACATGTTGTGGTCTATGTATTCACACATGTATTATGGTTTCCGGTTAACACAATTATAGCATGAACAATAGACAATTATCATGAACAAGGAAATACAATAATAACCATTTTATTATTGCCTCTAGGGCATATTTCCAACCTACGTTAGTTGAAGAGGAAGTTAATGATGATGATCATGAAGCTTCAGGATCAAGTTACTATCGAAGTTCGTAGGTCGACAAGGATGTGTACTGCTCCTAAGTGGTACGACAACTCTGTCTTGGAGATCATGTTGTTGGACAACGATGAACCTACGAGCTATGGAGAAGCGATGACGGGCCCGGATTCCGACAAATGGTTGGAGGCCATGAAATCCGAGATAGGATCCATGTATGAAAACCAAGTATAGACTTTGGTAGACTTGCTCGTTAGACGACAGGTCGTTGAGTACAAATGGACCTTTAGAATGAAGACAGACACTAACGGTGAATGTCACCATTTGTAAAGCTCGACTTGTTGCAAAGTTGTTTGTGACAAGTTCAAGGAGTTGACTGCGATGAGGCTTTCTCACTCGTAGCGATGCTAAATGTCTGTTGGAATTATGTTAGCAGTTGCTGTGTTTTCAATTATGAAATCTGGCAGATGGATGTCAAAACATCGTTTCCTTAACTGTTTACTTGAGGAAAGGTTGTATGTGATACAACCGGATGGTTTTGTTAGTCCTAAGGATGCTAAAAGGTGTGCAAGATTTAGTGATCCTTCTATGGACTGAAGCAAGCATCTCGGAGTTGGAATATACGCTTTGATGAGGTGATCAAAGTTTTAATGTTTATACAAGGTTTACGAGAAACTTGTATTTACAATAAAGTGAGTGGGAGCACTATAAAATTTCTGATAAGTATATGTGGATGACATATTGTTGATCGTAAATAATGTAGGATTTCTGGGAAGCATAAATGATTGTTTGAAAAGTGATTTTTCAAAGGAAGACCTGGATAAAGCTACCTAATTGTTGAGCATCAAGATCTATAGAGATAGATCAAGATACTTGATGAGACTTTCAATGAGCACATACCTTGACAAGATTTTGAAAGAGTTCAAAATGGATCAGTCAGAGAAAGAGTTCTCGCCTGATTTGTAGGGTATAAAATTTAGTATGACTCAACGCCCAGTGACTACAGAAGATAGAAAAAAGATAAGTCATCACCTATGCTTCAGCCATAGGCTCTATCATGTATGCAATGTTGTGCACAAGACCCGATGTCAGCCTTGCCATAAGTATGGCTGGAAGGTTTCAAAGTGATCCTGGAATGCAGCACTGGACAGCGGTCAAGATTGTCCTTAGTAACTAAAAGACTAAGGAGATGTTTCTCGATTATGGAGGTGATAAAGAGTTCATCGTAAAGAGTTACGTCGATGCAACCTTTAACACCAATCCGGATGACTCGTAGTAGCAATCTGGATACGTATAGTGGAGCAGCCATTTGGAATAGTACCAAGTGGAGTGTGGTAGCAGTGTTTTCGGTTTGACATAGAAATTTGCAAAGTACACACGGATCTGAATATCGCAGACCCGTTGACTATAAGACCTCTCTCACATGCAAAGCATTATCGAGCCCCAGAACTCATTGGGTGTTAGATTCATAACAATGCGAATCACATGGTGATGTGAACTAGATTATTGACTCTAGTGCAAGTGGGAGACTGTTGGAAATATGCCCTAGAGGCAATAATAAATTAGTTATTATCATATTTCCTTGTTCATGATAATCGTTTATTATCCACGCTATAATTGTATTGATCGAAGACTTAAATGCATGTGTGGATACATAGACAAAACCATGTCCCTAGTATGCCTCTAGTAGACTAGCTCGTTGATCAAAAGATGGTTAAGGTTTCCTAGCCATGAACATTTGATAACAGGATCAAATCATTAGGAGAATGATGTGGTGGACAAGACCCAAACTACAAACATAGCATATGATCGTGTCAGTTTATTGGTACTGTTATCTGCATGTCAAGTATATGTTCCTATGACCATGAGATCATGCAACTCACGGATATCGGAGGAGTGCCTTGTGTGTATCAAACGTCGCAACATAACTGGGTGACTATAAAGGTGCTCTACAGGTATCTCCGAGGGTGTCTGTTGAGTTGGCATGGATCGAGACTGGGATTTGTTACTCCGTGTGACGGAGAGGTATCTCAGGGCCCACTCGGTAATACAACATCACAATGAGCCTTGCAAGCAATGTGGCTAAGTGTTAGTCACGGGATATTGTATTATGGAACGAGTAAAGAGACTTGCCAGTAACGAGGTTGAACTAGGTATGGAGATACCGACGATCGAATCTCGGGCAAGTAACATACCGAAGAACAAAGGGAACGTTATACGGGATTAACTGAATCCTTGACATAGAGGTTCGACCGATAAAGATCTTTGTAGAATATGTAGGAACCAATGTGGAAGTCCAGGTCCCGCCATTGGTTATTGACCATAGAGGTGTCTCGGTCATGTCTACATAGTTCTCGAACCCGCAGGGTCTGCACACTTAAGGTTCGGTGACGTTTCGGTAGTGTAGAGTTATGTATGGTGGTGACCGAAGGTTGTTCGGAGTCCCGGATGAGATCCCGGACATCACGAGGAGCTCCGGAATGGTCTGGAGGTAAAGATTCATATATAGGATGTCCCAGTTTGGTCGCCGGAAAAGTTTCGGGCTCATCGGTAGTGTACCGGGAGTATCGATAGTGTACCGGGAGTGCCGGTAGTGTACCGGGGGACCTCCGGGAGGGGTATTTCGACCCCAAGAGGTCCATGGGCTGTGGGAGAATAATAACCAGCCCTTAGTGGGCTGGTAAAACAGCCACAAAGGCCCATGGCGCAGGAGAGAAAGTCGTAAAGCAAAAAGTGGAAAATCAGCCAATAGGAGGCAATCCTACTCCAACTAGGATTGGAGGTGAAGTAGGATTGCTCCCACCTCCTATTTCGGCCGACCCAAAGGACTTGGCTGCCTCTCCTCTCCTCTCCTCCTATATATACTAGTGGATTGGGTGGTTTTTGGACAGAATTTCCGGCCACGTGCTACCCGTTCCACCGGTGCATGGTTTCTCCTCTAGATCGTAGTTCCGAAGTGCTTAGGCGAAGCCCTGCCGGAATTGCTCCATCACCATCACCGGAGCACCCTCACGCTGCCGGTGAACTTTCTCTCCTCTCCACCTCCTCTTGCTGGATCAAGACGGTGGAGATTGTCATCAAGCTGCACGTGTGCTGAACGCGGAGGTGCCGTCCGTTCGGCGCTAGATCGGATGAACCGTGATCGAGATCGCGAGACGATTCGTGATGAGATCGCGGGACGGATCGTGATGAGTTCGCGGGACGGATCGTGATCAAGATCGTGAGTTGGATCGTGATGAGATCGCGGGACGGATCGTGATGGGATCGCGGGACGGATCATGATGAGATCGCGGGACGCTCGGCGATTTGGATCGCGAAGATGTTTGACTACACCAACCGCGTTTCTTAACGCTTCCCGCTTAGCGATCTACATGGGTATGTAGATCCACTCTCCCTCTCGTAGATGCTCATCAGCATGGATAGGTTTGCGTGTGCATAGGAAATTTTTTGTTTCCCATGCGATGTTCCCCAACAGAAGTGTCATGTAGTCGACGTTCACATAACACCACTAGAGGAGAGACAACATACAACGCATCAAAATATCGAACGAATACCAAATTCACATGACTACTCTTAACAAGACTTATCCCATGTCCTCAGGAACAAACGTAACTAATCACAAAGCATAATTATGTTCATGATCAGAGAGGTATTGAATAGCATTAAGGATCTGAACATATGATCTTCCACCAAATAAACCAACTAGCATCAACCACAATAAGCAATTAACACTACTAGCAACCTTACAAGTACCAATCGGAGTTGCGAGACGGAGATTGGTTACAAGAGATGAACTAGGGTTTGGAGATGAGATGGTGCTGATGAATATGTTGATGGAGATGAGTCCCCTCCGATGAGAGGAGTGTTGGTGATGACGATGGCGACGATTTCCCTCTCCGACAGAGAAGTTTCCCCGACAGGACGGCCCTGTCGGAGCTCTAGATTGGTTCTGCTCAAGTTCCGCCTCGTGGCGGCGGCGTCTCTTACCAAAAGCTCTATATTGATTTTTTTTCTACGACGAAACCCTTCATATAGGAGAAGATGGAGGCCAGAGGAGCTGCAGAGGGCCCACGAGCCCAGGAAGGCATGGCCAGGGGGGTAGGCCGCGCCTGGCAGGCTCGTGGCCTCCTCGTGGCTCCTCTCTAGTATATCTTTGGCCCAGTATTTTTTATATATTCCAAAATAATTCCTCATTGATTTTCATGGCTTTTGGAGTAGTGCAGAATAGACATCTCAAACTTGCTCCTTTTCCAGCCCAGAATTTCAGCTGCCGGCATTCTCCCTCTTCAGGTAAACCTTGTAAAATAAGAGAGAAAAGGCATGAGTATTGTACCATGATGTGTAATAACAACTCATAATGCAATAAATATCAATATAAAAGTATGATGCAAAATGGACGTATCATGCTCACATATTTTTCTTGTGATCTAATGCTTTTTTCCGTGCTATTTATACGAGGCACTGAAGTCTCTGAAGAAGAGGCTTGTTGTTAAGAAGACAGTCAACAAGAAGAGGAAGAGCTCAGAAACATCTATTGCAATGCCTCCAGGAAGGGTGATGGCCCCACCTCCAGGACAAACAAAGAGGATCCTGGAACCTGATGAACCGGCCCTTGCTAGATTCACGAGGCAGAAAGCAAACATGCCGGCTGTGATGGACCATCAGGAAAGAAAGCTGCGCATGGACTCTGAGAGCTCGGTGCAAATGGGTGATGAGTTTCCGCCCACGGATGATGAAACCACTGTCTACATGGATGAAAGAGGCACTGTCTGCCCAGATGAAGGAGGAGCTATCTGCATGGATGAAGCAGGCACTGTCCACACAGACCTCGGCCTTGTTACACCTTCTATTGGCAGGAATGATGTCATCAGTGAAGAAGAACACCAGTTTGTGCTTCAATCAGGCAAGTTCACCTTTGCAATGCTCTCTTTTACTAGTGCATTTTCCAAATGGAAGTGATCATGTATGGTTACCTGTTTAGCAAAACCATTCTTGCATTTGTTGATTTCTCTTCAAATTTATGAGTTCAATTTCATTTTCAAATGCACTGACTACCAAGCTTAGACAGAGAAAGGGCAAAGGGCTAGAGAAAATCACCAAGTCGCTTGGTAGCAAGGTGCCTATCCAAATTCCCGAAGGGATGAAGCGTCCAGAGAAGCCCCTGCAGGCAGCAAAGCTTGCTTCTGAGTGTGGACTCGTTGCAAGAACCCATCTGCCAGTTCTGCCTCACTTCAAGGAATACAAAAAAACTCTAATCTAATGGCGGACTACATTGGGAAAGTTGTTGTAAGCTACTTGTTTTGTAGTGGATGTGCTATCTTTTTTCTGTTACACCTATGTATGATCACTAATATTGTTCCTACCTTTGTTTGCTGTCTTGGTAGGCAAATTTTGAGATGAACACCAACTCGGAGATCATCAAGACCGCTTGCAAAGATATTCTGCAAAAAAATTCAAAGAATAAACGCCATCAGATCAAGAAGAAGTATTTTGATACCGTAGCAGCAAACAAAGTCAGCATCAAGTCTTCGGTGCCGGATCTGACAGACCGTGAATGGCAAGCTTTGGTGGAGATGTGGTATACCCCAAGACACAAGGTTTGTCTCTCCTTTGTTTGCTGCTTTATGTTCTGCACATGATATGCTAGTGCTACATCATGTTGACAGTATGCTTTTTTTGTAGGAAACCTGTCTGTCGAACAAGATGAATCGAGAAAAAGTTGTGTACCATCAAACAACTGGTTCCAGGCAGTACACAACACACATTTTTGCCATTGTGAGAACTTTTGTCTAAAGACCTGACCGTTTGATCCTCGTTGAATAACATTTTTGATTCTTGTCGAATAACATTTTGATTTTTATTGAAAATCATTTCAGAAAAAGAAGAGCGGAAGGGTGACGAGCTGTCTGCGGTTGCTTGTTCAAGGCAACCCACAACAGCAAGAAGCACGGGTTTTTGGAGCCAGTAAAGAAAGCTATAGTAAGTCACTCCATGCTTTGTCCAGCCAGTTCAAACTTTTGTCTAGATTTGGTATGCTTTGAGGCTGTTTGCTAGAGCCTAAGACAGGTTTGATGCTGTTGGAAATATGCCCTAGAGGCAATAAATAAAGTGTTTATTATTGTATTTCCTTTTTCATGATAATCGTTTATTATCCATGCTATAATTGTATTGATTGGAAACACATTGCATGTGTGGGTAAATAGACATAACTATGTCCCTAGTGTGCCTCTAGTGAACTAGCTCGTTAATAAAAGATGGTCAAGGTTTCCTAGACATTGACATGTGATGTCATTTGATAATGGGATCACATCATTAGGAGAATGATGTGATGGACAAGACCCAAACTACAAACGTAGCATATGATCGTGTCAGTTTATTGCTACTGTTTTCTGCATGTCAAGTATATGTTCCTATGACCAGGAGATCATGCAACTCACGAACATCGGAGGAGTGCCTTGTGTGTATCAAACGTCGCAACGTAACTGGGTGACTATAAAGGTGCTCTATAGGTATATCCGATGGTGTCTGTTGAGTTGGCATGGATCGAGACTGGGATTTGTTACTCCGTGTGACAGAGAGGTATCTCAGGGCCCACTCGGTAATACAACATCACAACAAGACTTGCAAGCAATGTGGCTAAGTCTTAGTCATGGGATCTTGTATTATGGAATGAGTAAAGAGACTTTCCGGTAACGAGGTTGAACTAGGTATGGAGATATCGATGATCAAATCTCGGGCAAGTAACATACCGAAGAACAAACGGAACATCATACAGGATTAACTAAATCCTTGACATCGAGGTTCAACCGATAAATATCTTCGTAGAATATGTAGGAACCAATGTGGACATCCAGGTCCCGCCATTGGTTATTGACCGTAGAGGTGTCTCGGTCATGTCTACATAGTTCTCGAACCCGCAGGGTCTGCACACTTAAGGTTTGGTGACGTTTCAGTAGTATAGAGTTATGTATGGTGGTGACTGAAGTTTGTTCGGAGTCCCGGATGAGATCCCGGATGTCACGAGGAGATCCGGAATGGTCCATAGGTAAATATTCATATATAGGAAGTCCTGTTTTGGTCGCCGGAAAAGTTCCGGGCTTATCGGTAGTGTACCGGGAGTGTCGGTAGTGTACCGGGAGACCTTCGGGAGGGGTATTTTGACCCACGAGGCTTCATGGGCTGCGGGAGAGTGAATATCAACCCTTAGTGGGCTGGTGGAAACTCCCACACAAGGCCCATGTGGCTAGAGAAGAAAACCCAATAGGAAAAGGTGGAAAAAAGGCTAAAAAGGGTGAATCCTAGTCCTACTAGGATTAGAGGTGGACTCCACCTCCTCCACCTCCTTCGGCCGAAGCCTCCTAGGCTTGGAGGCCAAGGATGCCTCTCCTCCTCTCTCCCTTGTATATATATTGGTGGATTTCTAGGGTTTTGCACTAGTTTTTTCAGCCACGTGCTACCCGTTCCTCCAGCGCATAGTTTCTCCTCTAGATCAGATTTCTGCAGTGCTTAGGCGAAGCCCTGCCAGAATTGCTCCACCACCATCACCGGAGCGCCATCACGCTGCCGGCAAACTCTTCTACCTCTCCGCTCTCTTTTGCTGGATCAAGACGGTGGAGATCGTCATCAAGTTGTACGTGTGCTGAACGTGGAGGTGTCGTCCGTTCGGTGCTAGTCGGAAGAATCGTGATCAAGTTCAGGGGACGGATCATGATCAAGTTTGTGGGACGGATCGTGATTATATCGCGGGACGGATCATGATTGGATCGCGGGATGCACGGCGATTTGGATCGCGAAGACGTTCGACTACACCAACCACATTACTTAACGCTTCCCGCTTAGCGATCTACAAGGGTACGTAGATTCACTCTCCCTCTCGTAGATGCTCATCACCATAGATAGATCTGCATGTGCATAGGAAATTTATTGTTTCCCATGCAATGTTCCCCAACAGTGGTATCAGAGCTAGGTCCATGTGTAGATGATATCTCGAGTAGAACACAAAAGGTTTGTGGGCGTTGATACTTAGATTGCTTCCTCCCTTGGTCGCATTTTGGTTCAGCGGTATTGTGAGATGAAGCGGCCCAAACCAACATTACTCGTACGCTTACGAGAGACCGGTTCCCTCAACCGCAACTTGTTGCATAGATGGCTTGCGGGTGACAGTTTCTCTCACTTTAGTTGGATCGGATTCGACAAAGGCGGTCCTTGAGAAGGTTGAAAAGAAAACTAGTGCATCACCGTTGTGGTGTTTGCGTAGATGATAATTGTTCTTGCTAGATACCCGTAGCAGCCACGTAAAACATGCAACAACAATTAGAGGACGTCTAACTTGTTTTTGCAGGGTATGTTGTGATATGATATGGCCAATTACATGATGTGATATATGTGATGTATGAGATGATCATGTGATGTATAGATTATCACGACTTGCATGTCGATGAGTACGGCAACCGGCAGGAGCCATGGGGTTTTCTTTAATTATTGTATGACCTGCGTGTCAATCATTAAGCGTTATGTAATGCTTTACTTTATCGCTACGGTAGCAATAGTAGTAGAAGCATGTTGGGCGCGACAACCCCGATGGCGACACGTTGATGGAGATCAAGATGATGGAGATCATGGTGTCGTGCCAGTGATGATGGAGATCATGTTGGTGCTTTCATGATGAAGATCAAAAGCACAAGATCATGGCCATATCATGTCACTTATGATTTGCATGTGATGTTAATCCTTTTATGCACCTTGTTTTGCTTAGGACGACGGTAGCATTATAAGGTGATCCCTCACTTAATTTCAAGATAAATTGTGTTCTCCCCGAGTGTGCACCATTGCGAAAGTTCGTCGTGTCAAGACACCACGTGATGATCGGGTGTGATAGACTCTACGTTCACATACAACGGGTGCAAGCCAGTTTTGCACGTGCAGAACACTCGGGTTAAACTTGATGAGCCTAGCATGTACAGACATGGCCTCAGAACAGAAGAGACCGAAAGGTCGAACATGAGTCATATAGTAGATATGATCAACATGATGATGTTCACCATTTAAGCCACCTCAACTCACATGATGATCAGACTTGAGTTGGTGAATTTGGATCATGTGACACTCAGATGACCTGAGGGATGTCAATTTGAGTGGGAGCTTTAGTAAATTTTATTAACTAAACTCATTATCTTGAACAATAGTCTAAGTAACCTTTGATATTTATGTTGTAGATCAATGGCTGCGCAGTAGCACCCCTGAATTTTAATGCGTTCCTAGAGGAAGCTAAGTTGAAAGATGATGAAAGTAACTTTGTTGACTGGGCCCGTAATCTGAGGATTATCCTCACGGCTTCCCAGAAGTCATATGTCCTTGATGCACCGCTTGGTGATCAACCACAAGACATGACCTCCGAAGACGTTAAGAACGCTTGGGAGGCACGTTCTGGAGATTACACAATAGTTCAGTGTGCAATATTGTATGGCTTAGAATCAGGACTTCAAAGACGTTTTGAACATCATGGAGCATATGAGATGTTCCAGGAGTTGAAGTTTATCTTTCAGAAGAATGCCCGAATCGATAGGTATGAGACCTCCGATAAATTCTATGCTTGCAAGACGGAGGAGAACGGGTCTATCAGTGAGCATATACTCAGAATGTCTGGGTATTCAAACTGTCTAGCTGAGTTGGGAATTACCCTTCCGCCAGAGGTGATCACTGATAGAGTTCTTCAATCACTGCCACCTGGTTACAAGAGCTTTGTGATGAACTATAACATGCACGAGATGAACAAGTCAGTCGCCGAGCTGTTTGCGATGCTGGAAGTCGCTGAGTCTGAAATCCAGAAAGAACATCAAGTGTTGATGGTCAATAAAACCACTAGTTTCAAGAAAAATGGCAAGGGCAAAGGCAAGAAGGGTAAAACCAAGAGGGATGGCAAAGCAGTTGCTACTCCTACAAAGAAGCCTAAGCATGGACCTAAGACAGAAACTGAGTGCTTTTATTGCAAAGGAATTGGTCACTGGAAGCGGAACTACCCCAAGTACCTGGCTGACAAGAAGGCGGCCAACGACAAACAAGGTATATATGATATACATGTTATTGATGTGTACCTTACTAGCTCTCGTAGTAGTGCTTGGGTATTTGATACCGGTTCGGTTGCTCACATTTTCAACTCAAAGCAGGAACTACGGAATAAACGAAGGCTGGCGAAGGACGAAGTGAAGATGCGTGTGGGAAATAGTTCCAAGGTTGATGTGATCACCGTCGACACGCTCTCTCTTCGATTACCATCGGGATTAGTGATGAACCTGAATAATTTTTATTTAGTGCCTGCGTTAAGCATGAACATTATATCTGGATCTTGTTTATTGCGAGATGGTTACTCATTTAAATCAGAGAATAAAGGTTGTTCTATTTATATGAGTAATATCTTTTATGGTCATGCACCCAATTGTAGGGGTTTATTCATATTGAATCTTGATAGTGATGACACACATGTTCATAACATTGATGCCAAAAGATGTAGAGTTGATAATGATAGTACCACTTTCTTGTGGCATTGTCGTTTAGGTCATATTGGTGTAAAACGCATGACGAAGCTCCATACTGATGGACTTTTGGAGTCACTTGATTTTGAATCACTTGACACATGTGAACCATGCCTCATGGGCAAGATGACTAAAATGCCGTTCTCTGGAACAATGGAACGGGCAAGTGACTTATTGGAAATCATACATACTGATGTGTGCGGTCCAATGAATGTTGCAGCGCGCGGTGGATATCGTTACTTTCTCACCTTCACTGATGACTTAAGTATATATGGGTATATTTATTTAATGAAACACAAGTCTGAAACTTTTGAAAAGTTCAAGCAATTTCAGAGTGAAGTTGAGAATCATCGTAACAAGAAGATTAATATCCTGCGATCTGATCGAGGAGGTGAATATCTGAGTAATGAGTTTGGCAGTCACTTAAGACAATGTGGAACGTTTCACAGTTGACACCGCCCGGAACACCACAGCGTAATGGTGTGTCCGAACGTCGTAATCGAACCTTATTAGATATGGTGCGTTCTATGATGTCTCTTGCTGATTTGCCACTATCGTTTTAGGGTTATGCATTAGAGACAGCTGCATTCACTTTAAATAGGGCACCATCGAAATCCGTTGAGACGATGCCATATGAACTATGGTTTGGCAAGAGGCCAAAGTTGTCGTTTCTTAAAGTTTGGGGATGTGATGCTTATGTCAAAAATCTTCAGCCTGAAAAGCTGGAACCCAAAGCGGAGAAATGCGTCTTCATAGGATACCCGAAAGAGACAGTCGGGTATACCTTCTATCTTAGATCCGAAGGCAAAGTGTTTGTCGCTAAGAACGGAACATTTCTTGAGAAAGAGTTTCTCTCGAAAGAATTGAGTGGGAGGAAAATAGAGCTTGATGAGGTTATTGAACCTTTACTTCAACCAGAAAGTAGTGCAGCGCAGAAAGATGTTTCTATGGAACCTACGACGGTAGAAGAGGAAGTTAATGATGATGATCATGAAGCTTCGGATCAAGCTACTATTGAACCTCGTAGGTCGACAAGGGTGCATACTACTCCTGAGTGGTACGGCAACCCTGTCTTGGAGGTCATGTTGTTAGACAACAGTGAACCTACGAGCTATGGAGGAGTAGTGATGGGCCCGGATTCCGAGAAATGGTTAGAGGCCATGAAATCCGAGATGGGATCCATGTATGAAAACAAATTATGGACTTTGGAAGTATTACCTGAAGGGCGAAAGACCATTCAGAACAAATGGATCGTTAAGAAGAAGACAGACGCGGACGGTAATGTCACCGTCTATAAAGCTCGACTTGTGGCAAAGGGTTTTTCACAAGTTCAAGGAGTTGACTACGATGAGACCTTCTCACCCGTAGCGATGCTTAAGTCTGTTAGAATCATGTTGGCAATAGCTGCTTATTTCGACTATGAAATTTTGCAGATGGATGTCAAAACGGCATTCCTCAAAGGTTTCCTTGAGGAAGAGTTGTATATGATGCAACCCGAAGGTTTTGTCGATCCAGAGAATGCTGACAAAGTTTGCAAACTCCAGCGATCCATTTATGGACTCATGCAAGCATCTCGGAGTTGGAATAAGCGCTTTGATGAGGTGATCAAAGCGTTTGAGTTTATACAAGTTTATGGAGAAGCTTGTATTTACAAGAAAGTGAGTGGGAGCTCTATAGCGTTTCTAATATTATATGTGGATGACATATTGCTGATTGGAAACAATGTAGAAATGCTGGAAAGCGTGAAGGAATATTTGAACAAGAGTTTTTCAATGAAGGACCTAGGAGAAGCTGCTTTCATATTAGGCATTAAGATCTATAGAGATAGATCGAGAAGCTTAATAGCACTTTCACAGAGCACATACCTTGATAAAGTTTTGAAGAAGTTCAAAATGGATCAGTCCAAGAAGGGGTTCTTGCCTGTGTTACAAGGTGTGAAGTTGAGTAAGACTCAATGCCCAGTGACTGCAGAAGATAGAGAAAAGATGAGCGTCATCCCCTATGCTTCGGCCATAGGCTCTATCATGTATGCAATGCTATGCACAAGACCCAATGTCAGCCTTGCCATAAGTATGGCCGGAAGGTTTCAAAGTTATCCTGGATTGGAGCACTGGCAAGCGGTCAAGAATATCCTTAAGTACCTGAAAAGGACTTAGGAAATGTTTCTCGTTTATGGAGGTGATGAAGAGCTCGTCGTAAAGGGTTACATCGATGCAAGCTTTGACACTGATCCAGGTGACTCTAAGTCACAAACCGGATACGTATTTATTCTTAATGGGGGAGCGGTAAGCTGGTCCGGTTCCAAGCAAAGCGTGGTAGCTGATTCTACGTGCAAAGCGGAGTACATCGCAGCCTCGGAGGCGGCGAAGGAAGGTGTCTGGATGAAACAGTTCATGACAGATCTTGGAGTAGTGCCTAGTGCACTGAATACAATGAACCTGTTTTGTGACAACACTGGTGCCATTGCTCTAGCCAAGGAACCAAGGTTTCACAAGAGGACAAGACACATAAAGCGACGCTTCAACTCCATCCGGTATTACATCGAGGAGAAGGACATAAATATTTGCAAAGTGCACACGGATCTGAATGTTGCAGACTTGTTGAATAAACCTCTTCCAAGGGTTAAACATGATCAACACCAGAACTGCATGGGTGTTCGATTCATAACAATGTAAATCACATAGTGATGTGAACTAGATTATTGACTCTAGTGCAAGTGGGAGACTGTTGGAAATATGCCCTAGAGCTAATAAATAAAGTGTTTATTATTGTATTTCCGTGTTCATGATAATCATTTATTATCCATGCTATAATTGTATTGATTGGAAACACATTGCATGTGTGGGTAAATAGACAACACTATGTCCCAAGTATGCCTCTAGTGAACTAGCTCGTTAATCAAAGATGGTGAAGGTTTCCTAGACATTGACATGTGATGTCATTTGATAATGGGATCACATCATTAGGAGAATGATGTGATGGACAAGACCCAAACTACAAACGTAGCATATGATCGTGTCAGTTTATTGCTACTGTTTTCTGCATGTCAAGTATATGTTCCGATAACCATGAAATCATGCAACTCACGGACATCGGAGGAGTGCCTTGTGTGTATCAAATGTTGCAACGTAACTGGGTGACTATAAAGGTGCTCTACAGGTATCTCCGATGGTGTCTCTTGAGTTGTCATGGATCGAGACTGGGATTTGTTACTCCGTGTGACGGAGAGGTATCTTAGGGACCACTCGGTAATACAACATCACAACAAGCCTTGCAAGCAATGTGGCTAAGTGTTAGTCACGGGATCTTGTATTATGGAATGAGTAAAGAGACTTACCGATAACGAGGTTGAACTAGGTATGGAGATACCAACGATCGAATCTCGGGCAAGTAACATACCGAAGAACAAAGGGAACATCATACGGGATTAACTAAATCCTTGACATAGAGGTTCAACCGATAAAGATCTTCATAGAATATGTAGGAACCAATGTGGACATCCAGGTCCCGCCATTGGTTATTGACCGTAGAGGTGTCTCGGTCATGTCTACATAGTTCTCGAACCCGCAGGGTCTGCACACTTAAGGTTTGGTGACGTTTTGGTAGTATAGAGTTATGTATGGTGGTGAACGAAGTTTGTTCGGAGTCCCGGATGAGATCTCGGACGTCACGAGGAGCTCCGGAATGGTCCATAGGTAAAGATTCATATATAGGAAGTCCTGTTTTGGTCGCCGGAAAAGTTCTGGGCTTATCGGTAGTGTACCAGGAGTGCCGATAGTGTACCGGGAGACCTCCAAGAGGGGTATTTCGACCCACGAGGCTTCATGGGCTGTGGGAGAGAGAATATCAGCCCTTAGTGGGCTGGTGGAAACTCCCACACAAGGCCCATGTGGCTAGAGAAGAAAACCCAATAGGAAAAGGTGGAAAAAAGGCTAAAAAGGGTGAATCCTAGTCCTACTAGGATTGGAGGTGGACTCCACCTCCTCCACCTCCTTCGGCCGAAGCCTCCTAGGCTTGGAGGCCAAGGCTGCCTCTCCTCTTCTCTCCCTCCTATATATACTGGTGGATTTCTAGGGTTTTGCACTAGTTTTTTCAGCCACGTGCTACCCGTTCCTCCAGCGCATAGTTTCTCCTCTAGATCAGATTTCTACAGTGCTTGGGTGAAGCCCTGTCAGAATTGCTCCACCACCATCGCCGGAGCACCATCGCACTGCCAGCGAACTCTTCTACCTCTCCTCTCTCTCTCTTGCTGGATCAAGATGGCGGAGATCGTCATCAAGCTGTACGTGTGCTGAACGCGGAGTTGTCGTCCGTTCGGCGCTAGATCGGAAGAATCGTGATCAAGTTCGGGGGACGGATCGTGATCAAGTTTGCGGGACGGATCGTGATTAGATTGCGGGACGGATCGTGATTCGATCGCGGGACGGATCGTGATTGGATCGCGGGACGCACGACGATTTGAAGACGTTCGACTACACCAACCGTGTTACTTAACGCTTCCCGCATAGCGATCTACAAGGGTACGTAGATCCACTCTCCCTCTCATAGATGCTCATCACCATGGATAGATCTTCGTGTGCGTAGGAAATTTTTGTTTCCCATGCAACGTTCCCCAACAGATGTTGTTTGATTCACAATTCTGTCATGCCCTGTTTTGATTCACAGCCAGTTCAAACTTCTGTCATGCCCTGTTTGATGTTGTTTGACTGGTTTGTCCAGCCAGTTCAAACTTCTAGAGCCTAAGATAGGTTTGATGCTGTTTGACTGGTTTGTCCAGCCAGTTTAAACTTCTGTCATGTACTGTTTGAGTCATAGCCAGCAAGAACACAAACTATGTTCCATGCTTTGATGTTGTTTGCTACTGCCTAAGATAGGTTTGCTATCTCAACAAAGATATCAAAATTTGTTGTATAGTTCTAAACAAAGATAACAAAATTTGTTGTAGCTATTTGTTGCATTTTTTATGATATGGTAAAATATCTACGTATAGATTTTGTGTGTTGGTTTGGTTACTTCAAATAATTCATTTTGTGTGCTGGTTTGGTGGCATTCTTGTTTGGTTTCTCTTGCTTGGTTTGGTTTGCAAAATGTGAAATAGATCTGCCACTAATGTCTATCATTTTCCTTCATATGCTAGCTTGAGATGGAGACAAAGAAGGACGCGCCGGTACCAGATGGTGAAGAGTCAAAGTCTGTTGTTGAAATTGTTGATGAAGTGCTCAAGACCGAAGTAAAGTGAAGCACATTCCTCAGGAATGTTGGGCTCCAGTCATCTACGAACAACTCGGCCAAAGCAAGTGTTGCTCATGTTCATGATCTTGAGCAGAAGCTGGAGAGGTCAGAGCTTCAAGCAGAATTGATGCAAGAAGTGGCGGCAATCAAGATGAAGGCGGAAGAAGTTGAAGTTGCACGCGACAAGGAACTTGAGTTGCTGCGCAAGAAGGATCAAGAACAGGATGAGAAGTTAGCCCACTTGATGGCTCTCTTTGGAGCTAAAGCATTATGATGGCTGAAGCATCGTCGAAGCTCTATGCTCATTTTGGTGAACATGTGACGTTTAACCTGTCGTAGAACCTGTTTTAGATAGATGGCTCATTTGGGTGATGCTGAACTGCTGAAACTGTGAAGTTATGCAGTTTGTGAACCTGTGAAGTTATGCATTTTGTGAAACTGTGAAGTTATGCATTTTCTGTGAATTATTTGAGTTTTGTTTGGACCATTTTGTGAAGCTGAGCACCTGGTTCACAGGATAATTATTGAATTTTGCTCTGACCTTAGTTGCGCCGCAAAAAGGCCGAGGCCCAAACAAGAATTAGACTAAAATGGCTTGGGCCTAAAAAAAGAGTTGACTATAAAAAAAACCTAGTATGTAAAGGCCTGCATCCCAGAAAATAAAAGGCCAAGGCCCAAACAAGAACTAGACTAAAAAGGTTGTGGCCCACAAAAATAGTTGACTAGGAAAAAAAGTGGACTGCAAAAGGCTACATCCCAGAAAATAAAAGGCCAAATAATTGGGCCAGGCCCATGCAGCTAAGCAAAATAAAGAGGAAAAAAACATAAAATGGGCTGAATTATTGGGCTTGGCCCATGTAGATGGTCGAAATGGACTGGGCTGATTCTAATTTATGACCTTCTCATTTGGTCATAATGCTGCCACGTCAGCTTGCCACGGTGGATCTAACGTGGCGTTGGCGAATAGCTAGTGACCAAAAATTGGTTATTGAACCTATGACCTTTTTTTGGTCATAAACTTCTACGACCTTTTCAGAAGAAAGGTTGTTAATTTCCATTCTTGACTCTCAGCTTTTGACCATCAGTTTTTGGTCACAAAAAGGTCACAAATGGAAAACAGTGACCATTCAGTGACCAATAGTGAAGGTCACAAGATAGCATATTTCTTGTAGTGCCTCCGTGCTGGAAGTCAACGGCGTCCTCGGGCGACGGGTGGTGGCTTGGGAGCTCCAGCCGGCGGGAAGCAGCAGGGCCACCACGTTGGAACTCGACGACGCCCTTGAGCGGCAGGCGGCGGTAGCTTGGGAGCTCCAGCCGGCAGGGAGAAGCGAGGCCTACGCGCTGGAAGACGTCCTCCTGGAGATGGTGGTCACAACAGATGACCTAGAGTGGTGGCTCGATCCTTGATTGAGGGACTGACGATCCGATTTGGAGTGCAACGAGGATTAAATCACAAGCAGCAGTATCAGTCGGCCGGAGAGGAGCATGACGGAGGATACGGAAATAGCACTCGCCGGAGAAAATAGCAGTGGATATTGACAAGGAATTGGGTTGCGAGTGCGGAAAAAATCCTAACCTCTAATACCATGTTAAGAAAATATGCCACATAATATTACTAGGAAGTCAAAGCCAATATATATACATGTGCAAGAGGATGCCAAAAGTCTAGAATACAAAAGGTCAAAGGTCGTCATCAATATAACTCTAACAGGAGCGACCCAAGCTTGGGTGTTGCACATGGCGTTGAGGAGCACACCGACGGCTGTAGTTTGGAGGCTTTAGATAGATCAAACTTGTTATCAGAATCAAGATTTGGAAACCAGTGGAAACCACCAAGTGGGGAGTGAGATGACCGCTGCTTTGAGATTCGTATTGCCAGCTGTCACACGCGGGAGAGGGTCTCCGGTTCAGCTGCGTACGACCAGGTCATATAGGATTTTTTTTGGAAAAAGTCCAAAACAAACCTTTAAGTTATATACGAAAACTAAATCAAACCATTAACTTTGAATCTTGGAAAATTGACACTCTGAACTTGTAATCCTAGTCTATTTTAGACCCTAGAGCTCTTTGGCACATTGGAAATACTACAATCCCCACCTGCTACTTTCACGGACAGCAATTTGGGATGGCTCACTATACCACAACAAAAAATCTTGAAGTTTAAAATGTTCCAGCATATTAAATTTACTTTTGTGTTTATAAAAAAAGATTGAAATTTGAAATTATATTCCTATTTTTAAAAAATTATCAATGATTTCAAAAAATCACATTTGTCAAAAAATGTCCAGAATTCCAACAGCTTTTCACGTGCTATGATAAATGATTTGCATTTTCAAATATTGTGTCACAATTTAAAAAAAATTCAATTATTTGTGTTTTGGAAAACATCGAAGCGTTGAACTCTGAAAATAATTTTTTGGGGGCAAACAAATTTTGACACTTAAACAATTTTGGAAATGTCCAGACATATTATAAAGTGTAAGAACTTTTTGAAAATTCCGAATACTTAAAAAAATATTTTAAAAAAATATCAATTTTGAAAAAGCGAACACTTTTTGAAATGTACTTTTTAAAATCGGAACAAAAAATTACAATGCAGACACTTTTTGAAATGTTTAAAAACGGGAACAAAATTTGAAACCTAAGAAAATGTGTAAAGAAATGTTTGTCACATCTAAAAAATATCACGAGTTTAGAAAAATGTACATGGCAATTCAAAAAAATGTATACAATGAAAAAAGAATTTGCTTAATGTAAAGAAATGTGGCATACCCTTAAAAGGATATATGTGACATGTGTTTGAAAAAAGTGTATACAATTTTAAAAATATGTAAGAATGTTAAAAATGTTTTTGTGGTTTTATAAGAAATTTATTGTTGTTAGGAAATGTAGAACGTGTATTTGAAAAAATATTACCGTGTATTTGATTTTTGAAGGACATGCATCTAAAAATATGTAAATAAAGTGTATCAAAAAGTATTTGTGCTAAAAATTTACATTGGATACTGAGAATAATTAGACATAAATAAATAAAACAAAAGTGAAAAAGAAAACAATATGAAGAAAACCAAGAAAGAAACCAAAAGTGTAATGAAGAAAGAAAAAAACAGATAAAACCAATGAAAAAACAAAGTATAATGAAGAAAAAAACTAAGAAAACCAGACCAGTGCAAGAGACTGCACCAATGAGTCGGCCCAATTCAGCGAATATCGGCTAAAATCCTCTTAAGGTTCAAAATAGACCGGGAATAGAGAGTTTGGTGTGCTCATTTAACGGATTGGGAGTTCGGAGTTTGATTTAGCTTTCGTCTACAAATTCAAGATTTTTTTAGACTTTTTTCTTTTTTTCTGTCAGTTGGGGGCAGGCAGCAACGGCGACCATCAGATCAGAGTTATTTCACCTTTTTGTTGATAGAGGATTTGTTTCACCTTCACACCACACCGTGTTGTCATTTTTCCATTGTTGGGAAACTTGTCACAATTTAGATGACACGCAAAAACATCACAAATTGAAACAAATAGGTTAACATCACAAATTTAGATGACACGCAAAAACATCACAAATTGAAATTTGTCAAAATATACAAATGTTATGTACATCCTCTACCTTTGGATCGGTGTGTTTTGGTCGTGGGGTTTGTGATGAATGTGGTGTAGCCCGTATGTGCTTTTGGATTCAAGAAGTTGTGAGGGAATTAAGACTACCCACGGTGAAAGTAACATAGATAGTAACATTGATGTCACCTCAACAAAAAAGATAATGTGACAGCTAATTAATGAGAAAAGAGACAAATTGAGTAATATAGCTAGTTACTCATACTATGAGTAACATCACACATATCGAAACAAGATGAGTTTATAAGCTAATAAATGAAAACATATATGTTACTATCCACTATGAAGGTAGTAACTTAGACTAGTAACATATACATGTTACTACTCTGTGTTACTTTTCATTGTGGATAGTCTAATACCTACCTCAGTCGTTATGGTTTTTCGATTTCAAAGTTTGGAACGTAAAAAATTAACAAGTGCACATTTGTATATATCTTTTCATCTTGGATGGGGCACCCATGACATTTTTAGAATACCCATAGTGGGAGTAATTTCACTAGTAAGACTACGCACGGTGGGTGTAACTTCACTAGTAAGATATAGTCCAACTCAGCAAATTTGCTTACGTGGTAATGATTTAATGAGCAGATAGATGAATTGAGTAACATAGCTAGTTACTCATTATATGAGTAACATCACACAAACAATGACAAGATGAGTCTACAACATAATAAATGAAATGTTGCATGTTACTAGTCTATGTTACTCCTCATTGTGGGTCGGCCAGTTTCCTCTTTTTCTGTCATTGGGAGAAGGAGGAGGCAGACGATAGGTCGTGGTGGTCGTGGTGCCTGAGCGGTTTATCTAATCGAGGATGGGGGGATAATGGTGTGGCTTGTTAGTGTCAAACATCGAAGGATTTGGGGCCATTAGATCTTAAAGGTGGACGGATCTGATTAGTTGGATCTGTCCTACTCCTTTCCTTCCTTTTATAGGGTAGCAAATAGATTAATTACTACTCCAAAGCAACATGTGTTGCTATATATTAGCATTGTCCGTGTAACTGATGGTTGGGCTATTTACCACAAATGATGGATTAACGCCGTTTTTATGAGAAATTGCTCCAATGATTCTGCCTGAGTATCGCTTTGGATTTACTCCTTGTAAAAAAAGAACTTGTTCTATGAAATGTATTATTCATCAGCCTATAAAAACAAATGGTGCCAGCAATTAATTGGCTCTGGCGTTGGCGTTGGCGTTGTCTACCAGACAACCATGTCCTTGGACCTCCACGACAAAGTATGCAAGTGCAATTAGAGCTTGGTTCATTTTGGATATGCTTATTTATGAACTTACTAACCACTAGGCCAGGCAAACACAAAGATTACGCACGAGCAAAAAACAGATCAAACAGAACACCAAAAAATGGTGATCAAGGTTCTTGCATGCAAGTCACAAGAAGATTTCATTACTGGACATCACTGTCTATTCTTTGTCATGATGCTAGACTGCAACTCTAGTCACAAATGACACAATTACAATGACAGTTAAAAATAAAGCCGGCGCAGTAGGCTTTCCTGACATTGTCCCAATGACGCCCGCACATGAAATAGCATTTGAAATTCAGGCACAGAATGTCCTGGATAGGCGTACTCTTCGTCACGCAATGCTTTGTAGACAACATATATCCGTCAGTAAAAGAACTCCAAACTAAAAGGGTTCAAAGAAGCTTCTTTTTTTAATAAAACGTCGAATTTATTAATTAAAATAATAGTTACTCGTCGATAATAAAAGATACAATTTCAACCAAAGCCCCCTCAAACCAATCCCCTGTCACAGAAAATTTCACTAACCTAGCAAATTCATGAGCAACCTTATTTGCTTCACTATTACAATGTAAAACTAGTAAAGGGGAATCACACGCCATAAATAAAACCATCTCACAGAAAATTTTGCTAACCTGGCAAAACTAGTAAAGGGTTCAAAGCAGTCCGTGCAGTTGAGTTGACAATATTCAAGAAGACTTTTTCTACTCCGGTTGGAAGGAAGAAAAGAAACACACACTCGCGCGCACACACAGGGAGAGAGGGACATGGAGATTGATTTTGTACCAGCACGGGTGGAATTTCCTAGCAGGGCAAGCACCATAAGGCAAAGCAGAATAGTTTTCTCCCCCACCATAAGATAGAGCACAAACTTCTTCTTCGTCTCGTTTCTATTATTTGGGCTTCAAGAAGCATAGATCAAGTGCTACAGTTATAGACGTATTTTGGAGAAGATTTATTCCTAGTTCACTCGAATAATATCAAAAAGATCTCTGACTGCATCATTGTGAGGGTAGCCCGACGACCATATCTTGGTCAAGTATCTAGAACCAACTCTTTATTTAATGTTTTCTTTTGCGAGAGAAAACTTATGAGATGTTTTGGATTTTTGTGCCGATATCTGTATGTATCTGGATGGGGATGCGGTCAAGCTATCTCTTCCCTCGTTAAATGGGGCGCCGCATCAAGCTTTTTAAATGCAGCATTGCACTGCCCTCATTCATACAAACTCGCTCTCTTTTTTGTATTTGCATCCGTTTAATGTGATCCTGTTTGTCTGTGGGAGATACTCTGGATTAATTCTTCACATTGGATGATGATGAATATATGTGATGTGACCAATCCTTTTTTTTTAGTTCAATCCATTGTGGGCTTTGGTTGGGCCAGCCCAGCCCAGCCCAGCCCAGAAGCAGAAGGAGGGGTACGCGGTGGGCCTCCGTCACGCGCACCGCGCCCACTCAGTCACGCGCTCCTCATTCATGTATTCATGTGGTGGACTCTCCTCTCCTCTCCCCAAAAATCGAGTCTTTGGCCAGTCCAGACCAGTCCAGCCGGCGGATCCGTTCCCACTCCCACTCCCCACACGCTCCTCCTCGCCGGCCGGCCATGGCGGCGACGCCCAGCCCCCGATCTCTCCTGCTGCTGCTCCTCCTCGCCGCCCCCTTCCTCCTCGCCGCCTCAATCCCCACCTCCAACCCGGACATCGACCTCGACTACCTCATCAAGAACGCCGGCCTCGACGACTCCACCCCGTCCACCACCACCGGCGACGCCGAGGACGGCGCTCCGGACTTCCCCGGCCTCGACGCCGACTACGAAGACGAGGACCTCTTCGACGACGAGGGGCCGGAGGACTCCTCCTCCCACCCCGAGGCGGTGGACGAGGCGCACGTGCTCCTCCTCACCGCCGCCAACTTCACCTCTGTCCTCGCCGCGCGCCGCCACGTCATGGTCGAGTTCTACGCGCCCTGGTGCGGCCACTGCCGCGCGCTCGCGCCCCACTACGCCGCCGCCGCGGCGCACCTCGCCGAGCAGGGGGTCGACGTCGCGCTGGCCAAGGTGGACGCCACCGAGGACCACGACCTGGCGCAGGCGCACGACGTGCAGGGCTACCCCACCCTCCTCTTCTTCATCGACGGCGTGCCCAGGGACTACGCCGGCGAGAGGACCAAGTAAGTAAACTCACTTTGCTCTAGCAGTCCAGTCCCAGATCCCCAATTCCCATTCACTCCTTAAGAATGTTTCCTTTGCTTTGCTGCAGGGACGCCATTGTGGCTTGGATCAGCAAGAAGCTGGGCCCTGCGGTGCAGAACCTCACCGCCGTCGACGAGGCCGAGAAGATCGTCACCGGCGACGACGTGGCCGTGCTCGCCTACCTCCACCACCTCTCGGTACGCTACGCAATGCACCTTCTCCGGTGGCAGCAAAGTCAACTAGTTACAACTTACAAACCATGTTACCCACATTGACACAAAATTGGTTCAATTGCAAACCATGTTACCCAGATTGACCCAAAATACAATGCTTGGATTTTGGCCAAACCGAGAACATGTGGCCATGTTACCCCAAAATTGACCCAGGAACACAATGCACCTACTTCTCCCAATGCACCTAGTTCTTCTACAACTAGATGAGATGTCAACCTACATGATCTGTTTCCATGTGCTGAGAACGAATCCGAGATGCGCTTTTATTTTTAGCTATTGCGCTGCATATATACACTATGTGACGAATCATTAAATTACTCTTATCAACAAATGCTGTTGTTTAGCTTATTGGACACTACATAAATACAGTATCATGATCAATCTTAATTACTCTGTCAACAAATGCTGTAGGGTGCGCACAGCGATGAGCTTGCTGCCGCTTCAAGGCTGGAAGATGCCGTCAGCTTCTACCAGACCGCCAGCCCCGATGTAGCCAAGCTTTTCCACATTGACCCGGAGGCAAAGCACCCGTCCGTAGTTCTGCTGAAGAAAGAGGAGGAGAAGTTGACTGTTTTTGGTATCTTCACCTCCAAGTTGCTTTAGCTTTCAGCACCAGCCTTTCCTTTCCATTTCTACACAAAAAAAATTCTGACCGTTAAATTGGATATTAATGTACCGTGTGTCTTGCAGATGGCGAGTTCAGAGCTTCTGCGATTGCCGAGTTTGTTTCAGCCAACAAAATTCCATTGATCACCACCCTTACACAGGAGACCGCCCCTGCGATTTTCGATAACCCGATCAAGAAGCAAGTATGTCATGCTGTCTGCTTTGGGGTTTTATTTTCATCATGTTCTCGGCCCATGTATTATTACTCCTTTGCTGATGTGCTGTCTTCTAATTTCGAAATCAGATTTTGCTATTTGCTGTTGCGAAGGAGTCCTCAAAATTTCTGCCCATCATTAAGGAAACCGCAAAATCATTCAAGGGAAAGGTATTTTTTCTGTTGATCGGACTCGGACCAGTGTTTCATGAACTTTCTCCTCTGTTGTGTTCCATGTTTTATGCTCAGATCCAAGCCATCACTTATTTTCCTTTCTAACTCGTGCGTTTGCTGAGGTGGAGTCTCACTAAGCACTATTGTGGCCTGTGTCTCAAATGCAGCTTTTATTTGTCTTTGTGGAGCGTGACAATGAGGAAGTTGGTGAACCTGTTGCCAATTACTTTGGAATTACTGGACAAGAGACCACGGTAATACCTCTTACCTCTTATGTTTTGTCATGTTTGTCTATGCATTGATTTATTCACAGAAACAGCACGCAGCAACTTGACTTTGATTTTAATGTGTCTGCTCTTTCTGATTTGATTACTTTGCAGGTTCTTGCTTACACTGGGAATGAAGACGCTAAGAAGTTCTTCTTCAGTGGTGAAATAACACTGGACACCGTTAAGGTAATTGCTTAAAATATTTTTGCAAATTCAGTACCAGATTGGAAGTAAAAATCATAAGAATGTGGTCAGCAGTTGCAAGAGAATATAGTATGTTAGCAATATATAAGCTGACGAACGTGTTTTTGCCTTTTGTTATTTGATTTATGCTGTTCTTTTTTATACCACTGTATATTTCTGTTTATACCGTGCTATATGTTGCTTCAGAAACTTGCATGTCCATGTACATTTTCTCATCTTTCGCCAAACTAGCACTTATCAGTAGAAGATGCTTTATGTAACCACTATAGTCATTGTCGTTTCATCATTTTGCTGACGTTGAGGCTCTGATAATGTTGTTGGGTACGATGGTATCGAGTATCGTTGTTCAAGAAAGTACAATGTTCCTTATAAAGAACTTTCTACTTCTTGTAATACCCAGGAATTTGCTCAAGATTTCCTGGAGGACAAGCTCACACCATTCTACAAGTCTGACCCAGTACCTGAATCCGTGAGTCGAGAAGAATTATCTGACATCTACTTTCTCTATCATTATTTACACGACAATGAGACATTCTTTGTGTTCCCATGCAGAATGATGAGGACGTCAAAGTTGTTGTTGGCAAGAGTCTAGATCAAATAGTTCTGGATGAATCAAAAGATGTCCTTTTGGAGGTAAGTTCAGTTCCTGCCAGGTAGGTATTTGAGAAGATAAAAATTGCGTGTTGTCCTTAACGCCTCATCATTGTGGACGCAGGTATATGCACCATGGTGTGGGCATTGTCAGTCACTGGAGCCTATCTACAACAAGCTGGCCAAGTTTCTCCATGGCATCGATTCCCTTGTAATTGCCAAAATGGACGGCACAAACAATGAGCATCCTCGTGCCAAGGTCTGTGTCGCTTTCTGTTGGCTTTGTTAGTTCCCCTACCGTTTTCTTCAAACTGGATATTACTTGCTAAACTAGTCTGAGTGTGGGGACATCAATAGTCACAGAACATGTACATGCATTTTATATGAAACGATGCTGGTTGTAAAACAAGTGGAAGTTATTTTAACCATTTCTTCACTTATATTCACTTAAATTTGCAGCTGTGCTTGTTTGTGGTGCACAGATAGTATAGATTCATTATCTGTCTGCTGCCATGTAGTATATGCTAAATATATTTTATACCGCACCTATTTATCCATACGCTACAGCTACAGTACCATGGTGCAGTTTCTCTAACGGTCTAAAGAGGTAGCGCAGCCCGTGCGTGGCAAAGTATTAATAGGCTATTGCCATATTTGAATCACATGCTATTAGTAGTTAGAGACAAGTTAATTTGGGAAATAGGTTGTATTTGGCAAGACAGATTTGGTTAGGAAGATAGAGATAGGGCTTGAGTCTTGTGGAACACAAGTTGAGTTGAGCCTTGGAGACGAACACTGTTGCCAGGTTGTTGAAGGATAGTGCCATATCCCCCGGTTATCTTGCTGAGTTAAAGGTCCATACTAACATCTAGAAATAGTGCAACAGTATTTTGATGTACACAGTATTAAATAAGGCATGATGGGGGAGGCTTGTGCTATTCTATTTTTTATGTAGCACTTTGATGACTGTTACACAAAGGATCTGATTCCCTGAATACTGAAGCTTTGAAGCTGCCTTTCATTTTGCTCTATTTTCCTTTTAATTATCTTGCTTCAATTTATACATGGAAAATATAGATGCTCGATCTTTTATGTTCAGTACTATGTAGACTTCCCGAAACACGGATGGAATTGACACGATACTCTTCCTGTTACAGCCTGATGGATTCCCCACGATACTCTTCTACCCAGCTGGGAAGAAAAGCTTTGAGCCTGTAAGTGCTTATATATATACACGATGTTTCACTTCTTATTTTGCGACGCATCTGTTTGTTACTATGAGTTGTCTTTCTGTTGGTAACATCGCATTATCCTCACCTCTATCCTTAATAGGTTTCTTAGCAGTGTTGTCGTCTATGCTTCGCTAGAGTTGTCTCTAGACTCCTTAAAATCTGCTAAAACATCCATGTGTTTTAGCTGCTAATTTCTGCATGCTCATATCCCTGCAAATTTTGTTTGTATGCTATTGTAGATGTTTTACGATTGTCACGCCCTGTGATTTTGGGTAAATGGTAAGTAGTAGATTCAGCAGACAGCTAGCTAAGCTCATGGGTGGAGCTGGAATGGCACTATGGGGCTTTGGTCAACTGGGAAACCTGATAAGTTTTGTGTTACTCTACTAACTCAATTTTCTGGCTGAAACTTTGCAGATAACTTTCGAGGGGGACCGGACGGTCGTGGAGATGTACAAGTTCCTCAAGAAGCACGCCGCCATCCCGTTCAAGCTGAAGCGCCCTGACTCGTCAGCGGCACGGACCGACAGCGCCGAGGCCCCAGCTTCGACAACCGAGGCCGAGAAGAGCTCCGGTTCGACCCCCAAGGACGAGTTGTAGGGGATGATGACTTACGCCATTGACGACAAGCACGACGCGCCGACGCCAAAAGCAGGGGATGCAGAAGGAATAGCTATTAGGTGGAGTTATCAGGTTGGGCAGCTGGAACAAGTGTATGATGAAATGAAAACACAAATGTTAACTGGAATCCAGTAATAAAATCATCAAGTCCTTCACTCACCACATCTTGTTTTTCATACATTCCATACTCTCTCTATATATATAGATATATTGATATTTGTACACAAAATGTGGGAGAAGGGTGGCCAACAGGTAACTGTATACATACAGCCAAGCAGATCAGAGTATATATATATATATATGTGGTATCTATCTATGGCTGAGGGGTCTGTATATATATATATATATATATATATATATATATATATATATATATATGTGTGTGTGTGTGTGTGTGTGTGTGGTATCTATCTATGGCTGAGGGGTCTGATGGAGGTCCTGGCCGGTCGGCCGGGGGCGTCGGGCGGCGGCGGCCCTCCAGCGGACGGCCTGGAGGAGGACGGCGTTGGCGCAGATGGCGACGCCGAAGCCGGCGAAGGTGGAGAGGATGATGGCGATGACGGCCTGGAGCCTGACGTAGCGGTAGAAGAGGTGGGTGAAGAGGACGACCAGCAGGAACTGCAGCGCCGAGTATGCCCACACGTAGCGCCGGGAGGAGACCATCCCGGCGGTGGTGAGCGCCGAGAAGGTGCCGAGCACGACGGCGAAGGGCACGGAGACGGCGAGGGCCGCGGCGGCGTTGCTGCCGTGGTCGCCCACCAGCAGCTGCTCCAGGAAGCAGAAGTAGGCCAGCATGCTCACCGCCACCAGGATCACCGTCCCGTGCCGCCACACCCCTCTGAAGCCCCTTGGTCTTTCTCCTTCTTCTTCCTGGCTGCCGGTGGCGCCATTGTTGCCGGCGGTGAGGGGAGGGGGAGGAGGAGGTGGAGGAGGGAGGCGGCGGAGGGTGACGGGGAGGTTGAGGACGTCGTGGCCGCAGACGTCGCAGTTGGCGTTGCCCTTGATGCCGAACCACCTGAGCGCGCACCGCCGGTGCGCCAGCGCCAGCTCGCCCTTGCACCGGCACTCCAGCTTCAGCACCGCGCCGTCTGCCCCTTCTTCTTCCTCCTCATCGTCCTCCTCGCACAGCGGCACCATGCAGATCCGGCACACCGCCTCCTCCTCCCCCACCTCCTCCTCTCCTGCTGCTGCCTCTTCTGATGGCAACGGCGAAGAGGGCAGTGCAGACGACGAGACCCGGAACCGGCGCAGGGAGCTCGAGTCGGCCACCCGCTTCCCGTGGTGGCCGGGAGGGCCAGGCAGCCTCCTGGCGATGATCGTCATCGGCAGCGACTGCGTCCGGCACACCGGCTTGGGCGGCTGCTGCTGCTGATGATGATGATGATGATGATGATGATGATGATGATGCCGAGGGTTTAGAGCTGCACATCCGTCCTCAGCAGCAGCTAGCTCGTCAATGTCCAAGGTGGAGGAGGCGGCCATCATCCTGAAGCTGCTGAAGAGCCTGGAGAAGGACAGCGACCGGGCGCCGCCGTCCTCCTGCTCGCCTGATCTTGACGACCTGCTCAGGCTCATGCTCATGCTCCTCCTCTTCGCCGGCAATGGCAATGGCTTGCTGGCAACCTCCTGCTGCTGCGGCGCACACGCCGAGAGCAGCGGCCGCTCGCCATGACGATGATGCTCCTCTTCCTCCTCCTCTTCTTCCTCCATCATAGTCGGCGTGATGGCGGCGCCGCCCTTGCTGCTCTCCTGCACAAGCAAGGAACCATCATCATCGTCAACACTCAACACATGTATATTCGTGCATGAACAAGCATCAACATGGAGGAAACCTTTACCTGCTGAGGAGCCATGGCAAGGGAAGGGAAGGATGATTAACAGGAGGCCACAGCAGGATGCATCATATTTATTTGTAACAACACAACAATTATTTGTGACAACATAACAATTATTTGCAATGCACTGCTGCAGCAATTAAAACCCGGAGAGGACAAGGACGAATAATAATGGATTGGAGCCGTGGGAAAGGAAGAAAAAAGATGATGAAGCACAAGCTACTTAAGTCAGTGATGGGAATGGAGTGAGATTGATTGGTGGGTGATGGACTTTCTACTACTACTACCTATCTATCTATCTAGCAGCCCTAACTGCAACCACTCACCATCACCCACTGCCACTGGGGATTACCCTAGCTCTAGCTTCAGGATAACCCACGTCCAATCTGATTAATCCCCAGTGAAACTTAATTTTTTCACAAACTCATTAAAACGCGACAATAGTTTCCCTGTTCTTCCAGACGATCCGCTACATACATACATACATACATACATACATACATACATACATACATACATAACGCCTCGGTCATCATCGACGGCGTAAGCATAGTACTGCGGTTGCAAAAGCAACACATAGATGCATAACAAAAGACATAACAATAATAACATCGAGAGAGAAAAAATGTAAGCTGTTGGCTGCCATGGACATGGACAATGGCACGTTGCTGTTGCTTCCCTTCCACACAACATCAGGAAGAAAAACAAGCGTCAGCGACGACGTTTCACACAACATCCTACCTTCCTTACTTACTTCTCAATGGAGTACGCTTTACGCGAGCCCCAAAACACGCAATAAATTGCAACATTGACAAGCCGGGGAATGCAACCATCAGGCCTTAATTTCTCTCAGGACGGATGACAACGGACATCATTCCAGACAGACATTTTTATTTCCTGCTGCTGTTACAGAGATACTACATATACAGGTCCCGACAACGACGGCCAACTATAGCCCCCCTCTCGAGCAAAACAGGTGTTACATGGGTTAGTACTTGGACGTCGCCTCCTTGATCTCCTCCAAGCTGATGGCCTGCAAAAGGTATGCGTGCACGTGTAAGAATGAGACACGGAGATGGATGACAGAGAGCTGGGCAGCGTCTCTGATCCACTGGAAGTTATGGTGTCGACAGTATGAAGAGAAAAGAGGGCATGCCTGGTCCTCCCCGGCAAAATCGTTATCGGGAGTAAGGAAAAGCATGCAATGGCACTCCTTCCTGCACAGGTAGATCGCAGAGTTGAAGAAAACAGAGATTGTTATTATTATAGCCAAGATAATTCCCCTTTTTATACTTTCCTCCAGGTCACATACCAGCAGTCCAGATTATGTTTGATGGTTCTGTACTATAATAACATCAGCGGGTGAGGAGCCAATTATTCAAACCGAGCTTTCACTTTGACATCCCTCACATTCCACGGTAGTTGTTTGCTGCTATGCACAAGTGGGTGGGTGAAGAAGAGATGATTCTAGCCGAGCTTTCACTCTAATAAATCCGTTTCGGGTTGAAAGCCGGCACGACTTGCATGCCACGGTTGTTTATCATACGTATTTATCAATAATATGTGCTAACATCACAAGAGATACGCATCTGGCTAACTTGTGCTCCAGTGGCAAATCACAGTTAATGCGAAATGGATACGTAACAGAAAGGAACATATGTCGGACAATGATAAGTAGACAAAAGGGTTGAAACTGAACCCCCCGGTACATCTATAGCATTTAAACATGACGAGAAAAAGAGCATCCCATCCCATCCCATTCTTTTTCTACACGCTACCGTAACAAAGTGATAACAGAAGGCAGAGATGTTACCTTTCTCGCATGGGAACGCACGGGCAGTTCCAGAACCCCTGTGCCGCCTCGGCGGCCTTGTCGTCGTAATGCCTGGTTCAGGCAGGCATGTAAGCAACGCGTGCCTGTCAGACGCAGAACAGACGATGCATTCCTAAGAAAGGCATGAGGTGATTAAACACTACCTGCAGGGGCAGAGAGGAGCCCCGAGTTGATCCTTGTGGTCAGCAAGTCCCTGCAAAAAGGTTTTTCTTCTGGTTAACAATCAATCAACCATCAAGGAGAGCTGGGGAGGGACAGACACATCATCAGTGTGGCTGTCAGGTAACCCTTGGTTTACACTGTTTGAGCTTAATTCAGATGGATCAATAATCAAGGAGGCACATCACATCAGAACAACATCAGCAGCATCAGCGGGTACACAAATGAACTAGTACGTGATCTGTAGCACCGCCATGAACACACTGTTTGACCTTGATTAGCTTGCATTTGCAGCGGCCGGTGGGTGACGAAGATCAATCGAGGCTGCAGCTAATGAGTAACCAGGAGCAGCAGGAGGAAGAAGGGGAAGGGGGGTTGAGGGAGGTGAGCGGACCTTGATGACGACTGCGGTGACGGACTTGTCGGAGCAGAAGAAGGTGCTGGAGCGGCGGGCGTACTGCTCCGAGAACTTTCGCATTATCTCCACCGACTTGTGCTCCGGCGCCGCCCCGTCGGCGGCGGCGGCTCCAGCGTCTCCGGCCGCTGCCAAACACGGGGAGCAAGAACCGATTTTTTTTTTTCAGATTCAGAGGGTTTGGGTTTGGATTTGGATTTGGATTTGGGGGTTAGTTGAGAGCAAACGCATACCTTGGGCTCGGACGACGCACCTGCTGCGCCGTCCACCCCTGGAGACGGGCGGCGTGCGGAGCGGGGTCCCGGCGGCGACGGCGGCGGCGGTGGAGGTGATGGACATCATCGCCGGCGCGGTGGGAGGGTCTGGTGGGGAACGGGGGGAGAGGAGGAGAGAGGGATAAGGCGAGAGGCAGGAGAGAGGGACGCCTCCGCCTCATGTCTCTGGAAGGATCATCTCCTCCTCTCGTCTCGCCAGTCGCCACATGTTCTCATCTTCAAAGTTACCATCTTTGCATTTGCAATCTCCTCTTTTTTCCTACATATATTTTACTCCTAAATACTGTACTAAATAAAAAGACTGCAAAAGTGAAATACTCCCTTCTGTCTCAAAATTCCTGTCTTAGGCCTTGTACAACGTAAACCGTTTATTAGAGGCGTTTAAAGAAATAAAATGGCATTTCTTTAAGCTTTTATCTGTACAGAACATACGTTTAATTAAGCGTATTTTCTGTAGAAATAGACGCTGATGCTTCAAAAAAAATAGGTTTAATATTTTAAGCGCCCTTCCCTATGTACCTAGCATTGCACATGGTATAGCTAACTGCTGGCTATATGATGTTGCCATGTCATATATAGTTACTCATACAATAAGGTTAGTTATAAGGTTAGCTATAAAAGTACTATTTTCTTTCACTTTCTCTCTATCTCTTTCTTCACATTTATTGCATTTGTATAGAAGTACGCATATAGCTAGGCTCTTGCATGAGAGCCTACACCCACCATTTTTTCATCTCTCTTCTCCACATGGACAAAAATGCCATGTAGACGGGCTATAAACCCACTATTGTACTTTCTCTTACGGTCACATACTAGACACATCCGAGTCTAGACCTAGGCAATAGGACAAGAATTTTAGGATGGAGGTAAATATCTACATCCATGATCATGCTCTACACAGAGCATATAGATACAGAGGCAAGGACTCGTTTTCGATTAAAAGAGCTATACAACCCCAAGGTTTAAATCAGACTTCGCTCCACACAGTTAATCAACACAAGATGCTACTTTGCCAAGATGAAATGACAAAAAACAGCAAACAACCCTCTATCTCTCTCCAACTCATCATTCTCCAACTTAAAATTCATGTGGTGAGAGAGTGGGATGATCATCAAGGTCCAATCCTCCAGGATTTATAGCAAGAGACAGATTCATACTGGGAGGTTTCAGGGAAGATGATAAAGCCACTGTCATCAAAGGATCCATTCATCCATCCAACTGTTTTCCCCTCCTATGTGCTCTAACAATACCTCATCTTTTTTCTTCATTTTCCTCTGTCAAAACATGGGCAGCAGCAGTACATGTAACATACAGAGTTTGTCAGGCACGGATCCATCGACCATCATCTAGCTAACCAAACTATCATTTACACAAACGAATTACAGTTTCTTCGTCACCGAGTCCGCACCGGAATCGATTCCGCTTCTTCTTCTTCTTCGCATAGTTACAACCGGAGGAGACGGAGGATGGGGCGGGAAAAAAACGCAGCCTCGCAGACTACTGGCCAATTATAATCACACATGCGGCGGGAACCAACAAAAGAAACGAGGCCTAGTCAAGGCTCCTCCACACGACGTCCCGGCACCTGTCAGACACGCTCGCGGCCTCCGCGATCCTCAGGGCCATCACCGACTTGTACGCCGCCAGGTTGGCCCGCTCCATCAGGGCCTGGGCTCTGCTGCGCAGCTGGACGGCCTTGTCCACGGCCTGCTTCGCCGCGCGGTCCGCTTCCACCACCCTCTGCAATGCCTCCCCTTCGCCGCCTGCACAGCAAAATGCACAACACGGGGATGATGAGTACATGCTCTAGATAAGGCTGTCTTACATCACTTCAGCAGCTGAATTACATATAGGGCATGATAGATATGCAGCTAAGAGGATGATTACATGCTTACTATATTTTGAGCATGATGATGTCTGCTTACTATGTTCAGGTCAGGCATAATGAAGTTTACTTGTTGCTATTGTCAAATAAATGACAAACACAGAAAGACAAGACATACACATCACGAATTATAAAGTCATCAAGTGAATGGGTGGTTCACTGTCACAAATGATTTCTAGCATCGCAGACTGAATACAGGAAAGTCAAAGAAAGATTTTGTGGTGTCCCACAGCAGGGCTTGTTTCAGAGCTTTAAATACCTTATATACTACAGGTTAGACTGTCCAATAACTTCAGCAACTGAATCCTAAGGTAGAGTACATATACAACTAAGGGGGTGGTTATACTATGTATTGGGCACAATGATGTTTGCTTCGTTTGGGGATAATGAGTTCTGATTGTTACAATGTCCAATGGCAAACGGAAAAGGCCAGGACATAAAAGCTGGTACATATCGGTGGTTCCCAGCAAAATTCTAGCATCAAGATTTCCGTACAGCAAAGCCAAAAAAAGATTCCGTGGCATCCAACAGCAAGGCTACCTTACAGGTTAGATTGTTCCAAAACTTCAGGAACTGAATGCTAAGGAAGAATAGATATACAACTAAGGGAATGCCAACAGACATATTATGTCTTGAGCTCAACAATGTTCACTATGTTCGGTCATAATGAAGTTAATTGTTACTATGTCAAATGGCAAAAGCAAAGGACAAGACATGGTGGTTCCAGTCACAGAAGATTTCTAGCATCACGATTTGCGTACAGCAAGCAAAGTCAAAAAACTATTTTTGTGGCATCCAAAAGCAGAGCATGTTACAGAGCTTTAAATACCTTGCAAGAAGAACCCAGGCTTTCCTCGGCCAGATTGGCTTCTTTGTGGTCTCTTCACAGATCTCTTCTTTTTTACAGAAGATTTCTGCGACAGCCGTCCTCGCCTTACAGCAGGTGCACCCTTTGGGAAATCAAATTTGCAGACTTAGATGATATAAACGAATGCACAAAAAAAAAAGGATAGCTATGATAAATATCACATCAGGGGATTAGGCAAGAGATAAACTCTGAATTTACCTGAAATATCCGAAGTAGTGGTGTGCCTTTCTTATCTCTCTTATTAATCCAGTATTCATATATGGCAAGGACATTGTCACCCTTGCCTAAAGCAGGGTGCCTGGAGAGAAGCTGATCCACATCATTAGCTTCCTCAGGATTATTATAGGC
This sequence comes from Hordeum marinum, assembly GCA_022496015.1. Lineage (NCBI taxonomy): Eukaryota > Viridiplantae > Streptophyta > Magnoliopsida > Poales > Poaceae > Hordeum > Hordeum marinum. The sequence continues at coordinate 871,328 of CM039677.1, read as the reverse complement.
ATCCTTTTCGAACAAGGTTATTAGTTTCTCGAAATCCTCGTATGAAATCTGGTTCAGGCGGGTCCTCCTTCTATCAGATGGCCCATGCTTCAGTTGAATGAGCCACTCTTCATCCTCCGAGTCCATGTCATAAGCTGAATCTCTCGAGAGGGCCCGCGCAACTTCATCATCCGCCGTTCTGATGTAGTCTGGCACAGGGCGCGAAAAAGGATCTGCTACAGTCCCTCCCACGCAATCGGAGACCTCATGCACACCTGGAATCGGGATAATTTTTCCCTGAGAATTGCGTTCCCTGCCCTCGATGTGCAGCTCTTTGAATAAAAGCCAGTCCCATTTGTCAGGGAACTCAAGCTTCCATCCATCTTCGACTGCCCAGACGTAGGCATGGGTGTGACGGTTGACAACATAGAACCTCTGCTCTGAAGGCTTCAGAGAGACTCTAGTGACACCATGTAACTTCACAGCCACACACCATCCGTTGGAGTTTGATAGTTCCAGCATAACTTCAGCTCCCTCTTCCCTCCAGCACCTATCAGCCTGAATAATCAAGAGGTTTGCTTTGCAGCGGAAGGTATCTATATTCTGTCTAACCTCGGACAGAGCCAGCCGTTCACTCGTGCGATCAACGGGACTTTTGAAAAAAGACCTCTTTTGCTTCCCACTTGGTCCCATGGGCGTCGAGACATCGCTGTCATCCATGTTCTCAAGCAGATCAAGAGAAATTTCCATTGCTGGCTTGGGCTGGACAGGTTCCTCGGAAACCTCAGGGCCGCCAGAAAGTGCTGGCTTTTGCAGTCCCGTCTGAGAGGTCATGGTACCCTCCTTCACTCCAATTTCCTTGTCGGAAAATCTCACTGTGAGACGGCGGCGCCGGCTCAGGGGATGCCTCATCGAGCTTCGCTTCCTCTGGTGCTTTTTCAGCCTCAGACCATGCAGCACTACTCCTGGAGCTTGCTCAAGGGGCACATAATCCTGAACCGCTCCGTAAGATACAGCAGTGGGTGTAGCATCCCCGGTGCTGGGAGCCATGGAATCCACCTCTAGATGATCTCGAGAATACGATTCTTCTTCAGCTCTTCCAACCAAACCCATGGCCCGGCGAATCACGGCTGGCAGATATATGAAACGAAGAGCTATCACGGAATGCAAGCCCTGGAAGTAAGAAGGAAGTGCCGAGAAGTTGAGCGACAACACTGGCTGCCGAGACGGGTCAGCGCCACGGAGCTCGCACCACCCGCAGTTCACCGTAGGCCTCTGCAACAACGCACTCTGCATACAGAAAGAAAGCACCCCCATCAATCAAACAGGCTGCACAGGGAAGTAACAGATGATGCAGGCACATGAATGAACAGAAGCTGTATAGGCTGTAAGAGAAGCTGCTTACGGCTCTCTGGCTCTGGAGCCTGATAAAGTGCACACCCTGCAACGCAAACGCGGTGGCAGCAGCCGGGGAGGCCAGAAGAAACGAGGCCAGGCTCCGGACATGGCTCCGCTGGCGCCGGCGCAGCCACAGCAACACGGGCAGGAGGAAGCGCGAGAACCGGCTAGAGCTCCCAGGGCAAGACGCGTCCACGAGAACGACGAGCACGGCACTGCGGCTGCCGACAGCGGCATCCAGAAAATGTGCGTCTTCAGGGAGCCCGACCGTCGAAGCAAACTCCCTGGAGGAGGAGCACAGGATGTCACCGCCGCCACGGCTGAAAGGGGCGAGCTTGGCACGCTTGTGCTTCCTGGTGAACACCACCCCGAACCTCCTGTCACTGCCGCCGTCGCCGTTGCCGATGCCGAAGTCCTCCGGCTCGGCCGGCGGCCTCTGGCGGCGCTTCCGCCTGTACACGGCCCCGAAGGACCTCGGCGACATGGGCCGCTCAGGCGACAGCTCGCGCGGCGGCGTGCGCGGCTTGGGGCCCTCATCGTCGCTGATGCTGGCGGCGCTCTCCCACCCGAGCCAGTGGGAGTGGGAGTGGTGGTGGCGGTTGGAGGAGACGGCGAGGCGCTTGGCGGAGCGCGTGACCCTGGCGGGCTCCGGCGGGCGCGGGGCCTGCTTGTGCGCCCTGGGCAGGAAGACGCGCGTGGAGCGCCGCGCCCCGACGGCCGGCATGGGTGGTGGGGGTGGGGGTGGGGGTGGTGGAGGAGGAGGGGGACTCGGAGGCGGTGCGCGGTCAGATCCGGCGCGCTGCGTCCTCATCCAACATCGACGCCCCGCCGCCGCCCATCAGACCATCCTCCTCTCTCCTCCTCGGAGCCGAATCGAACCCTCCTCCGCCGCCCCCTCCCTCCACCGGAACCGACCGGATCGGGGAGACCAGATCGGGGGACGGGCCGGGACCGACGGAGGCGGCGAGGGGGGACCAGATCGGGGCGGCGGCCGGGTGGATCTGCGGCTGGCGGCGGCGGCGGGCGGGGGGCGGATCGGACGGAGGGGGAGGGGAAAGGGGATCGATTTGGACGAGTGGATTGGGGATTTGGGGATTAGGGTTTCTCTCTCATCGAGGGGAGGAGAGAGAGAGAGAGAGAGCGAGCGGGGGGCGCCTCGAGGCCGACGAGAGGTGGAAGATGACGCGACCCCGGCCGTCCGATCGCCATCCGACGCCCCTGGCTGATCGGTGGGGCCCACGTGCCGTTCGGCGTGGGCTGCAAGGCGCTGACGGTGGGGCCGGCGGGCTGGAAGGTGCTAGAACGCGCAGCCCAGGTAAAGTCCGCATACCCCCCTAGGGTCTCAGGAAATAACCTAGCACCCCCCTTGAACCCTACAAAATAACTCAAAAACTGCCCCTCGAGGCTAGAGCTTTGGGAGGTGGTTTTTCCGGGAGGTGTAGTTCCCCTCCGATGGCTCGTGCCGCATGAACAAAAGCCACACCGTCGAAAGTGTTTTCGTTCGGTTCTTTTAACATTTTTTATTTACTACACTTGTAATAAATGTTGGGAGTCGGTGCCCGGTTTGCCCACCCTTCTCCGCTCACGCGTGGGATCTAGGCTATCGAGGCGATGATGGACCGAGCTTCGCGTATCGAGAGGGGTCAGTGTGTAACGCGTGCGCAAAAGGATACAATAAAACAAACATGGCGATATTTATTAAATTGGTTCACCAATCAAATATGTGTGCTTCCATTCTTTCGAGCAAGTTGTTGCAAGCCCAGATCAAGATCAATCGTCTGTGTCAGTCTGTTTGTATGAGTATTTTCATGTGTAGGCCGACCACATGTTGACATTCGTATCATTTCATTTGGCACATGTCGTGTTGGCAAAAGTAGTCCTAGCCATGGAAAACCCCGCTCGGCCTAACCTTGCTCATGGGTTGGGACTGGGCCTAGATTTTGAGCCCGGTGACGGCCCCGGGCATGACATTTATGCGGATCTACGAACAAGTGTCGGTATATTTATATGGGTGTTTTCATATGGAGGCAGCCTCGTGTTGACGGTAGTACTTCCTTTCAACTAATTTGTGTCGCGTGGGCAAAAGCCGATAAAGTTGTATTGTTAGGTCCTCTAAACATCTTTCTCTTTCCTAATTCCAATAGAAGGCTTGAGTTGGTGCCAATTTCACCCGCCCTTCTTCGCTCACATGTAAGATCTTTCACGATATTTTTGTTATTATTAAATGAGCCCTCGATTGGAGCATTGTGTTTTTTTCTTCTTGTAAGGATATCACTCTAAAGCCCGTATACCTAATGCGAAGTTTGATCCCCATAAAGTAAGCATGAAAACCATTCTCTTGACCCACGGAAACGCATCGGTTTGTTTTCATCAGTATTTACATATAATGGAGGTTGACCCTACGTGCACCCGAGCATTTCCTTCTCGCTGAATCAAGCGGTATGATTTTTGTCATTGAACGAGTGTGTGAGCTAAGTCTTGCGTTATTTTTTTTAGAGTTACCGCTATAAAGCCAAGATCAAATGAGACGTGATGTAGAAGTTTCAGTGTCATGAAGTAAGCATTAAAATCATTCTTCAGATCTAAACACACGCGCCGGTCCGTTTTGCACAAGTGTGCATATAATTGAGCCCCCCCTTCAACCCGAGTAGTGGAGCTCGACCCCATGTCAACCTGAGTATTTTCATCTCGATGAACTCACCACATTTTTTCCAGACCTCTTATACGACAAAGGAATCGAGCTGTATTCTTTTCTATTTAACAAGCACCCATGATCCAAGCATTAGTATTTGTTTCCTCTTCCAAACATACCTTGTTAAGTCGGGTATCAAGATGAGAAATCCGAACACATCATAAAGTAAGCATCAAAATCACCCCCCCGACCCACAAACATGAATCGCTCTGTCTGCACGGATATTTACATGCGACGATGCGTACAAGACCGGGTACCCGAGATTCGTAACTTTATCGAGAGGCTACGAACCTTTATTTTGCAACGTGAACCCACACAAAAAGAAGGAGACGCCAAAATGAATCCTGCGATAGTCACGAAACGAGACCATCGTATCGAAGTGTTATGTCTTTTCTTGTTAATCTTTGAGGAAGATTTGTTATGATGCCTGGATCTCGACGAAAAAGTGTGACGAGTCCAGGTATCGTGCAAGTAAGCGTTGAGACCGTTTGCCATATCTCGTCGGTCGGTCGTTTGGAAACCCCGGCGCTTTGGGTGATTTGTATGTCCCCTTGCCGGGAATTTGGTGGAACGCCGGGGGGAGACGCGGAGTTAACCATCTCCGTGTGATAAGACCGACCGGCGCGCTCCCACTCCCCACACACTTGTTCTAGAACCCTCCCTCCCTCTCCCCCCAGCTGCCCAACCCAATCCAATCCAAGGAGGAAGGAAGGAGAAACCCTAACCCTAGCCATGGATCCGTCCAAGCTAGGCGAGCTGCGGTCGTTCGTCGAGGCGTGCAAGAAGGACCCCGCCCTCCTCGCCGACCCCGCCCTCGCCTTCTTCCGCGACTACCTCAAGTCACTCGGCGCCGAGCTGCCGCCCGCCGCCGGCGCCTCCGGAGCCAAGCCCAAGCCCAAGGTTCCGATCCTCTCTTTCCCCGGCCCCGATCCTCTCTTTCTTTTCTTGCCCGATCTGCTTACTCTTTTCCGTTGGATTTGGACCGGCAGGCGACCTCCATGGACGACATCGACGACGACGACGAGGACGTGGAGGAGGACGACCAGGACATGCGCGACCCCACCCCCGAGCCCGACGAGCTCGACGAGGACATCGTCGAGTCCGACCTCGAGCTTGATGAAGACGGCGTCGTACAGCCCGACCACGACGACAAGCCCCAGAAGGTCGCCCCCCCTGCTCCCTCCTCCGCCCTATTTGTGTACTGCCGTCTCTGTTTCCTTACCGTTTTCATTGCTGCTCTGCTCTGCTAGTCGAGTTGGTGTTCATTGCCCTGTTGGTGTTCTATAGTCGAGTTGTTGATAACCATTTTAGTGTTCTTCAATCCTGTGGCAACTTGAGATGGCAAAAAGCTGCTACCTTGCTCTGCATCGCTATTACCTGACAACGACCATGGATCGTGCTGTTTTCCTTGTACTTCCTCCGTCCCAAAATAAGTGTCGCAAAATTTGTACTAGCTTAGTACAAATTTTGTACTAGACCAACAACACTTATTTTGGGACGGAGGGAGTATAATTTGTCACACTTGGCTGCCCTGTTTCAGCCTAGCTTTAAATACGATTAACAAGGATGTTCCTTTTTTCTTCTTTACAAGTCGCCAAGCTTCACTGCCCTGTTCTAGTCCACTTCTGCGTAATCCAGTCACATAATGTAGTAGCTTCCTCTGGCACGCCATTACTTCCTGAACATAGCAGTCTAGCGATTACTTCTTCAACACATTAGTCTCTGCCCTTAGCACATCCCTTGTTTCGAGTGAACTAAATTGCGTCAACTTTTCTTGGCAGATGGGAGACTCTTCCGTCGAGGTGACCGAGGAGAACCGCGACGCCTCCCAGGAAGCAAAGGGTCAGGCAATGGAAGCGATGTCAGAAGGTAGCGCCCCTTTCCTTGTTGTTTACCTCTGTGCTACCTGGCATCAGCTCCGTTCCTTCATTCTCTAATCTGTGGTTCTTGTGTTGCTATTTGGTAGGGAAACTGGAAGAGGCCGTCGAGCATCTCACCAAGGCTATACTGCTGAATCCAACCTCGGCAATCATGTATGGTACCAGAGGTATGAATGATGTGACTGCTGCTTATGCATTCTTTCCTCTTGTTTGCTGTACAAAAACATTCCTTGTGTCTGTTGAATCCATAATCAGCAATCATCCATGTGTGAACTACATTTACTTATACTGCCCATGTGACTAGCAGCACCTGACTGGGTTGTGGAATCCTTGTGTTTTGTGCAGCATCTGTGTTTATCAAAATGAAGAAGCCTGCTGCTGCCATCCGTGATGCGAATGCTGCTCTAGAGGTGGTGATTCTGTTCCCCTTCTGCCCCTTTATTTTACTGTCCTGTTCCATTTCATGCACCATACATGCGGTCTAGATGCAGAGTTTTCTGGTTAAGTATACATCATTTATGTTGATTGCAAGCAGGACATGATGCTCTTTATCTGATTACCCATCCTTCTGTCATGTATTTCTTTCAGATCAACCCAGACTCTGCAAAGGGCTACAAGACCCGTGGAATGGCTAATGCTATGCTTGGCATGTGGGAGGAAGCTGCTCGTGATCTGCATGCGGCGTCAAACATTGACTATGATGATGAGATCAATGCTGTGCTTAAGAAGGTGGGATGTTGTTGCATCAACTAGGTTCTCTATATATATGTTAGTACACAACGCACATGCTCGTATCAACGATCCTGATGCTGGTGGTCTTGCAGGTGGAGCCTAATGCACACAAGATAGTGGAACATCGCAGGAAGTATGACAGGCTGAGGAAAGAAAGAGCGGAGAAGAAAGCTGAGCGTGACAGGCTTCGTCGCCGTGCTGAGGCACAGGTGATTCATCGTCATACTAATTTTCCACTTGTGGTAGGAGCTATCAAGGGATACTGTTTAGGGTTCATGCTAAAGCTCAATGCCTTGTGTTTTTAACAGGCTGCTTATGAAAAGGCCAAGAGGAAGGAGCAATCATCAAGCCGCTCATCAGGAGGCATGCCTGGTGGTATGCCCGATGGCTTCCCATTCCCAGGAGGCATGGGTGGAATGCCTGGTGGCTTCCCTGGAGGAATGCCTGGTGGTTTCCCTGGAGGTATGGGTGGTATGCCTGGAGGAATGGGAGGTGGTTTCCCTGGAGGAATGGGTGGAGGTATGCCCGCAGGAATGGGTGGAGGTATGCCCGCAGGAATGGGAGGTGGTATGCCTGGAATGGGGGGTGGTAGAGGAATGGGAGGTGGTATGCCTGGAGCTGGAGGTGCTCCCGGTAATGTTGATATGGGTGACATCTTGAATGTAAGTGCTCGCCCAGTGTTTAGCCGTAACTCTTGATACTGGAGATACCTGATTTACACAACGTTCTTTTTCCCTCTCTTTTAAACAGGACCCTGACCTGATGGCAGCATTTGGTGACCCAGAGGTTATGGCGGCCCTTCAAGATGGTACAGTTTTCTTCTCAATTAGTTCTCAAATCCTCATTTACTTCATAATGCAGTTGCCTTTTGTAATTGATCTTCCTGGCCAAGTCTTGGTGCTGGAAAGCTGCTGGCTGAATATAGATTTTCTCTTGATAATAGCAGTGATCATAACTCCTAAGTGCAATATATTTTTTTCCAAAGTATTTGGTCTGTATTTAGAGTAGAGTGGTCATATTTGGTTAGTTATGGAAGATGCGGATTAGTTTGATTTTAATATTCTGAACATGCAAGCATGCTAGTGATGTACTTTCAATCCTGAAATCTGGTGTTGTAGATCGTTTTTCCCCCCTAGAGGCCACTATATGTGATGCGTTTGACGATATCCTTATTCTTATACTAGATTAGTAGATATATTCTAATAATTCTGGTTTAGTACTCATGGTTCCAACATTTATTGTATGCATCCATGTCTAGAGAAGGTCGGATTAATTTTCTGTCTAGACATGGTAGTTTTAATTGTTATGACAGAACTGTTTGCTTGTTTCATGATGTATTTGCTGCTTTAGGGGGATGTGTGTGAGAGCTGCTGTAGGCTACATTGTTCTGGTCCTGAACTTTCTTACTGGCCAGGGTAGTATTGCATGGCTCAAATATTTAGATGGAGTTACCATTTTATATGAGCTATACTAGATCTTTGAACCTGGCAGTATTCTTAAACTTGGATATAATGCTTATACGCATTGTAATATCTAAACTTGGTTATAATGCTTAACATGAACTGTAATCTCTTATAAATAGTAAATGCATGAATGTTATTATTATGACAGAACCATCCTGCATATCTGCTTATATGCCTGCTGCTTTAGGGTTGTTTTGTAGAGCTGCTTTAGCCTAGGTTGTTCTTGTCCAATATTTTCTTTCGAGTGACCTGACCCTGTGTTTGTTGGAAACTTTGTTTGGTGCAGTGATGAGCAACCCTGCCAACTTGGCCAAGCACCAGGCCAACCCAAAGGTGGGGCCCATCATAGCCAAGATGATGGCCAAGATGAACCGGTGAACGCCTCATGAGCCCTAGGGACCGATGGTTTTGCGATCAGCAGGACAAAAAACTCTGGTTAAGTGTTGGCAGTATCTTTTTGTGCATCCAGAGACATGTGGGTGTTGGTTGGCGACACTAGCGTGTAGTGACGCTTGTTGGATGGGGGATGTCATGCCTGGCTTTATTATTACATGTTGGTAGCAAGTAGTGATAGTGAACTTGCGGCGGCTGACAGTCTGCGGATTCTTGAGGGTTTTACCGAGATGATGCGACAGTAGTTCCCTGTTTATATATTTGGCGGAGAAGACATTACAGCTGATGAATGCTTTTTATGCCTGCGATTCGCGTTGGCCGGTTCTTATCTGCATTCTGATTTTGCTGTGCTTTGCATGGGTTACTGGTTCTGTTTGCTGCAGTAACGTCGCTAGTTGAATTGGTTCTCTTCCTGTTTGTTAGGTTTGAAGAGATTTATCTCCTTGAGGTCCGACTTAAGTAGTTGATGACAGGAGACAAACAACACGAAGCCCTTGTTACCGATCTCAGTTGAGTCGACGACATGATCGGTGGTGGTTGTATGATCTTGCTGTGTCCGCGTTTATCCCCTAGTATGCAACCTATAGCTGATTTTGTTGCCTCATGTGCTTCACTACTATGTGTTCTAGGTCGTGTAGCTAATGTGCTGTTGTATGTGAAATACCCCTGCGTCTTGCGCCTAAAGTTTATCTAGAATAATTGCTGCGAGTTCAAGAGCTTGCGCTTCTGCTTTTAGTGGTGAAGTAGCTTTTGTTGCAGTGGCTGAAACTCGAGTAGATTGTATAACGTCTCTGTTTTGTTTTGTTTTGTTGCATCTGCAAGTTTATTCAAGACCTGTGTCCTGCCGATTTGGTTGCAAAAATGCTTTGCGTACGATTAGTTAAATACGATTTGCATACGGCATGTTAATCCGACGTCTGTTCTTAAAGTAGTGACTTGATCCTAGGGTGTAGCACTGCTCATTTGGTTGTCATCCCCTGCTTCTTGTCATGCTGTGTCGCTGAGTATCCTGTCAGGAAATTGAGTACTGTGAGCTTCAACTATACTTACCTTTTTTTTAGAGTATGCAAATTGTGTGCCAGTTGTGAGGATGACACTTTCAAACTCTTGTATATCTCTGCTATACTTGTCTTTGTGCGCCTGCATTAACAGCATCGATTTGTGGTTGGTCCTGGTAAGTAGGATTGGTTTGTAACGATACTCTTTTTGAAACTGCCTGGGCTGCAAAATGTGTTTTAATTATGGCAAATCAACTAGCATCGTTTACTAAAAGGGTTAGACTCTTTTTTGGTGCACCCTTGATGTTGTTCTAAAAAGGTATTTTTTACTCTTTTTGTTTAAAAACATAAGGTGCATTAGTTTTGTGAAATGTCAAACCTTGTTTAAGTTTGACCAAGCTTTTAGAGAAACATATCAGTATCCATAACTTCTAATAGGTATCACTAGATTCATCAATGAGTTTTCATATCATTTTTATTTAGTATTGTGGATGTCGATTTTTTGGCTCTGAACTCGGTGAGAGTAGAAGAATTTTGACTTTTCAAAAAACAGCACAGCTTATATTTTAAAGTAGAGGGAGTATATGGTTTAGCGTGTTGGGGGCATGATGTAGTGTGATTTGTTTTTATTTACAATGCGGTGTTTTGGAGGATCATTCGTCATGTGGTTCTCTTATCTTCGAATCAACCCATAGCCATATGCGGCTCTCCGTGAGAGAAAACCGCACGTTGGTTACAAGTGAAGATTATATTAATTAGATATGAGCTTAATTAATCCTAACACTTCCTCTAAATCTATGTTCAACAATGTAGAATTGTCACATGCTCATCCATACATAATCATCATCTTGAAAGAATGTCTAGGTTGCATCATCTTCTCGAAAGATCTCTCCATCATTTCTTCATTAATATCCTTAATCAGTACCTGAAAGATCAAACCCATAAAGGAAATACTGTAATATAATGCTTTAAACATGAATAGTTTAGGAAGTTACTCCCGATTATTGCAAGTTTCAAAGTTGTCTATCATTCTACAAAGCCACACACACTTGCCTGATGCCTCTAATAATGAAATTATTGTACAATGATTGGTAGATGTTGTCACCAGAGTGTTTTCAAGACTTTCATGAAATGGCAGCTCCACCATGTACAGACACAAAATCGGTATCGATCTGGCATTATGGGGATACGATAATAGCCAATGTTTATGTATCCAATCATATTAGGGTCCTGATTTTGAATTGAAAAAAATAAGCCATGATTTTTTATGCCTTGGAAATACTGTAAGATATTCTTTGACTCAAGACCAGTGGCGTTTGGTGAGAGCTGCGGTATGTATACCAAGTAGATTCATTGCAAATGCAAGGTAAAGCCTTGTGCAATTTGCAAGATACATAAGCACTCCAACGACACTGATATATGAAAACATTAGGTCCTAACATCTCTTCTCCATCACACCTTGGCATGAACGGATCATTCTCTACGTTTAGAGAATGTATCACCATGGGAGTTTTGGATGAGTATGATTTGTCTGTATTGAGTTTCTTCATTTTTTTTATACAGGAAGTACCATGATTCCTGAGGAAGGTGCTCAAGTTGAATACCTAAGAAAAATTTGGGTGTACTTAAATCCTTCATCTTGAATTCCATCTTTTTAGTTGATTGCGTGCTTCATCAATGTCTTGTGTGTTTTCAATTATGTTTACTTTTTGATAAGAAAACATGGGCAATAATTATAGTTTGAGTAACCTTTGTGAAGAAGGAACTCACTGAGTCTGTTATACTACATCCAGCCCGATTGCCTTAAGCCATATAATGACTTATTCTGTTTTACACAATGCATGTGGTGTTTTGCACTTAGGTTAGGGACATAGATTCTTTTAGGACCTTCATGTATACCAGATGACCCGTTGTTCCAAGTGGTGTAGAGACCAACTGCAGCCAAGAATCTAAGCGTACTATTTGTAAAAGAAAATCAAATCAAATGAACTATTTCAAGGACTTTTCTTGTGAATTGCGTGCAAGCGATTATGTTCATAGTGAGCTTGTAATTGCCTTGTATCTTTAGGTACCGCTTGCATGGATGCATGTCATCGTCAGGTAGATACCATTCATTAGGTACAACGTTTGCATCAATAGAGAACCTTTTCCTCTGTATGAATCTATATTATTCCATTCCAATTTCTTCCCGAAACTTCCCAAGAAAAATCCCGAATTGGATCCAAAATTGACGGGCTAATGTGAGCTTATCCATGCGGTTAGGCACTCTTCAAATAGGAATCCATTTTCTATACTTTGAAGACCTGTAAGGTGATCGTAACTCGAATCATCTTCGACATTTGTAAGAAGAAGTAGCACAACTACTTAATTATGGCCTCTTTTGCGGTGGAAACAAAATGAAGAAATGATTTCACGATCTCTCGCATTCAGTAGTCATTAGTGCCAATATCAAAGTGACTTTCTCAGAATTGGTAAGATTATCCGGTTTACAATGGTGTGATGAGCGTAAAATTACAATGGTGTGATGAGCGTAAAATTACACAGAATTGGTAAGATTATCCGGTTTAGTAGAGGGCTTGGCATCCCGGTGCCTCCTCCTGTTGGCGGCTGGTGGGGGATGCCGACGAGTGCCATGGTGGCTCTACTCCGCTGGTGATATCTGTGTTGACCGACAATGGTGACGGGGTTAGGTATCTCTTGGACAATGGGGCGGCGACCCGGATGTTGGACCGTCATTTTGGCTTAAACGCGTCTTAGTGGCTATGATGGATGATTTTTTTGGTCATGTTGACGACAAAGGAGATCCTAGTTTCTGTGGTGCCTCAGCAGTGGCGATTCCCAGACCGTGCTTTAGTGGTACGGTTTGATGGTAGCATGTCCACCCTCATGGTGGGTGGGTGTCTTGTATCCCTCAAACTGGTGTAGTTGAGTCATTTCGGGAAAAAGCTCTATGCCACGACACCAGCGGCGACGATATATAACCATCGGTGTCGGAGCCCTCTTTGGTGGCATCGTAGTGGTCCATCTCTCTAGGCCAGGGCTCTGGGTGAAATACTTAACCATTCATTCAGTCTCAAAGGCGGTGACATGTTGTGTCGTTTCTTTCCTGGGAGCATCGTCGTGGAGCCCATGTTCTCTCTAACGTGTCGCGCTACCATCGACGGATATTTCTAGACCCTATCTTAAAGCTTCTTCGGCCTTGGCATGGAATGGTTGCACCTACCTCCTTATCTTCTACACGGTTCCTCATTGGCACACTCCCATTTGTCTATGTCTGCAGGCATGCTCGGGCTCCATGATCCAGAGCAGGAAGGCAGGGGGTTGTCCTTGGCGACAACTTGGTTGTGAGTGTTGCAAAACTAGGCCCGATGCTTTCCCTTGGAGGCGTTGTTCCGTCTCTTTTCGGTAGTCTAGATTACTTAGTGGTAGGGTGTGGATTGTCTTGTTCTATTGTTTTTTCGTTTGATCAACTTTGTAAGAGGATCTTCTGATCTCCTTGTATCAGTTTGGTTGTATGACTTTATATATAAAGCGGGGTGGAAGCCTTTTTGAACAATTTTGTATGTTCACTCGACTACTATAGGGATGTCATTCCAGTGCTAAGTACAAAACTACTGGGAAACGTTGTATGGAAAACAAAAATTATCCTACGCTTCACCAAGATCAATCTACGAGATGAACATCTAGGAGAGGAGAGATTGCATCTACAAGAAACGTGGTTGATGTAGTCGAATGTCTTCGCGATCCAAATCGCAGTCCGTTCCGCGATCCAATATAATCACGATCTAGTGCCGAACGGACGACACCTCCGCGTTCAGCACACGTACAACTCGATGACGTTCTCCGCCTCCTTGATCCAGCAAGCGAGGGCGGAGAGGTAGATGAGTTCTTCGGCAGCACGACGACATGGTGCTGACTGTGGTAGAGCTGATCCGGCAGGGCTTCGTCGAGCACTACCGAATTAATCTAGAGGAGAAAACGATCTATGAGGGAGGGAGAGGCTGCGCCGTGGCTTAAGGTGCGACTTACCTCTCTCCCCTCTAGTATATATAGGGGGAAGGGGAGGGGGGCTGCGCCCTAGAGTTACCCCCTAGGGGGGCCGGCGGCCAAGGGGAGGTGCGGCTGCCCTAGAGGTGGCTTGGCCCCCAAGTTAGGGTGGCGCCACCCCTAGGGTTGGCCCTCCCACCAGCCCGACCACATGGGCCTAGGTGGGGAGGGGCGCCCAGCCCACCAGAGGCTGGTGCGCACCCCTCACAGCCCATGTGACCCTTCGAGGCTGGTGACCTCTTCCGATGGACCCCCGGAACCCTTCCGACACCCTCGGTACACTACCGGTGACGCCCGAACTTTTTTCGGTGACCAACACGGAACTTCCCATATATCAATCTTTACCTCCGGACCATCCCGGAGCTCCTCGTCATGTTTGGGATCTCATCCGGGACTTCGAACAACCTCCAGTCACCAACATACATAACTCAACAATACCAAATCATCACCGAACGTTAAGTGTGCAGACCCTGCGGGTTCGAGAACTATGTAGCCATGACCGAGACACCTCTACGGTCAATAACCAAAACGGGACCTGGATGCCCATATTGGCTCCTACATATTCTACGAAGATCTTTATCGGTTGAACCTCTTTGTCAAGGATTCAGTTAATCCCGTTCGTAGTTCCCTTTGTTCATATGTATGTTACTTGCCCGAGATTCGATCGTCGGTATCTCCATACCTAGTTCAATCTCGTTACCTGCAACTCTCTTTACTCGTTCCATAATAGAAGATCCCGTGGCTAACTGTTTAGTCACTTTGCTTGCAAGCTCATTCAGATGTTGTATTACCGAGTGGGCCCTAAGATACCTCTTCGTCACACGGAGTAACAAATCTCAGTCTTGATCCATGCCAACTCAACAGACACCCTTGGAGATACCTGTAAAGCATCTTTGTAGTCACCTAGTTACGTTGCGACGTTTGATACACACAAGGTACTCCTCAAATTTTAGTGAGTTACATGATCTCATGCTCGTAGGAACAGATACTTGACATGCAGAAAACAATAGCAATAAACTTGACACGATCATATGCTACGTTCATAGTTTGGGTCTTGTCCATCACATTATTCTCCTAATGATGTGATTCCATTATCGAATGACAACTCATGTCTATGACTAGGAAACCATAGCCATCATTGATCAACGAGCTTGTCTATTAGAGGCTCACTAGGGATACAATGTTGTCTATGTACATACACATGTATTTTAGTTTTTAATCAATACAATTCTACCATGAATAATAAACGTTTATCATGAACAAGAAAATATGATAATAACCAATTTATTATTGCCTCTAGGGCATATTTCCAACAAAAACATGTGCATATTGTCAACTTATTATTGAATCCATCTTTCAAAATAAATTTGCCAGAAGTTCAATTTATACTCTAACCTTCCTTCTAGAAGTTTCAATATTTGGGTTACGAAGTAATACAATAGAAGTAGCAAATAAGATAACAAATAAATTGTATGCCTAGATCTATTGTAAATAGTCAAATAATGCGCAAAAGAACATACATTGTCGAATATATATAATTATGATTTTTTCTAAGATTACTTTTGTTATACACATTCATTAAATCTATCGTAACAAAAAAAAAGTTGTACACATGACATTTATAATTGTAAAGGAAAGAACAATATAATTAATATTTAGTGGCATTATTATGTGGTAACTATCTTAGCAAAATAATATAATATTGTTTTGATAAAGGTTGGATTATGGAAAAATAACAATTTTAAACAAGTACAAAAGTTTAGTGTAGAAATATTCGAAAAGATTCGTTTGGGCTGGTCATGCCACTGCCGTGCTCTGGGTCGACGCCTCCCCCACCTTGCCATCACGCTGGTGCGGATGCTGGAACAATGCTGGCTAGCGCCTTAAGTGCCCGTTACAACCCTTCCATAAAAGACGACCCCCCCCCCCCTCTTTTGATTCGTCTAGAATGGGTCGACCCATCATTTAGGCACGAGTGGTAAGCTCCTATACAACCTTTTCCGCGCACCCCCTCCTTCGATTTGTGTAGAATGGGCTGGCGCACCATTTATGCACGAGCGGGAAGCTTCTGGCCGTTCTTTGTTTTGTGGACGGTTTTAATTTTATTTTCTTATCTTTTCTTATTTCCTTTTTTTCTTCTAAAATACATGTTTTTTTTCAAATTCGAAAACTTTCTTCAAACTTATCAACCTTTTCTCAAATCAGTGAATTCTTTTTGATTTTTTACTTAAATTCTTGAATTCTTCCCTTGAATATGTGAGCCAGTCCATGTTTTTTGAATCTGTGTTTTTCTTAAAATGATGAATTTTCAAATTTATAAACTTTTCTAGATTCATGAACTTTCTTATTTTATTACTTTTTCAAAATTTTGATTTTTGTTTCAACATGATAAATCTTTTTTGTGTTGTAAATATTTTATTGCATGATTTGTTTTCCGAATTCGTCAACATTTTTGTGAATTTTATGAACTTATTCTGAAAAGTCAATGGTCAAGGTGGGTCATGGTCAACGGTCAATAACAGATGGTCGACTAGGAAATGACCAAACCTTGTGAACTAGCAAAAAAAATTTATCTAAGCAAACAAGGACGTATTTTTGAGTGAGCGATCAGGAATCGAGCCAGCACTCGTAATGTATATTGGGTCGGGACCGGCCCATGAGTTTGGAGGTGCGTGAGTGCCAGTTCTAGAAAACAAAAACAGAAAAAACCTGAAGCGCCGATTAGAAACATTCCTCAGAAAGAAAAAAAAAACCTCAGAAGTGCCTGCGAAAAGAAGATAGTAATACGTTAAATCAATCACCGAGAGTGAGTGGACCATGTTACAGAGATAGAGCACTGCACTAATGAGGCTGCTCTTATACATACATCGCTCGTACTGTTTGTGTTGTCGCCGAGGAGGAATTCATCCGTGCCTACGGGCATGGTGCAGCCTGTCCGTTTTGGTGCTGTACGAAAAACCAACCGAAAATAAACCGCCGCCGTGGCATGCACAAAGATTAGGAAAAGAAAATGAGACAAAAAGTGACGCGCATTTGTTTAAATGGGGTATAAATTCAGAAAATCGCTAAATGGGGTGATATCTGTCACAAATGCGAAACTGGGAGGAGTTCTGTTATTATATGACAACCATTGGATAACAAGACAATACATTATAATAATTAGACCAATAGCTACATGCACAAGCAGCAGATCATGTAATCTTTTTTTTTTCATTAGCACCACCTGGGACGCGGTTTTTTCCATTCGCGTTTCGTCTGCAGCGCATATCAGAGGCGTACATCAACCGTGCCATCAAATCAACCAGGCCCACCATCTTGTCAGCTTTACATGGTATTCGAAGGTCTCATGAATTTCGGCTACTGGTATATGACACTGTATTCCAACCGATTGGACAGGTTGTGGGACCAATTCTATAGATGCCTTTACTTTGATGTGCAGGTCTATAGTTTTGGCTGTCGCTAGTCCCGTGACTTCGCATGCATCTTCATCCTTCTCTCCTATGCTTTTTTTTATGTGTCAGGTCTATCACACTTGTACTCCTACTCATTTTTTTTAACCGCGTGTCGTGTTAGTACATGGCCAAGATTTAGAACACAGGTGCTAAGAAGTGCTTTGGAGTACCCGAAGAGAGTTCTATGCATGTAGACCCAAAAGTGCAGGCCTCTATACATGCACGCTGCATCGGTCCTAATCTGGCACAAGGTTGAAAAAAGCGATAGACGTAAGCGAGGCGGTTTGCCTGCTCCTAGTGCCTAGGCGGTTCTTAAACGCCCTAGGCACAACCTAGGCAGTAATATAGTTTCTACTGTTATGATGGGTCTGCAGTTATTATGTGTGTATTATCTTAATTCAACGTATACATATAAATTAACTACCAACTATTGCCATTGAAATATGGCTCGTTTGGCATATTGCTGCAATATGGCGTGATTTCCCTCTTGGATAGACAATTTATTGTTTGTATTGCCTAGGCTTTCGCTTATGCCCTAGGCGAGGCGTTTGGTCGTTGCCTAGCGCCTAGGCGTGCCTAAGCGCCTCCTAGGCACTGCCTTTTCCAATAATGATCTGACATATGGGTATCTCTGTAACTTACTTTGATGACCTTTAGGCTTTAGTTAGTCTTGAGATAGCTAAAAAATACGTACTTTGATTTGATTAACAGAGATTTGTTTTGTGCAGGTGCGGAGTCTGTGTGTTTAAATTACTATCTATGTCGTATCAGGTGCGGAGTCTGTGTCGTATACCTTGCGCGTGCCACATGATCAATCAGTAATATTTAGTTGTTACAGGCGACGGTAAAGTTCTTTCGGAATGAGCTCTTAAGGACGCGTCGTGCACTGACAAGAGACCCCGTCGTAACAGCAATTTTTTTATAAGCCCTACCTTCACAATTAATGAAATGCGACGCGCGGTTAAGAAAAGGTCTGTAAGTGACGTGCACGATGATGAAGTATTTCCGGATCGATCGCTCAAGTACACGACATGCAAGGACCAAGTCCTCAACATAATTATATTATTTTTATATGGCAATTGTGCACTATACCTTATGTTGGCTATACGACCCAACCAAATTATTTAGTTGTTGTGAAGGACGGTATTTTTTTTCCGAACGATCTCTCAAGGACGCAATTGCACGGATAAAAGACCTTGTTGTAATAATCAATTTTTAGTATGCATAACGGTGAAGTACTTCTGGGAGATAGCTCAAGTACCCGATGTACTAAGTATGCTACACGCTTGAGCAAAGTTTTAATTTTTTATGGATGACGGTAAAGTTCTTCCAGATCAATCACTCGAGTGTGCAACGTGTATAAACAAACTAGAAAGCGTAGCACCATGCCATATTCAAAGTGCTTAAGTAGTACTGCATAGATCTACCAATATGCACTTACATCCCATAGATCTACGCTTCAACTAAGTAGTATTGCATAGATCTACCATATGCATTTTAATCACATAAAGCCGGTCTTTTATGGAACTGGTGGAAGAACTTTAGAAACTAATCGCAATGATGATATCATCTTGGATAATCTTTGTTCGACCATCTTGACCTCCATAAAGTTCACTCGACGTACACAAAAAAACTTTGTGCCATGGTAAGAATAATGTGTTGTTGAGGAAACGTGATAAAGTCCTTTGGGTTGAAGGACTTAAGTATGAGGCACATTGAATCATAAGTGCTTAACTAGTACACCTCGATGAGGAAGAGGGCTGAGCACCATGCCATGCTCAAAGTGCTTAACTAGTATTGCATAAATCTACCCATATGCACTTTAATCACACACACCCGGTCATCTATGGAACCGTTGGAAGAACTTTAGAAACCAATCGTGGTGCATGATGTCATGTTGAATAACCGTTGTTCCATCGTCTCTACCTCCACAAAGTTCACTCGACGTACACAAAATAACCTCGATGACTCTGTATTGTTTGATTCTGCCGAAGAATACAAGTTGTGCCACAAGAACATTGGGGTTGCTAAGAACGGTAACCTTGTAGGTTCTCGGTCCTTATCCACATGAGTCGAAGAAACTTTTTTCGTAGATGATGCACCTACCTAATATTGCATAGATCTACCCATATGTACTTTAATCCCGTACACCAGGTCATTTATGGAACCGATGGAAGAACTGTAGAAACTAATTGTGGTGCATGATATCGTCTTGAATAATCATTGTTCCATCGTCTTGAGCTCCACAAAGTTCACTCGACGTACACAAAATAACATTGGTGCCATGGTAAGAATAATTCATTGTTGACCTTGATAAAGTCCTTTGGATTTGAGGACTTAAGTACCGGACACGATTACTCAAAGTGCTTAATTGGTACGCCTCGAGTAGGAAGACGGCGAAGCACCATGCCATCTTCAAAGTGTTTAAGTAGTATTGCATAGATACACCAATATGCACTTTAATCCCATACATTCAGTCATCTATGGAACCAGTGGAAGAACTCTCGAAACTAATCGTGGTGGATGATATCGTCTTGAATAACCGTTGTTCCACTTTCTTGACTATGTACTCACAATATTACTAGATTACCATGAAACATTATTTATGTCATGTAAACCTCTTGAAAGGCTTTACTTGCAGGTACCAATCCTGTATGGGATTGGTCGAAGAAACTTTTTTCGTAGATGATTCATCTAATTGGTGTTGCATAGATCTACCATATATGTACTTTAATCCCATACAACCGGTCATCTATGGAACCAGTGAACTAATCGTGGTGCATGATATCATCTAGGCCGTTGTTCCACCGTCTTGATTATTTTCTCACCACAATACTAGAACACCATTGAACACTATGTGTCTCAATTAGACCTCTTAAATGACTTTACTTGCACGACCTCGGTCCTTATCCGCATTAGTCGAAGAAACTTTTTTTCGCAGACACGCACCTCTTAATACTGCATAGATTTACTCATATGTACTTTGATCCCATACACCCGGTCATTTATGGAATCGATGGAAAAACTTTAGACACTAATCATGGTGCATGCATGATGTAGTCTCAACCTCCACAAAGTTCACTTGATGTACACAAAATAACCTTAAAAAGAATCGATGACTTTGTATTGTTCGATTCTGCCAAAGAATAAAACTTCCGCCGAAAACGTTGGTGTTGCTAAGAACAGTAGCCTTCCCTGTCAACAACTATACACCACATGAAAAATTAACTTGCTTGTTCCGACGCCTAAAGACCATAAAAAACTTTTATGGTTGTTCGTACTGTTTCGAAATCAGTTAACGTTGAAATATATATGTGCTGCTGTTGGTTAGCCTTTTACTTTGATTTGTGCAGATTAAGATAAAGGGACGCCTATAGACCATGAATAAATAACTACCTTAGTGTGTGCAGATAATCTGCTTACATATTATTTGTGTGGTCTTTTCTTTGTGAAGTCATAACTGTCGGGCAATTTTTTTTATCACTGGCAAAAGATACCCATAGATGGAATATTGCGGATGAGGAATCTCTTCTTTAGTAGAAAATGTCAAAAGAAAACAAGATTGAAAGAGAGAGGCCAACTTCTCTTTGGTTATTGAATACTCTAGAATTATTCGCTTAATTAATCCCTCCATAGAACGCAAAGCAAGAAGAGCCGCCTGAATAAGATGAAAAGGACAGACAAAAAAACAATCCGGCCAACAGTGAGAAGTGTGATTGGTGGTCAAGACTCAAGATCAAAAGTCGAAGCCCGAGAATATGGATCTGGGAAAGAGGGATGCTCTGTGATTATTTTTAGAAGAGGCAAAGGAGGGCCTCCCGATTCTTCCTAGCAACCAAAATTAAATAAGAGCATCTCTCGGCCTTCCAACTCGAAGAAGAGCGGCACGTGAAGAATCAAAGGAAAAAAATGAAGATTTGTGGAAGGAACAACGAAGAATAGCAACAGCGGATCTTGTCCCTCGGACTTTCTTGAACCAAGCTCATGGCAGGATCTGGTGGCGAGTGTCTGAGTGATTGGCATTAATTTGTTCCTCTTCCCCTTCTTGCTCTTCTTCTTCTCGCCTCCACATGTCGTAGCTTGATGAAGCGATTCACTCAAATCTCGCGGAGGAGCTCGTCAGAGAAGTGGACCGCCATGGATTTTGGGGTTGCAGCAGATTTTCCGGGAGAAAAAATTAGCACATCTCAAACACCCAGATGAGTGAAACAATCATACGCATGCAGCGAAATTAACAAAGTAAAAGAAAGCAAAGAGAGAGAATTAAGGGAAGAACTCACAGGAAGCTGAGATTCAAAACTGGAAAAGTGAATCGCTGGGTGATGATGTAGCCATGTAGGTACGGGAGGGGGCTCACCGCTCACGTGTCAGTACAGGGATATGAGAGTGGACAGATACGATGTGACAGTATCCGGGTCGTATAGGGACGGGGAATAGAAAATATGGGATTGTTGTCTGGGACCAGGTGGGCCAGGCCGCTCGAATCCATATGTTACGTTGCATCAACGTCTGTGATATGAGCTGCGCACGGAACGCCAAGGAAAATGCCTTTACCGCACCAACTGACCATATAGATGTACAAGTATACTATATAGATGCCAAACACAATACTACAAGTCAGTTAATATTAACTGTGTAATCCCATACATCTACGTCTCGTGGTGTGCCAGTATGATACCAACACGTCCCTTTAATTCTCAACTCCCTTCTCCCTTGCTCAGTTTGTCGAGGAAGCGGAGCGTGGAGCACACCATCCAGGCTAGCGTACACAGTTAGCATGCTCATGGAGAAACCATGTAAATATATAATACAAGTATATTTTTCAAGGGGGCATATGCACCCCCCCCCCCCCCCCCCAAATAAGGAGCAAATCATTCATATTAGTGATCGGTCTTGTTATCATTAGAAGGCGATGAAAACTTAGTAAGCACCAAACTAAGTGCCTGGTCTCGTTTTCATTACAAGGCACATCCGATCTGCTAAAGCCCCGAGTTTCATTATCCCCTCTGGATCCCTATCATGTTTCTCATTCTCTCCATCATCATCTTCACACCCCTTAACAAGCAGTCAAGCACATTTTCGTGCCTCGAGTTGATCCGTTCTACTACTTGCTGGCTATCCTCAGACTGGGTTAAGGGAGTAGTGGCTACCCTTTGCGTCTGCTTCGCAATCCTCGTGGTAGTCCTCCTTGTTCGTTGTTTTAGGGGCAAGAACAAGTATAAGCCTGCTCGCACACTACTTCACGCAAAGTTTCAAACAATGTGTGAATATGTTCCAAGTTATTAACTCATACGAGGACTGCAATAAGAACCTAAATAAAAGCAGCTTGAGCAGGAGTTTGATTGTTTTGTTTTTTTATTCTGTTTTAGGCTTTTTTTATGGTTGTTGGTTTCTTTCTTTTGTTTTCATTTTTGTATTGGCAGTTTCCTTTCTTTTTCATTTCCATTTTTAAATGCTTGCTGAACTCCCTTTAATATACGATGATTTATATATGCTGAACATTTTTCAAGTATACGTCGAACATTTTTCCAATATTCATCGAACATTTTATTATTATAAGTCAAACATTTTTAAGTACACGCTCATCATTTTAAATGCATCCTGAATTTATTTCAGTACCTGATGACCATTTTAAATCCATCCTGAAATACCCCCTTTAATATATCTTTTAAATACATCCTGAAAAATTTTCAGTACCTGATAACCATTTTTTTTCATCAACACATACACACATAACACTTTTTTAATACGTGTCAAACTGTTTTGTACATATGGTGAGCATTTTTAAATACATGCTAAACTGTTTTGGAGCATTTCTAAAATACACAATGATCATTTTAGAAACAAACGTTAATCTTTGTGTTTTCACAAACAATAGAAAACCAGAAAATGAAGCAAAATGGATAAACCAAAAAATTCGGTACCGGACGACTCCATCACCACAAAAAATTGTCGACCCACTCGGAGTCACCTATGCGTAGCCTCAACTTTTTTGACAAAGGATGATTTTAATTGACTCATAATGTAGCATCAAGGGATGCATTCATGACGAGCACAACCAAGGTCTGTATAACTAAGATGAAGATAGCCAACACACAAAAAGATCAAGCTAGCAAATATCAAATTCAATGCATAAAGAAAATGAAGATGAAGAAGAAATCCCAAAGCAACCAAAACAACGATCGATGATATATCAAATAGGAGATCTGGCTTCCGAGGCCATCAAGAATATTATTGGTGGTTCCATATAAAATAATAATATTAATGGCGTTTTTGACCATATATGATAACAACAACGCTAATGATTGCGCTTGTCACTGGTATTCAGTTATGCGTACACACACATTGCATTATGATTATTTCACGCGAAAAGAAAATCAGAGGCGGTTTATTTGTAGCTAACAGGCGCTTGCTGCCTCCCATTGGCTCGCCGCTCGCCAACAAGCATTCCATTGCACTCAACTGAATTTAAGAAAAATGTTCAGTGCGTTGGGGATCTGCTAGTTTGGCTTCATTGCATTGCATCCATATATATATATATATGCACTCCTCTAATGGTGTTGTTTATGAGATGAAACCTCTTTCTATCGCTGACTCTAAAATATTATTCTACCGAAGAATATTTGGAAAGGAAGAGGAGTGCACGCGTAAACAATTGGTCAAAGTATCAGAGAATATTTTAATGAAATGTGGTGGAATACCATTAGCTATCATGACAATATCAAGCTTGTTGGCTGCAAGGAATGACTATATATATATATATATATATATATATATATATATATATATATATATATATTATACCTACTAATAAAGCAAGGTGGTATTCTTGGTTTCGTCCCGCGATTAGTTTTTTTTACCGTAAATGATCATCCGTCCTGCTTTTGAACCGTGCTTTTTCATCCAAAAAAGAAAAATAATTTGTGAGCCAACAACGACTCGAACTGTGGTTGCCTGAAAGGAGCACGTACTCTCAAACCAAATCAGCGAACCAACGTTCTTGCTGAAAGAAAGGAAGAAAGGAAGTACATATGTTATTGGTATTGGGAAATAAAATAAACCACTTGGTGCATGTTACGTGGGCGTCCTGCTGGGCCAGCCTCGAGGGCTTAAATTGTCCATGTGCGTGTCGCAACCTCTCCCTCATCCACCTTTTTTCTTCTTATGTCACACATACTGTGCCACTGGAGAAAAACCGATCAGCCAAAAATTGATACATATAATTTTTGCTACAAAGTAGGGTTCTCTATCCAATAATCCCACCTTGATTCTTTATTAAAAATTCCACCTATTTATATACATTTAAAAGTTGCATATCAGCAAGCCTCGAGAAACAAAGGAAACAAAGGAATTATAAATCGAGAAAAGGGAGGAGGAATATGAAACAGATGCAGGCTAGCTAGCTCCAATTAAATCGGATGGCATTGAGGAAGAAAAAAGGATGGCATTGAGGAAGAAAAAAGGAGGAGGGACATGCACGTTTGGAGCAAATATATATGGCTGATTGATTGAGGGATGGACATGCGCGGATGAAACAACTATATATGGCTCCAATTAAATCGGATGGGATTGAAGCAGAAAAAAGGAGGGACATGATGCACGTTGGGTGGAATAGAAAAAATAGGAAGAAAACATGCTAATGGGATGGGACGGAGGAGGGACAACATGCATGGCTATTGATTGGCTGGCCATAATTAAATTAATTAGAGAATTAACTCCCCGTACCCAGCGGGTGCGCATGTGCAAGTAAGTGCACATGAGCTCCGGGCCAAGATAAAATTTCCCCAGATTTTTCCTCTATAATCCGGGAATTTATGCGTGAGTTTAATCCATTTCTTAGGAGAAAAGCAATTGTGCTAATTGGAAGTGGGCATGAGAAATTGATTCCCTACGATGAGTTTAACTATCTATCTTTGTTGAGATTCCTGAGATAACCCAAACAAACTAATAGAGAGGGAGTAGATTCCAATCTAATTGTTCTGTTGCACTTTGATTTTATTCATGGTTTTTTATACAAAACAGACGCAAGTGTTTATACACATATACATACACTCATCCATATGAACGCACATACGCACACCCTATCCTTATAAATATCTCTGAGAGACTGAGCCGTCATATCATCTTGAGATTTACGAAGTCACAATAGGGGCCTCGTTGTCGATGAAAATATCTCCTCCCACTGAAAACATATCGCTGAAAATCCTAAAACAAATTCAGGTATAATGTGAACACCATGACTTGAACCCTGGTAAGTTAGGGATACCACTGTCCCTCTAACCATCCAACCACAGATTGGTTCACGATTTTATTCATGGTTGGTGTGGCAAAATTATCTTACAAATATTGTACCAAAAGCATTGCATGTCATGCCGATTAATATCCGAATGATATGCATTTCTGCTAGAACTTCGTATGTGCCCCTGTTGCCGCCAGGGTGCATCATCCAAAATGTTGTTGTGTCGTATTGATGGATGTTTTGATACATTTATTAATTAAATTTCCCGTTGCAACGCACGGGCACTTTTACTAGTATACACACACACACAAGCATTCTATTCCATTCAACTCAATTCATCAACCCCACCCATACATACACATATAAAAAATGCCCCATGCATACAACAAACTTACTTTCTTCTTGATCTGAATATCAAACATCGGAGGGGTGGCTTCCTGTGTGAGGGTGGTATGTGATCAATGGATTTCTGTTGGCCGAAACAAACTCGGCAATTGCAGACGCTCTGAACTCGCCATCTGCAAGACACACAATTAGTTATCCAATTTTATGTCAAACCAACTCAGCACATAGAATTTGAAACCAATTTAGAGAAGATACCATATACGGTCAACTTGTCCTCCTGTTTGTTGAGCAGGACTAGTGATGGGCGCTTTGCTTCTGGGTCAGGGTGGAAAAGCTTGGCGACATCAGGGCTGGTAGTCTGGTAGAAGTAGACAGCCCGGTACAAGCTGCTCATATCTGCCAGCCTCGAGGCAGCAGCAAGCTCATCACCGTGTGCACCCTATAGCATTTGTTCATAATAAGAGTAATCAATTTTGGATTTTTGGTTAACATGGTTGTTGGTAGACTTTGTTGGGATTGTTGGAACATACCGAGAGGGAGTCGAGGAAGGCGAGCACGGCCACGCCGTCGCGGCCGGTGATGATCTTCTTGGCCTCGTCGATGGTGATGACGTTCTGCACCTCAGGGACCAGCCTCTGGGATATCCAAACGACCATGGCGTCCCTGCAGCAATTGAAAAATTACGACCATGGTATGAATATGATACAGCAGTAGTCGGGGAGGGGGAATGAAGAAGTATTTTTCGCTGCTACTTCATTACTTGGTCCTCTCGCCGTAGTAGGGGTAGTGGCTGGGCTCGCCGTCGACGAAGAACAGGACGGTGGGGTATCCCTCGACGCCGTGCGCGCGCGCGAGGTCACGGTCCTGGGTGGCGTCGACCATGGCGAGCGCGACGTCGAGCCCCTCGTCGGCCAGGTGCGACGCGGCCGCGGCGTACTCCGGGGCGAGCTTGCGGGACCAGTAGCACCAGGGCGCGTAGAAGTCGATGACGACGTGGCGGCGGACGGCGAGGAAGGAGGAGAAGTTGGCGGCGGCGAGGACGACCACGTGGGACTTGCTGTCGTTGACCACCTCGGGCAGGATGAGGTCCGGGAGGGAGGCATTGGCGGGGGAGGGGTGGGGGAGGAGGATGAAGAAGGGGGTGGCTAGGAGGAGCAGCAGGCAGCAGCAGGATCTGGGCGTGGGCATCGGCATCACCGCCATGGCCGGCTGGCGAGGACGAGAGAGAGAGAGAGCGCGCGTGTGAGCGTGTGAGGGAAGTGGAGACATTGAGGACTTTGAATCGAGTCATACGGACATCTGCATCACCGCCGGCTGCTCTGTGCCGGACGCCTCAGGCCAAATGACTCCTGATGCTCTGGGCTAGGTTCTTCTAAGAGCATCTCCAGCCGTGATGGACTAATTCGACCCCTCAAACGCTTGGACACCGACGGATTCGGGTGCGTTCGCGGATACTGACCGGTCAAGTCTTAAATTTTAGTTCTCACAATCGGATTCCTCAATTAGCATAATTGAAATTCATACAAACTTATGCAACTACGATGATGCAATATACATATCGTTCGGCTACTACCTACAACATGTCATCGGACTATCAAAATTTAACATGTTTGACTATTATGGGCAATATCATCAACGGTTGTCCTTGACCTTCCCGGTGCCATTGCCTTTCCCGGCGCCATTGTTGTCATTCTCGCGGCCAGATCCTGCCGTTGGCCGGGTGTTGTCCTTCCGGAAGCGACGGAGTGCAATGCGGACTGGCATTGCCTCCTCCAACCCACACGGGATGACATCCCACTCGACGAATCATGACTGGTTGGAGTCAGATTCACTACCCGCCATGCCGGAGAAAACCAAAGATCGCCGGCCGAGAGCTTGGGTGGCGGAATGGAGTGGCTAGGGTTTGGTTCGTGACGAAGATGAGGATGAATATATACGAGGTAGGATGGGCCAGCATGGGCCTAGTCCGACGTGGCGGATGCACCCGGGCACCCTCATATCCATCCCATATTTGGACTGGATATGAGGGGTCCTGTTCAGCCTGAGCGTCTGAGGCATGTTAGGGGCGGCGGCTGTAGATGCTTTAATTGCTCCAGAAAAAGCTAACACTATCCTCGAAATAAAAAACCCGAAAAATCCACTACGCAATTCCCAAATGTTGTTTCTTGATTGCTGGAATATTAAGCACTTTGGCAAACTCATATAGTATTTGGTAAATGCACATCTTGCCATTTTTCTGAAACACGGTTCCTTAGGATCCGTGTTAGCAATAGGCTAGGATGCTAGTGTGTGGCCATGGTTCTCTCTATCAACCTTATCGAAGGGATTAAAATACTAGAGTAGCAGAAGGAATGAAGGAAGATTACAAGAGCCTTAGAGACATGAGCACAAAGTCTTCCCTGGTGTCATCGAGGTCAAGCTGACTTCGGTAGGTGAGCGATGATAGCGGTTCGCCCTGGTAGTGTTAGTGATTGTTCGATGGTCTAGGGACTTCGATGTGATTTTTGTTATGTTGGGGATGCTCTACACTTCTAGCGAACCTTTATAATAGATCTGAATCCTATTCGAAAAAACAGCATTGTTACGAGAAGAGAGGATGAGGGCCGCTTCTATAAGTTGATAAAATTTCTACAAATTTGGATGAAGTTCATATAGTTGACAATGAAAAATAAATCAAATATATTTTAGTGAAATGGATGGAGTACTTGTAGTAAGACTTGCACGGGGAGAATAGATCAAATACTGCCTTATCTATAGAAAAGCTAGTTCTTTTTTGGGCGAGATAAGCCCAAAGTAGTTTTTGCAAATATTCTCCATAAGTTGAAAATTCAAATACAATATATATAGTTAATCAACATTTTACGACCCGATTTGTAACGTGTGGCAAATGTATGCCAAAATTAGAATCCTAGACACTTTATACCTCAAACTTTCATTCTATGAAATGTTTCCCCTCTTGTTACAAATTTGCGTCATGCTTTATTCACTCTTAAGTTTAAACTTACGTCAAGATTTACCCTATAAATAAGTTTCCACCTTTCTAATTGGCACAAATGTAAAGCTTGGGGGTAAACCGCATAATCCCTAAAACTAAAGGCACAAAGTAATTTTTTAAACATATATCATCACACAATCATAGTACAACCAACACACACATGCTAATATCCTCCGTAAAAGCCAGAGAAGTAAATAAGAACAATCACAAGATTTACATGGGCATCATACCCTAATCTTGATTGATCTTGAAATTATATAGCATGGCATGACTTGATGGTGATGGATTACAACACACAACTTATTTAATCCAACCGGCAGTATAAGTCATGACTATACTATATCTGGCGCATTTGATGTGCCTGAACATCTCATCCCAGCGGTTCCTCTTGGACGTTTGCTTCCACATTTTATTTTTCCGCATGTGTCCCAAGTGGCTATTTACGTTGTTCATTTGGGTCGGGCAAATGTATAGCTAGTCAACATTTAACAACCTAATCTGTTACTTGTGGCAAATGTATGCCCAAATTAGAATCCTAGCCACCTTATACCTCAAACTTCCATTTGGTGAAAGTTTCCCCGTCATGTTACAAATTTGCGCCATGATTTATTCACTCTTAAGTTTAAATTTGTGCCAAGATTTACCCTATAAATAAGTTTCCACCTTTATTATTGGCACAAATTTGAAGCTTGGGGTAAATACTTTCTGCATAATCCCTGTCAAAAATGATAAAGCTAATGGTACAAAGTAGAAATTTTAATATATATATCATCACACAATCATGGTACAACCAGCACACACATACATTCTCGGTACAAGCCAGAAAAGTAAATAAGAACAATCGCAAGATTTACATGGGCATCATACCCTGATCTTGATCGATCTTGACATTATATAGCATGTCATGACTTGATGGTGGTGGGTTACAACACACCACTTATTTAATCCAACCGACAATATAAGTATTAACGATACTATATCTGGTGCGGTTGGTGTATCCGAATATCTCATGCCAACGGTTCCTCTTGGACATTTGCTTCCCCATTTTCTTTTGCTACTTGTGTCCCAAGTGGTGGTTTTGGTTGTGCATTCGGGTCGGGCAGTGGGCCTGGCAGTGGTTGTGGGTTTGGATCTGGTAATGGTTGTGGGTTTGGATCAGGTTGTTGTCCTGGTAACGGCTGAGGGTTTGGGTTTGGCTGTGGGTCCGGCAATGGCTTTGGGTTTGGATCTGGTAATGGTTGTGGGTTTGGATCAGGTTGTGGTCCTGGCAATGGCTTCGGGTTTGGGTTTGGTTGTGGGTCCGGCAATGGCTGAGGGTTTGGGTTAGGCTGTGGGTCTGGCAATGGCTTCGGGTTTGGATCAGGTTGTGGGTCTGGCAATGGCTTCGGGTTTGGGTTTGGTTGTGGGTCCGGCAATGGCTTCGGGTTTGGGTCTGGTAATGGTTGTGGGTTTGAATCAGGCTGCGGTCCTGGTAATGGCTGAGGGTTTGGGTTTGGATGTGGGTCTGGCAATGGTTTCGGGTTTGGGTCTAGTAATGGTTGTGGATTTGGATCAGGTTGCGGGCCTTGTAATGGCCGAGGGTTTGGGTTTGGGTCCGGTCGTGGTCCAGGAAGTGGTTGTGGGTCTGGTAATGGTTGAGGGTTTGGATCTGGTTGTTTCCCTGGTAGTGGTTCTAGATTTGGGTCAGCCTGCGGGCCGTCGCGAGGGTTTCTAGTGATCAGGCTGTGCCTCCCCGCAGCAAGAGCAAACGCTGGAAGAAGCATAAGCAGCAGCGCTGCTCCGAGAAGGGAGGGCGAGGAGGGGCGCTTCCTCATCGTCATGGCTAGGCTTGTGTTGCTAAGTACTTGCAAGTGCGTGCGCCTCGATCTTCCTATTTATAAGGGAACTGAGCCAGTCAAAACTGGACAAGCATGTACGCTGTTTACTCCAACTCTGATTGGGCTTGTTAGCTTTGCCTTTTGGAGACGCGGAACTGCACGCCTCCGCTTAGTGCTGCAACCGGCATCCAATCACAACAAAAAGTTATCTAGGAAAGTTGGAGTAAACAGATGTGCCATTTTTCAGTTGATAGTAGGAGAGTAACATGCAAGTGCATTCAGTCGCCCAACTTGTGAACAACCTGATCACTTTCAATAATCCGGATGAACCGATAGCATGGTAGCAGATGGTTGTGAGCATGGAATCTGTAAAATCATGTACATAAATAATACTTTAAAAAGAATATAAAAAATCACGTAAAAACATATACATGTTATCTGTGTATCCAAGAAGTTTAACTAAGCCATACCATGATTTGTAGTCTATAAAAAAAATTAAAATTCCATCCAAAATGCAATAGAAATAAGCCTATTCTAAATTATGTACTTCTCGCCCCCCCCCCCCTTGTAGACTACATAGAAAA
Source organism: Hordeum marinum (assembly GCA_022496015.1). Taxonomy (NCBI): domain Eukaryota; kingdom Viridiplantae; phylum Streptophyta; class Magnoliopsida; order Poales; family Poaceae; genus Hordeum; species Hordeum marinum. The sequence goes on along the minus strand of CM039677.1, from coordinate 840,314 downwards.
TATATTTTGTTGAAATTTTGTATGAATACACTGCACCTTTTTTTCAGAATTTTTTGAGGTAGATATAAGAAAAAACTTATATTGATAAAAAAAACAAGAACCCGTAGTATGTTTTGTTGTTGACAGGAAAATCGGATGATTATAAAAGGTTTACATGGATTAATTTTTTTCTGTGGAATCTAGTGCATATGAATCCTATGCTTTTTTTTTATTTGCAATTCTACGACTCAAACAACCCATACATGAAATATTTCTATGGATTAGACTCCTCCAAAATTCCATCAAAACCCCTTTGAATCAAAGAAGCCTAGCACCAAAGCTAGTAGCTGTCCTATCGGACATTGATGCACCTTTTTTCTCAGTGGGGACAGTGATGCACCTTTAACTACGCGGTTTCTAATAACCACGATCAGTGCACAGTGCACTCACTTCGGTTGCTGCTGTAACTTTCATATTTCATACACCAATCACGATCAGTTGCTTGTTGGTAAACTTGGTAATTTGGTATACATGCAATGCTCTAGAAGAAAAGACCCTGATAAGTACCACGCGTGTGGCATGAACACATGGCAACTCCGAACGTTTTTCATGGTAAGTTTAGTGACGCGAAGATGGCAACAATTGTTATCAAGCATGGCCATTTCCTTTTCAGATGACAACTTTTAGTTTTTCTTTTTTGGTTTTTCTTTGTCTTTTCAGATGAGAACTTTAGTTGTAAGAAACGTTAGGACCAGAGTGCTTCATGCCTCACGTGTGGCATTTATCATTTGGAAAAAGTAAAAAACTACTCCTATACACATATGCATGCTTGCATCTAGTTAGGCAGTAGCATGCCTTTACGTCTTTACCTAACCTCCCGATTGAATCGTATGTATAGATGAAAACAAAGACATCCATGGAGTACCAAGTTAAACACGATATGACCTCACAACTAGATTGGGTTGGGTGAGTGGAGTGCCACTTTAATCATCGCCTGCAGCACGCGTGATGATATTTCTTCAGAGGCGATGAAGTGGGGAACAGGACTAACAAAACAAATGGCAAGAGAGATTTTTTGAGCTTCACGAGGTTGGAGGCCTGGCGTGCTGAGAATTTCTCAGTGTGTGATCAGGGGGTTCTTCAGGCTGCAGCTCTGCCGCCGAAGATTTTCTCCAGCTTCTCTCTGAAGATTTTCTGCTTTGCTTTGTTCCTCTGTTGGTCTGTAATGAAATTCCTGTGTTTTGTGATGGTTGCAAGTTCCCTGGAGTCTGTATATATCTGGCCGAAGTTTGCCTGAATATGTTCTATTCATCGTTACTCTTTGGACCTTGTATCTAAATCTAACTGATGTAGTATGCATCCAAAGATCATGGTTTTTGGGAACCGGCAGAAGCACTGCCTTTTTTATTAAGATAAGAGGGAAAGAGGTGAAAAATCCTATACAAGAAGGTGCACGTTTTGTGGTGAATGTGGCGAAAACCAAGACTAGCCTAATACATGGCCTAGTCAGCCGATGCCCGCGACATGGATGAAACTCGAAAACGCCAAAAATTGTTGTTTGATGTCTTCATAAGCTAGCATCTCCACTTCGTACTAAGTCATGCGACGTTCCGTGAACACTCGTCTGTTTCTTTCTTTCGAGACATTTGACAAGGTGTCAATGAGTCTGCCACTTCGACGTTTTCGCGCTTCTTTGAATCCATTTGTGATCCGCTTCTCCCACCAACTCCAAATACCGCCAGGCTCGGGGAGAAAATTGGACTGTGGAATATTTTCAATTCACCAAGTGATCACTTGGTTCCAAATGGCGCCCGCGGAAGGGCAATTTTTGCACAACTGAGTGGTTGTTTCCGGTGCCAGAAGATACAACTGGCACTGTGGGTCATGTGGCCAGCCCAGGATCGCAAGCATGTCCGTTATGAGGATTCTGCCAAGGAGATCGAGTCGTGCAAAAAAAATTGCATTTAGGCTCCGCGTGTGCGGACCAAATCTGGGGGGGGGGGGGCTCAAATCTGGTGAAGGATCCATGGAATTGGACCGCATAGGCAGAAGCCGAAGAGTAAGAGCCATTTTTTGTCAGGTTCCAAGAGATGGTATCCTCCTGATTCGGCATAAGGTGGACCTGCCGAATCCAGTTCCAGACGATGATATACCCCCCCCCCCAGCTGCTGTAAGGACTACAACCTAGCCACTGGTCTGATCCAATTGTCATCTGAAAGCTCATGCTGAACCACTCTGTTTTTCCAGGAAGAGAACTTGAAGAGGTCTTGAAGAGGTCAGGAGCGAGGATCTTCAGGGGCCCTTTTCCGCTCCAATTATCATGCTAGAAGAGAGCCTTGCGCCCATCTCCGATGGTGATGGACGTACGGCTGAGTAAAAACTTACCCACCTCTTTCTCCCCCTCCCCCCCGGCTACGGCCTTCCCTATGCTGCCACCCCACGTGCCGTTGTCGCCACCAATGACCACCCCCGTTGCCGGAATGGGTCGCCAAGATCCTTCTGCCATCCCGTCGGCCGCTGAAAACTACCCCCGCCCCTTCGCCAACACCGAAAAAGAGGTTGGGATAAAAAATCTCCACTGGGCCCAAGCATCAGCTCCAACCACGACCATGTCCGTCGAGGTGGCCACCGCCTCTCCGCGACGGTCGGACGCCCTCCCGTCGCTCCCGCCAACGGAAAGAGAGCTAGGAAACCGACGGTCACGGCATCGCCCCTCGTCGAGGAGGCCGCGAGCCACTCTGCCCCCCCCCCCCTCCACGTCTGACGCATCGTGCAACGCTCCGGTCACCCCTACGACCACTGCTCTGACGTGTTCAGCCACTACAGTCGGCAAGAAGGGCCGCGGCCGCCAAGTGCTTGAGGAAATGCCAAGAAAAAGAATTGATGGTCATTGTTGGTGGCCGATGATGATGTATTTTATTGGTTTTGTTGGTGTCCGAACGCAACAAAAAGAAGATGGTAAGGTGGAATAAGCTCAAGATACTGGAAGATGAGAAATAGAAGTCCAAGTTGGCGACCGAAGAGAGAAAGTTGATGGCAGAGGAGCTTAGACTTGCACTTGAGGAGGAGAGGCTTCATGATGCCAAGAAAGCCGAAGATCGTGCTATGATGTCCATGAGTCCAACCACAATGGCTGAAACGACAAGAAATTATTGGGAGCTCATTCGTGGTGAGAACTTGACCCAAATGAAAGTCTCTCTAGAGAATGGTGATGATGATGGTGGTGGTGGTGATGATGGTGGCCATGCGCACGATGGTAGAGGTGGTGAATTCTTTTGAGGTACGTAGTTTGAGTTTGTGCATGCCATTGGATGGTCTTGATCCACATTATAACACATGCTATGTTTGTGGTGACTTTGGATCAATCTTAGTGTTTGAAGTGATGCATTTTGCATGAACTATGCATGTTTTAAATTGAAAATCACGGTCGATGAAACTATATGCTTGTTAACAGTTATGTTATGCATGTTTTAATTTGAATGGTTGATGATATATATTGTTAAGTGTTTTAAGTTCATGCGGCTAGTGCAAAAAACTTGCACAATTGTTTTTACTCCACTAAATTTCAGGATCATCTAGGTGCGGCTACGAGGAGTAAAAAGATTATTTCCCTAACTTTACTCGACCGGATACTCTCCATATTTTCGTGGATCAGCTAGGGTTGTTCTTAGATTGTAGCTCTGCTGCCAAGGGCAGGAGAAGCCACCACGACGTCCATCGCCATCAGGTTCATGGAGGGGGAGCAAGGCACCGGTGACGAAGGTGGCTGATTCTTGCCGCTGTGCTAATCTATCCGATGTCTAGACAGCTACGGCCCGCCATCCGCGGCGGGCACTGCTAGGGGTCTCAACAGAGCCATGCGCCGCCATTCCTTCAAGGTCGATCATGGATAGCGAGTAATGGTTGCACATGTTGACATGCACTAGGCAGCATTCGCTTCGGTCTCCAGTGGCTAGAGGTGCAGGTAGCTGTCGTTGGAGTCGGATGGGTGACGCTCTTCAAGCGTAGTAGTACATACTAGTACATGTGTCTAGCACGCTTGGGCCAACATGGATGGAGCGTACCAAGCGCAAAAGATTGCACATGAAATTAGTTCTATGCATGGTATTATAGGTAAAGAACTAAATTGCGGGCGAAACAAGCGCTGTTGCGGCACAATTTGCTTCGCGCGCAATCCTGCCGTTACCCACGCGATCACGGCGCGAAACAGAGCGACTTGCCTTAGCGGTCACGGCAGTTCCGCTGGGATGTATAGACATAGTAAATCGTATCCCAGCGTGCTAGACTAGTAAATCGACCTCCTATCATCGTATCCCATTCCCTTCTCTCCCTCCCACTGAAAAGGTTGCAACGAGGACTAGTAAATCAGGACGGACGGAGGTAGTATAGACATAGTTTTCTGCATGGATCGATGGATTTAGTGTGAGGCGCATGTTTAGGTCTCCTGCGGCAGAGGAGCACCACCGCAATGGAAGCGTTCTGCGCCTTTCTTGGATCCAGGGATGCGTCCCTCCTCGGCGAGGGCGGAGGACGCTTCAGGGGATCTGCATGGGCCTGAGTGCGCGGCGTAGGAGGGCCGAGATGACGGCGATCGGAGGCTCCTCAAGCCGATTCCTTGTGACGGATGGTTCGCCACGGCCGGCCAGGCGGAGCTATTCGGCACATCGGCAAGCCGAGGAACGATGCCGTGCACGCCGAGAGAGAGGCCATATATAGGGTCTGTATCTCCGGAACAAACAAGTCCTAGAGCTGTGGTTCACTTTTATCCCAAGGCCGTGATGCCGTGCGGTTCACTCTACTCTTTTCACCCTTCTCCAACACCAAGCGATCTACTAATAAGGAGCTTCATTCTTTATTCCATGCCTCCAGACCCAAGCGATCTACTAATAAGAAACAAAACAGGGGTCGAGATGCTGCCGATAATCCATGGCTTTATTCCATGCCTCCAGACCCAAGCAAAGAAGCATGCAGTGCGCTCGCTTTGGCCAAAGGCAAAAGGCACAAGCCATGTACATCCATCAGCAAAACCATATGTGAAGTTACCATTTCGCAGCTGCCCTCCAGTTTCCATTCTTCTTCCTCCATCCTGTCGTGACGGCCATCTTTCTTCTCAGAGCAAACAACACCGACACGTACGCACATGATATGTAGGTGCTAATTAAGGTACTACCATTATCCTTCTCCTGCTACCTCGTTTTAATTATCTCAACTTATAGTTTCTTGAAAGCTACAAGTGTATGAGCGAACGATATTTACGCGCAAACAGACATAACAGATTAAGAGATGCTCCTGTAGGTGCTCGCCAGTGGACGAGGTGCGGATGGGTTAGATTTTTTATGGATCTGGAGCTTCTTCTCTTTGTTGCTCGCCTGGGCCTTCATTCAGAAATTCATCATGGATGAGCGTGCGGTGGTATGTTTCTTACATATTCATGCCCGTTTCACTCAAGTTATGTTCTTGTTATTGAGTTTTTCTGGTTGTCAAGTTATTTATGTTACACAGAACACTTTCATCCAAATAAAATCCAACCTGCTATGCGTGCTTCTATTAACCGGCACCGAAGAGTACAATGCATCATGAAGATGTGCGCAAGATTTATTTTTTATCTTATATTGAAAGAGATGATGCCTTCAGGAATTAAGGCTGTCAATTCATACCAAACATTCTGCCATATGGTACATATAGTTAATTGCACATCCTAGGTCTTGATATGATGTGGGAAATTGGGAATGCAGTTCTTCTAATCTTTCAACTTTGGTTCAACCATTTCCATGAGAGTAATAGGGGCACTTGATACAGAGGGACTATGTCCTACATATATATCCAATAGAGTAATAGGAGTTGCCAATGAGTTGAACCAAAGTTGAAAGATTAGAAGAACCATAGTTGCCAATGAGGGGCACTATAGAGTAATAGGAGTTGCCAATGAGTTGTATATAGTCCTGCATATATACAACTGAGGCCGGGTGTAATGCTTAAATTTCTTAAGTAATAAAGTGCTCCTTTTCGAAAAACATATATACAACTATGTTTTGTTGAGATCTTTCAGTTACCGCTTACCTAATCTTTGCCTATACTTTTAAAATAAGTAATACTACGATGAAACTGCTATACACGTGAATTAAACTCAGCTAATTGCCATAACCAAATGCAGTGGTATGATTCCCCCAATGTCGAGATGGCGGCCCAGAGTCTCATATATGTACTTGAGCATACTGCATATGACACCATATATTATAATGGATGGCATGGGTTGGGTGCTTCTGCGGTGCTTAGAGCCATGGTCGAAGACCCTCTGCCATCTTTGTTGAAGAATTTCGACAAGATCATGCACATCAATTGCTCGAGGTGGAAAAATCGAAGAGCATTACAAAGGAAAATAGCTCAGGAACTAAAGCTTCCTGAATGTATAATGGCTATTTTTGAGAAGCAAGATGAAAAAGATGATTTGGAAGGGCTAGATGAGGGATCTCGAGCTGAAATACAACATGTTGTGCCAGTAATCCATCGATCCCTACAAGAACATAGATGTTTAGTTGTATTTCAGAATGGGAGCCACAACACAGTTGACTTGCATGATTTCGGCATTCCTCAAGCAGGGTTTGGCACTAGAATATTGTGGACTTTTAGAGGAAGGATTCTTCACAACTCAAATATTAGGGAAGAGCTGGACAGTTCAAATATTCGTATTTATGATCAAGCTTATCACAGTTCCAACTTTTTTCTACTGGCAGAGATTAGAGAAATTACTCAGTCCATAGAAAATCTTGTTGTCGCCCCTGAAATAGTAGAAGAGTGTTGCATGTACCTGCTGTTATTAATCTCTCAGGGTGGTGACATTATTAACTATAAATGGACTACCCATGCTACCAACTATTGGGTCTGCGATGGCATTCTACAAGGAGGTCAGGATGATGAAGCATGGGATGTTGGTACTGCTTTGCATCAATGGATCAAATTAGAGGATTACTCATTGGAAACATTGTCCCCTTTTGCTGATAGTTTGGGAACTCACGAGAAACGTTGGACAGTTGTCACGTCCACTAGTAAGGAAGAAACAAGAAAGACCGAGGCAGTGATTGTACCTCCAGAGTCAACGTCATTTTTCCTTGCAGTCCAAACCGGATCCAATCCTCCATTAATATCACTACCTGATGGCATGTTTCATAAATCGGAGAATCTTCGTGTGCTCAGACTATGCAATTGCTCCTTCAATTTTTCTTCACCTCCTTTCCACTGTTGCCGAAGCTTACGCTTCCTTGGGTTGGACGGCTGCAAGGATAAAAAAAAGAAAGAACCTGTGAAGCAAGGAAAACCAACTATGGAATTTTTTCAGAGCCTATGGGTGCTAGATATATACGACACAAACTGGGAATTGGCTCTGTCACCAGAAACAATAGAGCAAATGGCTGCAAATATCAGGGAGGTACATATGAAGGAGGGAAGGATTTGGTGCAGTAATTTTTCATGGAGACGGCTGCAGAACCTTCGCAAACTTCGAATAATTGAACCTACATGCTCTTGGGAGACAGATGAAATGGATGAGTTCGCACATATGGTGAAGTTGGAGCTCCTCGATCTTTCTGGGAATAGTACAATACAAGTTTTGCCAAGATTATCAGAGGTAATTGGTTTGAAGACTCTGATTCTAGATGGTTGTGTTCAGTTGGAGCATGTTGGCCCTGATGGACTCCCTCCATCAATTGAATCATTCAGCTTAACTGTGAGTTCAAGCCAAAAAGCAAGAGTCTCCAAGATCTCTTTGATCGGTTCTGTGCATTTGGAGAACTTCACATTGCGTGGAGCATTGCCATGCCTCGAGGAGCTAGACTTATCTGGCACCTTAATCAGGAAACTTGACTTTAGTCATGAGGTGGTGCAGGTGCCAAAACTGGAGCGGCTCTTTCTGATAGGCTGTGGAAACCTCTGTGCAATACTATGGAAGGGCGTCAAAAGAGGCTTGAAATTGCTACACATCAGCAATCAAGGAAAGGTTGCCATAGGGCCACATGATTCTTCATTTATACGCTCCATGAATAGAAAATATGATGGCGTAGTTTATGTTAGAGATGCCAGGTTCATCCAGTCCCTTGTGCTCGGTGTTTTGAATTCCACGTTTCTTATTACTGGTAGCCTATACTTGAATCTAGATAGGTCGTTGGAGATCAAAGCTGAAGGGAGAAGTGTTAATAACATGGGAATTGAGGCACACCATGGGCAGGTAGTTTGTCCAGTCCGAAGCCCCATCGGATGCTGCTACCATGACATCATACTCGAGGGGGTCGCTAATGCTTATGAGGTCCCACAACTTCTACCCCTACACCGTCACTTCGAGATTGGTGATGGAATTAACCTCTCTAATGCGAAGACCAACTGGGGAAGCATGGTTATTCTTATATCGATAAGCCGCTCTCATTCCTTTCACGTCCATGGCAATTCTGCCATCCTTTATGTTACCCCCAAACCAAAATTGGTCATAACTGAAGGTGCAGGAATTGTCCTTGAGTTGAGATGGTGCCGTGTCGAGAAGTGTCCCAAGTTACAGACAGTTTTCACCGCTTACTCCACCGAATGGTATTATTCCTTTCCACATTTGGAGACCATCTGTGTGACCGATCTCCAAGCAGTTGTTAGCATTTGGAGCAAGGGAATGATTAGGGCATTTAAGGAAGAATCTGTCTTTGGAGAACTGCGGAGCATACACTTGCACAACTGCCCGAGGCTCATGTTTGTCCTCCCAATCTCATCATTTATCTTACCCAGTCTGGAGACTCTCCAAATAGTCTACTGTGGTAATCTCAGGCAGATCTTCCCATGGGATGTGAATTATGAAGCTGCAAGACAAGACAAAGTGAAGAATTTTCCAAAGCTAAAGCACATCTACCTGCACCAACTCCACCGTCTGGAGCAAATATGTGAAGCCAAGATGTTTGCTCCCAATCTTGAGACGGTCAGGATAAGGGGTTCTTGGGGCCTTAGGCGCCTCCCGGCTGTCAGTCTTCGCCATGGAATCAGCCTTCCCGTTGTGGACTATGAGAAGGACTTGTGGGACAACCTAGAGTGGGACGGGCTGGAGGCCGGTCACCACCCGTCACTCTTTAAGGCACATCACTCACTGTACTACAAGAAGGCCCTACACCGAGTCTCGGTTCTCCGTTGAAATGTCATGACTGTTCAGGTATGCATACGCATGCTCTCCACCTTTCTCTTGTTCTATGTACAAGATGCCATATGTACTGGTATCATTCTTCATATGTGCTTATTTTATGCATTCATTTATCTTTTTGTCTCCCGTTAACTAGTTTTATCATTACATTTGCAGATGTGGTGATGGGATGATTTCTGCTGCTGCAAAGGTCGAACCAAGTGTTGGCTTACCTGATCGATGTCCTGTTTAATTTCCCAAGAACGAACTGCCACTTGATGCTGCGTGCATGCACGTGATTGATCATTTATGCGTAGGTGTCTCCAGCGAGGAGAAGACTATATATCAGCAGTGTGTTTTGGTTTGGTTTGCCGTGGTGTGTTCTTATGTTTGTATCTAAAATAAGACGGTCTGATGCATGTGTGGTGTGCACCACAACTATACAGAACCCATAGCGTGTTTGAGTGTTGCTCGTGTTGATGAAGACGATCCATGCTGCCTGAAAAGACTTATGTATTATGATTGATTCACATGGATCCTGAACTATCTTGTTTTTCGGGCTTTGTTTGCTATACACGAGTGGTTGTCCTGTTATTTGCCAGACAGCTGCTGCTGTAGCATGAGCATGCTTCTTTTGCACTTATCCATATGTAGAACTTTTTTTTCGCAAAAGCATTTTATCATTTGAAAATTTGGGTTTGACATGATGCCAAAAGTATTTTTGTTCACCATTTTCTGAATATGAAAATGAAGAACGTGTAAATTAGGTTGGAAGCGTTGAACCCTTTGGTCTCAGGCCGCATGTATATATATTGATGAAACCTTGACGTACAAGAAAGAGATCGATGATCTCAGGAGGAGTTCGGTTACAAAGGAGATTCGAGAGAGAGGAGAAGAGATAGAATAGGTTACAAGTTTAAACAGATATCCTATTCTATACATATTCTAACACTCCCCCTCAATCTAAACCTCATGAACTTCTGCCAAGGTTGAGATTGTACTTGAACTCATGTAACCTCCTCATAGTGAGTGGTTTTGTGAATCCATCAGCAAGTTGATCACCTGTAGGGATGAACCGAATCTCGAGAAGCATTGTAGCTACTCTTTCTCTGATGAAATGAAAATCAACTTCAATATGTTTCATGCATGCATGAAAAACAGGATTAGCTGACAGATAGGTTGCATAAATATTATCACACCATAGTCTGATAGCTTTTGGAGCTTTAATTCCAAGCTCATAGAGTAGTGTTTGTATCCACATCACTTCAGTTGTGGCATTTGCCAAAGCTTTGTATTCAGCCTCAGTGCTTGACCTGGAGACTGTAGCCTGCTTCCTTGCACTCCATGACACAAGCTTGGTTCCCAAAAACACAGCAAATCCATCAGTAGCCTTTATATCATCAACACATCCTGTCCAGTCTGCATCAGAGTAGGCAGTAACAAGCATACAAGAGGACTTGGTAATCTGAAGTCCAAGCCCCTCCGAAAACTTAAGATACCTCAAAATTCTCTTGACTGTAGTCCAATGAGTAGTGCTAGGGGCATGAAGATACTGACATACCTTGTTTACGGCATAAGAAATGTCAGGACGTGTGAGTGTTAAGTATTGTAAAGCACCCACAACGCTCCTGTAATTTGTTGCATCCTCTGATCCAAGTGTCTCTCCACTTTCAACTGAAAGTTTTTCTGAGGTTGACATAGGTGTACTCACAGGTTTACAATTTTCCAATCCTACCCTTCTGAGTATGTCAGCTGTGTACTTTTCTTGTGTGAGAAGTATACCATCTCTTATATGTTTGACTTCTATGCCAAGAAAATAATGAAGATCTCCCATGTCCTTGAGAGCAAACTCCAACTTGAGATCTTTAAGCAGACAAGTAGTAGCACTTGAACTTGAACTAGCAACAATGATATCGTCAACATAAACAAGCACAAAAATAGTGACATTTCCTTTATTGTAAAAGAATAATGAGGTATCTGCCTTGGATGATCTAAATCCAAGTTGTTGTAACTGCATACTCAATCTAGAATACCAAGCTCTTGGGGCCCGTTTCAAACCATATAAAGCTTTATCCAACTTACAGACATAATGTGGTGTGCTTTGATCCTCATAACCTGGTGGCTGCCGCATGAACACCTCTTCCTCAAGAACACCATGAAGAAACGCATTCTGAACATCTAGCTGTCTTAGGCTCCAACCTCTGGAAATAGCAATAGACAAGACAAGTCGAATAGTGGTTGATTTAACAACAGGACTGAAGGTATCCTCATAACTGATGTCAAACCTCTGTTTGAAACCTTTAGCAACTAATCTAGCCTTGTATCTGTCTATACTTCCATCAGACTTTCCTTTTATCTTGTACACCCATCTACAGTCAATGACGTTCCTACACTAGTAGAAAACAGGGCATTGGTTCGGGCCTCCTAATCCTATTAATCCCGGTTCTCTCACGAACCGGGACCAATGGTGGCAACTTTCCCGGTTCGTGAGCCCAGGGGGCCGGCCGGGCCACGTGGGCCATTGGTCCCGGTTCTTCTTGCCCCTCTGGTCCCGGTTCCAGACACGAACCGGGACCAATGTGCCTAGCTCCTAGCCCACGACCATTGATCTAGGTTCGTGAACGGAACCGGGACCAAAGGGAGACCTATTGTCCCGGTTCCAGCCACGAACCGGGACCAATGGTCTGCCTATATAAACCCTCGCCCGTCACTAGCAGAGCCGTCGAGTGCTCTATTTTTTTAGGCGCGCAGTGTTAGAGCTTTGTGGTGATCTAGATCACCTCCTATGCACATGAGGTGTTTGATGAAATGCCCGAGCCACACTTAAGCTTTCTCCTCTCGAAGTTCCTTGTCCAAACTCCATTTTCGTCAAGATTTGTCTAGGTTTGGCGGTCCGTCCTGTCCCTTCTCCGTCCTGAAACTGCCGTCGATCGCCCGCGAGTGGTGAGCCTCTTGATATGATCTTCTTTCTAAAAGAAAATATACTTACTCGTATGATTTTCTTACTTTTATTATTGTTTGTTATTATATAGTGCCATGGTTATGGTACCCGTCCACGTCGGCCCTCGTCCAGTCTATGATTCAGATGCGGTATATTATCTTTTATAACTATTTCACACATCTAATGTCTATGACAATTAATTATGCCACCAACTTGACATAGATATTTTTATCTATAGGAAGTAGTTGAACCAGAAATGGATACCGACTATGCAATTCTGCTCGACAAGTGAACTAAAGCTGAAAAAGAAATCTATCATTTGAAAGAAAAATTGAAAAGAACTGAAGATGAGAAGATGGGATTGGAGTTGCATGTTACCGATATCGTCGATGATCATAGGACCAAGATGGCTGCAATGCGCTTGAAGCTTAGAAAGATTAGAAAATACGCCATTGATAAATAGGCTTGGTATCATTATGCCGTTGGATCAATTGTTACCTTAGTTCTGAATATGATCGCATTTGTTGTTGCATTGAAATGTTTTAAATAGTTTGAATGTATGGTTTAATTAGATGCTCTAGAGAGCTATATGTTGGTCAACGAGAACTATGTATCTACTTTGGTTTTAATGTGATGATGAACTTCTATTAATTTGGTCACTTCTGTATTCCTGATGTTCTGTAATGGTTTTTGACACACTTAATTATATATAATGCATGCAGATGAACCGACAATGGATGTACGGTAACAGACGCACCAACAAGTACATTAAGGGGGTGCATCATTTTCTCGAAGTGGCCGACGAAAACAAGCAGAATGGTTTTATATGTTGTCCATGCCCTACATGTGGGAATTTGAAGTCTTACTCTGACAAGAAAATCCTTCACATCCACCTGTTTGTGAAGGGTTTCATGCCACACTATAATGTTTGGACCAAGCACGAAGAAATAGGGGTTATGATGGAAGACGGCGAAGAAGAAGAGGATGATGACAACTATGTGCCCCCTGAATACGGTGATGCTGCAATCGGGGAAGCTGAAGATCTAGAGGAACCAGACATGTGCCCGATGATGATCTTTGTCGGGTCATTGTTGATGCAAAGAGACAGTGCGAAAGTGAAAAGGAGAAGCTGAAGTTTGATCACATGTTAGAGGATCACAAAAAAGGGTTGTACCTCAATTGTGAAGATGACAACACAAAGCTCGGTACCACACTAGAATTGCTGCAGTGAAAGGCAGAGAATGGTGTACCTGACAAAGAATTTGAGAAACTACTGAAAATATTGAAGAAGAAGCTTCCAAAGGATAACGAATTGCCCGACAGTACGTACGCAGCAAAGAAGGTTGTATGCCCTCTAGGATTGGAGGTCCAGAAGATACATGCATGCCCTAATGATTGCATCTTGTACCGTGGTGAGTACGAGGAACGGAACGCATGCCCGGTATGCAGCGCATTGCGCTATAAGATCAGAGGTGATGACCCTGGTGATGTTGAGGGCTAGCGCCCCAGGAAGAGGGTTGCTACCAAGGTGATGTGGTATGCTCCTATAATACCACAGTTGAAACATCTGTTCAGAAACAAAGAGCATGCCAAGAATATGCGATGGCATAGAGAGTACCGTAAGAAAGACGGGAAGTTGAGAGCACCCGCTTACGGGTCGCAGTGGAGAAAAATCAAGAGAAAGTACTGGAAGGAGTTTGCAGGTGACGCAAGGAATGTTTGGTTTGGTTTAAGCGCGGATGACATTAATCCTTTTAGGGAGCAGAGCAGCAATCACAGCATCCGGCCCGTGACTCTATGTATCTATAACCTTCCTCCTTGGTTGTGCATGAAGCGGAAGTTCATTATGATGCCAGTTCTCATCCAAGGCCCTAAGCAACCCGGCAACGACATTGATGTGTACCTAAGGCCATTAGTTGAAGAACTTTTATAGTTGTGGAATGAAAACGGTGTACGCGTGTGGGATGAGCACAAACAGGAGGATTTTGACCTGCATGTGTTGCTGTTTGTAACCATCAATGATTGGCCTGCTCTCAGTAAACTTTCAGGACAGACAAATAAGGGATACCACACATGCACGCACTGTTTAGATGACACCGAAAGTATATACCTGGACAATTGCAGGAAGAATGTGTACCTGGGGCATCGTCAATTTCTTCTGACCAACCATCAATGTCGAAAGAAAGGCAAGCATTTCAAAGGCGAGGCAGATCACCGGAAGAATCCGTACCGGTGATCACATACTTGCTATGGTCAATGATTTACAAGTAATCTTTGGAAAGGGTCCCGGCGGACTATCTATTCCGAATGACGCTAAGGGACGTGCACCCATGTGGAAGAGGAAATCTATATTTTGGGACCTACCCTACTGGAAAGACATAGAGGTCCGCTCTGCACAATACAAGAAATATGTCAACTAACGACCTTTTGTGAGTGACACTCGGAGAATTGGTCATAAATCTACGACCATTTGACCAATTGGTCGTAAGATGTCCAGAGAGGTCCAAACCCCAAAAACTAACGACCATTTTCATCAGAAAGGTCGTAACTTCCTTACTGGAAATGGTCATAAAGAGGATAGCCCTGTTCTGCTGCCTAATTTGTAGCTAATTACGACCAATATAGATGGTCATAGCCACGACTAGGTGCCACATCATCAGTTTTGCCTACGTGTCATGTCCATGTGTCAATTTTTGCCCTAGTTTGTGAAGCAACCTACTATTCTGTCATTCCAAAAAAAATCAAAAAATTCTCATAAATAGTTTGGATCATATATTGCTCAAATATGTGAAAACTCTTCCTTCCATAGTTCAAAAATAATTCAGCAATATTCATTTTCCTATTCTGTTCAGAATAGCACTTTGTGAAGGAAGTGCTATTTCCATTTTTTTGATTGCCCTCAAAATTGTTGGGCACTCTTTCCTATCCAAATCATTGCCTCATGAAAACTTTCGTAATCATTTGCCTAGTAAATCTTTCTCAGCAAATTTCCAAAGTTTGTGTTCAGCTCACAGCTTTGTGAAGGAAGTACTATCTAGGAATATTCTGATGAGTTGAATTTTTTACACATCTTCTATATGCCAAAACCATAGCTCTCCACAAAATTTCAGCCCCATGTAACAATCCATGTGAGCTCAGCATCCAATCTTTGTTTCTCGTAATATTTTCTGTTTGTGAAGCAACTACATTTTATATTGCTTTATAGTTGATGAAAAATTACCATGGAATAAAACTAACCATATAACATAACTCCACCAAATTTTAGCTCATTTAATTTGGCCAGTTTCCGTCAATATTTTTCCCAATATTCTGTTCAGTAGAGAGCATTGTGAAGGAAGTACAATTTTTATTTATCTAAATTTTATGAAATTTTTACAGTGCCTTAATATGCGCAAATTATCAACCTCCTTCAAATTTAAGCTCAATCTGATCATCTATGTGAGCCCAGTATCAATTACCATTTTCTGTCCAGATTGACACATTGTGAAGGAAGTGTCACTGTGGCATGTCCAAATGGTATAAATTTTTTACAGTGTTTTTATATGCCCAAATTAACATAATACACCAAATTTCAGCTCAATCCATTCAATCATTTGATCCCAGCTTCAACATCTATATTTCTGCACAGTGTGTTACTTTGCAAAGCAAGTGCCACCTAGGTTCATCCATTTGAGCTAAAATTTTGTCAAAAGAGTCTCCTTAGTAGATGATCATCCTCAGACAAAATTTAGGCCCATTGTCCATGTGCATTACCCGCACCGCTAATCGAACACTTGGCTGCTAATTCATGTTTGAGCTTAGTTTGGTCTCCTCGTGAGATTCTTCTATTGTATTCTTCTTCCTGACACCTACCAAGGGAGTCTCCAACCCACTAGACATGCCTATTCCACCCAGAATGCATGGCAACGCAACGGTCAGGCAGTGACCACGCGGCTGGCATGCAAGTTCACACGCTCTAGAGTTGGGGCCCTCGACCACCATCCAAACCTCGACGTCAAGCCACCGCACCATGTATTTATGATTAAATAGATACTTATGTACCTATAAATGATCTTTGGGAAAAATAAACAGCAAAGTATAATGCAGCTGCAGTTCAAATTTGACCCGCTTACTCCTGAATCGACGACAATTTGTCTTTTTCACGAGAGGTGGGTAAAAGCTTTTAACACCCAACCATTTTGTCAATTTTACATTAAATATGGCCTAATATTTTAGAAAAATGATTTGGACCAATTTTGAAACAAATATATGGTAGGTCCTTCACAAACAAACTCATTTTGGGCACTTGAAAAATGGAAAATGAATTTTTCATACAAGGAAAATGAAAACTTCCTTAATAAACATTGTTCGTCATTCCAATATGCACCCTTTTGCATAATATTAGATCGTTTCAAAAAACTATGCAATGGATGTGGCCATAAGATTGATCATTTGTCTTGAAAGCCATGAATCTTCACACATGATAGCTCATTTCTAAGAACACTTTTTAAAAATAATCACCGTATTACAAGTTTATTATTTTTCCTGGTAACTTGGTCACATATTATGACACAACGTGAAGGTTTTGCATTTTTTTGATTTTTTTAATATTTTCATGGCCATTTCAAAATGCGGTCAAAACGATGGGTATGACCGTTCCTAGCTAGTGGTAGAATCTTGGAACACTTTTGATGTTTCTATGATGAAATAGATACTTTTGTACGTATAAATGATTCTTGGGAAAAATAAAAAGCAAACAATGAGGAAGCTGCAGTTCAAATTTGACCCACTTCCAACTGATTCATCGAAAATTTGTCTTTTTGTCGAGAGGTGGATAAAAGCTTTTAACACCCAACCATTTTGTCAATTGTAAATTAAATATGACCTAGTATTTTATAAAAATGATTTGGTGCAATTTTTAAACACATATATGGTAGGTCATTCACAAAAAACTCATTCTGGACACTTGAAAAATGGAAAATGAGTTTTACATACAAGGAAAATGAAAACTTCCTTAATCAACGTTGTTTGCCATTCCAATACACACCCTTGTGCATAATATTAGATCATTTAAACAAACTATGCCATGATTTTGGCCATAAGATTGATCATTTGGCAAAACCATGAATCTTCACACATGATAGCCCATTTCTGAGAACACTTTTTAAAAATAATTGCCTTATTACAAGTTTATTATTTTTCCTCGAAAATTTGTCACATATAATGACACAATGCAAAGGTTTTCCATTTTTTTGATTTTTTTTGAATTTTTCATGGCCATTTCAAAATGCGGTCAAAACAGCGGGTATGACCGTTCCTAGCTAGTGGTTGAATCTTGGAAAAAATTTGATGTTTCTATGATTAAATAGATACTTTTGTACCTAAAAATCATTTTGGGGAAAAATAAAAAGCAAACTATGAGGCCGTTGCAGTTCAAATTTGACCCGCTTCCAACTGATTCGACAAAAAATTGTCTTTTTCACGAGAGGTGGATCAAAGCTTTTGACACCCAATAATTTGGTGACTTGTACATTAAATGTGGCCTAGTATGTTATAAAAATGAGTTGATCCAATTTTGCAACAAATATATGGTAGGTCCTTCACACAAAAACTCATTTTGGGCACTCGAAAAATGGAAAATGAATTTTCCGTCCAAAGAAAATGAAAACCTGTGTTAATAAAATTCAAATCCTCTAGTGGTGCACTGCTCAACTATCAGGTAACACATTGATTGACCATGGATCAATCTAGACATAGAAACTTCTGTACTTAGCGATTGACCATGGATCAATCCACACATCGAAATTCTAATTTTATTTTTAATCAATTACGACCAATTTTAAATGGTCCTAACGTCTAACATGCACACTGCATTTTGATTAGACCATAGCCATGTCACGCGGATCATGCATCGTATCCCCGTTTCCCCTCTCCCCACCCCCAAAACCCTAGCCTGCACCTTCTCCCCTCGTCCTCCCATCGCGCCGCCACCCACCCTGTCGCACCCATCTCCTCGACAGAATCGTTCCTCTCCCCCCACGAACCCCTCTCCCTCATCGCCGCCACCACCCATGCCGACCTATTCCGGCGAGCTCCGTCGATGAGAAGTTCTCCCCCGAGCTCCCCAAGCTCCACGCCTCCTTCCCCTCCGTCCAGAATCCACGCTCCCGCCCTCCATCGTCCCCTAGATGATCACCCCCACCAACTTCGACGGCGATAATGATCCTGGTCGATGGCGAACCCGTCCCCTGCTCCTCCCCCGCGGTTCGTACAAAACACCCGCATGCATGTGATCTCTCTTTCTCCTCTTTGTGGCGATCCTAAAGGCTCCCGGTTCCTGCAGGGGAGCAGCGAGAGCGAGCTTGTGGCGGCGCTCATGAGAAGCCCCGGGCTGCGCGTCGTCCTCCCCGACGCCACCATGCACGCACAACGGAGCGGGGGGCTGTCCAAAGCGTGTGATCCATTTCCTCGGCCCTCGCTTCTTCCTTCTCTCTCGGTGTGTGCTCCACTCTGCTGGCGGCCCGTCCCCCTCACCGGCGAGTTCTCGCCCTCCTCGGGGCCGCTCCCAGGTGAGCGAGGGAGACTGAACGGCCAGCCAACCAACAACGACCTAACCGCTTTTCTCCCCCGACGACGTGTCGCGGGTCTAGGCGCACGACAAGGAGGACTAATTTTTTTGTTTTTATTTGGCAGAGTGTTGCGACTTGCGAGCCATGGCCGGCGAGAAGAAGATGTTGGCTCGTCATCAAGGACTGCTGGCTCATCATCGCCGGCAAGGTGTGTTTTTCTACTCTAGCATCTACTACTTCTCATGCGAGTTTTGTAGCTGGTCTTCTTGTCCCCCCCCCCCCCCCCTCTTTGCCTGCAAAGCCTGTTAAGCACTTGAGCTAGATGCAACTCAGGGTGTCATCCGTTAGATAGTTCGAGTCCTGGAGGATAGATAATACTTCTAGATGCTAGGCTTCTTCACGGGGTGGAATTGAGTCTGTTGGGCTCGTAGAATTGAGTATTCTTGTTGAGCTTGCTCAAGTCAATTCCCCCTAAGCAGATCTGTTAAGCTACTGATACTTTGTCCACAGCGATGTTCTCTGGCAAGCCTGCTCATAGTCCTATATAACTATACATGTACGGTGGTGAAGGGGCCTTGGTCACAATTATCATGTACGGTGGTGTTTCTACCATATATAACTATACATATATATGAACTGTTTTATGGGTAGATGTGCACCCATGACCCACTGTGGATCCGCCCTTGTTGGCAGTCAGATCTTTTGTACATCTCTGCACAAAACACCCTAATCTCCTGTCTGGCACCTAATTGGTGTTAAAAGATGCCTCCATATCTTGTGCTTGACTGACTGATATGAGACAACATCAGAACATGGAGGTGTTATAACTCAGCTGTGATGCAGTACTAGTGTTCAAGTTATTTAGTGCACTGTTTTCCTGCTTCCCTACTATCAGTGATGCACAACAGTTTCATCTTTATTTTTCAGTCATACTCATGCACCTTCATGTGCATATGCTTACTTTGGGGTGACAGGGAGCCCATCTCCAATCACTACACAATGCTCCCACATATTTCTTTGCATATTGTTCATCACCCAACAGGCTACAACGGCCACACGTTGAGCCTTCTTTTACCTACCGCTTACTGCTCCGCTGTTGCAGGAACCAAGCCAAGCTCCAGCAGAACCTCATGTACCTCGCCGTCATGGCCGATAGCCAGCCTCCGCAGATGGCGTCGCTGTCTCAGGTGATTTCTCGTCGATGCTGGCCTCGTTGCGGTTCTTATTTTGCTGGAGTTGTTAGAGGTCTGAATGAACTTCTTGATCATTTTTGCATGGTTGCGCGCAATATCCGTCCAACCTGATGATGCAGTCTGGGCCATGGTACTTGCCGCAGCAGTCGGCGGAGATGATCGCTAGGAATTATCCATATGATGATGTGATCATTGTCTTTGCAACCTTTGCAGTAGGAAGTGTTTGCTTTTATTAGTGCTTCTGTTATGTTTCCTCCAGCGCACTATTTGTCTATTTAAACACTTGCATCAAAGTATTGTACTTTTCTCTAGACGCTGCAAAATAAGCTTTCAGATAAAGATATAACATATGAATTCAGATCTGACTTCCGTTTGAGAGAATATCTTAAAATAAATTGTTGTAGTCCCTGTTCTATATCATCAACTACAACATTAGTATTGCATATATATTTTACTAAATATATGACAAAATTGGAGCTTAATCTTCTTCCTGCATCTATGACAGAATTGGTGCTTAATCTGCTACTGATTTATATTCTGTGTTTGTTAACACCAAGTCTAGAACCGTTGCTTTGATTTTTCCTATTATTTAGCCTAGATTATTGAACTATTGGAATACTTTTACTTTGGTAATTCTGTGTCTCCTATTATGTATCCTAGCAGTATTGAACTATTGGAACAGTACTAAACTATTGGAATACTTTTACTTTGGATAGTAGTATTGAACTAACCTGTTACTTGAAAGCATTTACTCCGTGGCAATGCTTCATGGTAATTCTATGTCTTTATCCTCATTGTTTTGTTTTCTTGTTGGCAGATATTTTGCCTAACTTCAAGACGAGTGTTCTCCCTCTTATACAAGTGAAGCCAGGTTGAAGATATTCAAAGAAGGGATAACATATTTTTGTATAAAAATTTATGTATTGATAGCTGGGTTATCTGCATGATGTAAACTCTAGAATTTCATGTATCTTCTCTCTATTTCTGAATGAAATATTGTATATTTCTGAATCACAATTGTTTTGTTTTGTTTATAATAGTGATTATGTATGTGATTTGGAAACGTGTGAATTGGAACCTGGCTAATGGTACCCAGTTATGAAAATAATTTGAGCAGTTTTGAAATTTCTATCATGTGGGTCCAATATGTGTGAGACTATGATAAGTGGGACCAGATATAATGACCCAAACAATGTTAAAAGCCCACAGCCTAGAAAACAAAAAAGGCTGAAAAGTTGGGCCAGGCCCATGTAGCTAACAAAAATCAATAGAAAATATATATATTAAACGGGCTGAATTAATGGGCTCGACCCATCTAAAACACCGAACTGGACTGGGCTGATTCTAATCTACGACCAATTCATCTGGTCAAGATTTTGCCACTTCAGATTGCCACGTTGGATCCGACGTGGCCTGGGAAAACAACCAACGACCAAACTGATTGGTCGTAGAACCAACGACCTTTTGTTTGGTCATAAAATTCTACGACGATTCCAGCAAAAAGGTCGTTATAGTTCAGTAGAGACCCTCAGCTTTTGACCTTCTGTTTTTGGTCGTAAAAAGGTCGCAAATGGAAATCGATGACCATTCGGTGACCAATATTGAAGGCCGTCAGTTGACATATTTCTTGTAGTGGCAATCGACGTGATGCACGTGAAGAAGAATCTTTGCGTGAATCTGCTAGGCTTCTTGGGCATGTATGGGAAGACAAAAGATACACCGGAGGCACGGGAGGACCAGCAACGTGTTCACGAAAAAGACGACATGCTTCCAAAGTAGTATGAAGGTCCTGCCAGCTACGCTCTTACCAAAGAAGAGAAGGAAATCTTCTTTGAATGCCTTCTCAATATGAAGGTCCCGTCTGGCTTCTCATCGAATATAAAGGGAATAATATTTAAGGCAGAGAAAAAGTTCCAGAACCTAAAGTCTCATGACTGCCACGTGATTATGACGCAACTGCTTCCGGTTGCATTGAGGGGGCTTCTATCGGAAAACGTTCGATTAGCCATTGTGAAGCTATGTGCATTTCTCAATGCAATCTCTCAAAAGGTGACCGATCCAAAAATCCTACCAAGGTTAAGGAGTGATGTGGCGCAATGTCTTGTTAGTTTCGAGATGGTGTTCCCACCATCCTTCTTCAATATCATGACGTACGTCCTAGTTCATCTAGTCGACAAGATTGTCGTTCTCGGCCCTGTATTTCTACACAATATGTTCCCCTTTGAGAGGTTCATGGGAGTCCTAAAGAAATATGTCCGTAACTGCGCTAGGCCAGAAGGAAGCATCTCCATGGTCCATCAAACAGAGGATGTCATTGGGTTTTGTGTTGACTTCATTCCTGACCTTAAGAAGATTGGTCTCCCTCAATCGCGGTATGAGGGGAGACTAACCAAAAAAGGCACGCTAGGAGCGAAGTCAATAATATGTGGGGACGGACATTCTTGGTCTCAGGAACACTACACAGTTCTACAAAATTCTACCTCGGTAACCCCGTATGTAGATGAACACAAGAACATTTTTCGCTCCAAACACCCAGAGAAGTGTGACGACTGGATTACACGTGAACACATCAAGACTTTCGGCAGTTGATTGCAAACACGTCTCAAGTCTGATGAGCTATACTCGTTGGCCAGGAGACCATCTTTGACGGTATTGACTTATAGAGGGTACGAGATAAATGGGAATACATTTTACACGATCGCTCAAAATCAAAGGAGCACCAACAAAAACAGCGGTGTCCGCTTTGATGCAACAGCGACCAATGGGAAGGTCGACACATATTATGCTTACATACAGGAGATATGGGAACTTGACCATGGACATGATTTGAAGGTCCCTTTGTTTTGATGCAAATGGGTCAATCTTACAAGAGGCGGGGTACAGGTAGACCCGCATTACGGAATGACAATAGTGCATCTCAACAATCTTGGGTACACAGACGAACCATTCGTCCTAGCCAATGATGTGGCGCAGGTTTTCTATGTTAACGACATGTCTACCAAACCGAGAAAAAGAAAAGATAAGAAAGCGAATACATCATACGATGAGCCAAAGCATCACAAAGTTCTTTCAGGCAAAAGAGACATCATGGGATTGGAGGGCAAGACAGACATGTCTGAAGACTATGAAAAGTTTCACGAAATTCCTCTCTTCAAAGTCAAGGCTGACCCAAGCACCCTGTTAAACAATGAAGATTATCCATGGTTACGACGCAATAAGCAAAGGACACAAGTGGAGAAAGAGTAAAGACTTTCTCTCCACAACTATTATGATGATGCCTTTGATCTAGAATATCACTGCAGTTACATGTGAAGAAATGAAATGCCTTTTGTAACAGATGAGTTTCTGTCTGAAACCTGATACTTCGAGAGAGACTGTTCGTTTTGTACACGAAGTGCATCCAGCTTTTGCCGTAACCCTCTCAAATTTTTAACACATGCTATGTGGGTGAAATGATGATACCATGCCAACTTTCAACCTTTTCAGAGTTCATTTGTTGTACTTTTCAATTTCAGTACCATTTAGCTCAAAAAAATCAATAATTGCATGAAAATAAACAAATGAAGTCAGAAAGGGTTGAAAATTGATGACGTGGCTTTGAATGGTGCATTTTGAACATACAAAAAGCCTGGAGTTCAAATAAGTTCAAGAGAATGAAATGCCTTTTGTAACAGATGAGTTTCCGTCCGAAAACCTGATACTTCAAAAGAGACTGTCTGTTTTGTACACGAAGTGCATCCAGCTTTTCCCGTAACTCTCTCAACTTTTTAGCACATGCTATGTGGGTGAAATGATGATACCATGCCAACTTTCAACCTTTTCAGAGTTCATTTGTAGTGCTTTTCAACTTTAATAGCAAACTAAAATAACAAAATATGTTTTTGATTTAAACAACCACTTAAAATAAGGTAAAAATTACCAAATTGAATATAATGTTAAAACAAAGTAATATTAAATAGCCGGAAAAAAGAATCACTCAAAAATCTATTTTTATAGTAAAGTTATTCACAAACTAGTGATTCACACAAATTTCAAGGAATTCAAATTTAAACTATTCAAATTTGAAAACTAATAGCACTAACAGAAAGTTTATAATTTTTAGGTTCTATTTTTATAGTAAAGTTATTCTTATATAGAAGTACTTACAACTAAGTGTTTTCTTATATACAGAGAGCATTGGTCCCAGCCCGGTTCGTGCCACCAACCGGGACGAAAGGTGGGTGCTTTCCCGCCCTTTGGGCTGTTGAAAACAGGGCTTTGGTCCCGGTTGGTGGCACGCACCGAGACCAAAGGTGGGTATTGGTCCCGGTTGGTGACATCAACCGGGACCAATGCTCTCTGTATATAAGAAAACACTTAGCAGTTTTCGACTCATCCGCTCCCCCGAAGGCTAGATCCGTACCAACGCCGTTAGGCTGCCCAAATCTCTTGCACTCTCCGTCGCCGTCGCCACCGCCGGTCGCCATCCCCGACCTCGCTCCGGCCGCCTCACCCCGCTCAGCCTGCTCCGGCCGCCCCGCCCCGCTCACCCCGCTCCGGCCGCCCCGCCCCGTGCCACCCCGCCCCGCCCCGCGCCACCCCGCTCCAGCCACGGCTCCGCCCCGCTCCGGCCACATCCCCCTCCCCTATAGTGAGGATGATTTTTTGTTTTTATGATTTTTTTTTCATATTTATGTGTATGATGTTTTTTATATGTGAGTTCATATATATGTGTATGTATGTGTTCATATATGTGTATGTGTATGTATGTGTTCATATATGTGTTCGTGTATGTATGTTGTCGTATGTATGTGTCCATATATGTGCGTTTTATTATATTAGCTCTCATTAATTACATGTTATTCATAGAAATTGTCGTATCCCGTATCGCCGTATCGATGTTGCCGTATCGGTGCTCCGTAGGTTACCGCCGCCGCGGGATGATATGTCCGGCCGGCATTTTTTTTGTTCATATAGAAAACTCCGATAATTTCGACATGAGGGGGGACGCCGATCAACCCCTTCTCGCCCGACCAACTCTCGAGTCTGCCTAAACCGAGATATCCCTAGAAGCGTCGATGCCACCCAATATCCCTAGAAGCGTTGTCGAGGCCACCCCAAATCGTAGAAGCATCGAGACCACTAATATGATCCCTTGTCTATGTTTGACACTAATTAATATACCCATCTCTCATGTTTGTATATTTATTGTCATGTTGTAATATTTGCAGAAACCATGGATCCAACCATGAACAGAGACTTTCAAGCAGAAGCGTTGTTGGGGGACATGATCCATGGCGGCAATTTTTTATCGTTAATCAATTTTGACACAGAAGAGCTAGGACATGATGATGACAGATCCGGTCCCCGAATGCTGGAGGAAGAAGGCCGAGAACATGTGATGGCTCTGGTGACCGAGAGCTAGAGGAAGAAGGAGACCATGATGACGGCTCCGGTGACCGAACGGAGGAAGCTGTTGCAAAGTCGTCCGGCGAGGTATATATATTAATTAAGCATGTGCTGACTAATTGATGCATTAATTGTTTTGGTATGTACATATATTAACTCAGCTTGTTTCTTCTTTTATAGCCTTCCGGATCGACCGAAACTTCGGTAACGAGAGGAGGCCCGAAGAAAAGGTTGCGCGCTTATGAAAAGTTCATGATCACCTTAATCACGAACGATGGCCAACCGATTGAACCGAAGAAGACCAAGGATGCATTTTGTGCTTAGTGTGGAGCTATTGTCAGGGACAACACCCCGATCACCATCCAACAATGGAATGAGCCGGCTAAGAACGCTAAGAACTACGACCCTCAAGTTTCTTATGTCACCGATAGACAAAAATAAGATCTTTGGAAGGACCTGAAGGCAAATTTCGCCCTACCGCCAGAGGAGGATGAGAGTAATCCAATTATAAAGCCACTGGTCAGGTCGTGTGCTCTTAAGAAGATGGTAGATCTTTTCAGGAGGTGGAAGAATGAGTTGAAAGCTAAATTTGTCGACCAAGAGAAGACTCCAGTATTCGTCGGCCGATATGCGGGGATAAGAGATCAATGAGACGCGTTCGTGGCCTACAAGACTTCTGAAAAGAGTAAGAAAATGTCAGCGATAAATAAGAAAAATGCTGAGAAGAAGGAGTTTCACCATCGGACGGGGTCAGGTGGCTACCTTAGAGCCCGCCCGTTGTGGGCCAAATGGGAGGATGTCGTGCGAGCTAAAGGGGTCGAACCAGAGATAGCAAACCGGCCAGACCGTTCAAGGACTTGGTTCTTCAGGGTTGGGGGAACTTTGGACCCTGAAATAGGGAAGTGTATTTGGATGGACAAGCAACTTGCAATACCCGTCAGGAAGCTTTAGCAAGTTATCAAGGAAGCGCTGGAAGGGAGGTTCATTCCCAACAGAGAGAAGGACGAGCTGACTGAGGCCCTCGGGAATCCTGAGCACCCTGGACGAACACGGGGCACGCCAGGCTCCGTTCCGTGGAAGCATGGGTTTCCCGGCGCATGCGGTTACAAAAGCCGGGAGAGGAAGAGGAAACAGGAGCTGAGCGTTGTGCAACAGCTCAATGCAAGAGTACGAAGGCTAGAGGAAGAAGTTATGAGCCGGCGAGCTCCCAACCAGCAACTTGATCAGGGGCACGAAGCTACCCCAGAAGCTACCCCGCCATCTCAGCGGAGAAGCAGCATGGCTTCCACGAAGCTCCTTCAACAGCCTGACTTCACGGCTCCTAGCTACCCCGTGGATGCTATCACAGATGGCCAACATTGCGAGCTTATGACAAAATGCGTTAACCTCACCTTCAAGGCGGCTAACAACTTTGTTGCACCTCCTCGAACCGACTGAACTTTTCACCACGGTCAGATTCCACATGACTATGTTGTTGTTCAAGTGGATGAAATAATGGGGGGATTTGAGGAGCTCCAGCTTGACCACCCCACAGGTGAAGGGGAGACTCAGCTGAGATTTGCTCTGAGGAGTACATGTCTATGGCGGAAGGAGCACATCAAGCTTCCAAACTTGACGCCTCCGCCTCCTCCTCCTCCTCCTCCGACAAGTGATGAAGCCACTCATCCTCCTCCTCCTCCAGTGAGGGAGCAAGGCACTCCGCCTCCTCCTTCGCCTCGTCCGGCGAGTGATGAAGGCACTCATCCTCCTCCTCCTCCGGCGAGGGAGCAAGGCACTCTGCCTCCTCCTTCGCCTCGTCCGGCGCGTGACGTCGATGATCAAGGCACTTCACCTCCTCTGGCGCGTTCGAGCAGTCCGCCTCCTCAGTGGCGGCGGGAGATAGTCGCCGCCGCTCCTCCTCCTCCGCCTCCTCCTCCTCCGACGCGTCGGAGCACTCCGCCTCCTCCTCCGCCTCGTAAGCAACGACTGAAGAGAGACGCCGTCGCTCCGGTTGCTAGCAGTACAGCCAGCGGCGGGAGGCCATACGAATACGGTCCTAAGTCTCTCAAGCCATTGGAAAAGTTGCCATATGAGAGGACCGCGGAGGAAACCGCGAAGATATCTCAAAACCAAGTGATGGCCCATTTTGCAAAGAAAGCTCCACCTCCGAAGCAAACCGTAGATCCGGTGGCAGCGAAGCGCACTGTCAAGGCCCTAAAGCGACCACCACCGCCACCGCTGGATACCAACTATGTCTGTGCTACTAAAAAGGCATATCAAAATGCGGTGCATACGGGAACTACTTCCAGTGCTGAGAGGTTAGCAAAACGAAGAAGTGGGAAAAATTCCCCAGCTCGGCGAACAGGCTAACCAATCGTGCCCCTCACTGAAGGTGTCTACCGATATCGCCGCTGATCATCCGAGATGGTGCTCGGTACCAAACCTGGTGATTACCTGAGCGATGATGTAGTGTTTCAGCCGTTGGAGGCGGACGATTTCAAATACCGATATGGGAAGCCTCTCGTCAAAGATGGAAATCCTCCTCTAGGAATGATGATGAGGCAATTATATGATTGGTACATGAAAACCTGCAGCGAGTCTGGGTTAGATTGTTTGACGATGAGTATTAAAGAGAAGCACGACTTCCATGGCCAGGAGGTGATTAATGTTGAATTTCAAGAGCTTTTCCAGTTCTACAATCAAAAGGACATCGACATACAAATCATGACTTGCTACTATCTGTAAGTACTTCTGTAATTAAGTCTCTATATATAGCTCACCTCTTTCATTGCATGTGTGTGTGTGTATATATATAAAATTATCCTCATCACTATATTATGCAGATTGAAGATCGTCGAATGCAGAAAAGCAGAAATGTATGACATTGGGTTCATTAACCCAAATATCATACATGAAGTGACGGTTCAACTATTTTCCGAATAAACCGAGGATAACTTGCTACAATCGATGATTAAAAATCAAAACAAAGACAAAATACTCTTTCCTTACAACTTCAAGTGAGTGTTACTGTCTTGTGCATATTCGGTTTCTCCCTTATTACTAGAGGGTTTAGTAATATAATTGATGAGCTATGCATGTGTGCACAGCCACCACTTTATTCTACTAGAGATTAAGCTTGAGCGGGGAGTAGTAACCGTCTTCGACTCGAGACGAAATAAACCCCAGTTGTATGCGAACCTGACTGAAATGCTCTAGAGGTAAGTTCAATCAATCATTATCGCACCATATCGGCAAATTTGTTCATTTCCTGATATATATCAGGTAATTATTTTCTTTGTCTCGCAGGGTTTGGAAAGATTTCACCAAAATTGCTAGGGGACTGCCTACCCAGCTGCAATTTAGACACCCGAATGTAAGTAATATATACTACCTAGTTCCGTCCATGTCCCATTGATTCTAGCTAGTTTCATCAACATATAACATTTAGCATGCTTGCTTATCAGTTTGATTGACCTCTATTACTCGTATAGTGCTCGTTGCAGGAACAAGGGACTAGTTTTTGTGGATACTACGTTTGCGAGTTCATCTACAACGCGATGAATCCTAATAAGCGGGGCTACACTGAAAAAGAATATGAAGTGCGTAAGCAAAAATATTTTTCACAATTTTAATTTATTACCATCATTTGTGTTATGTTTCATTCATATACATGTATTGACCATGCATCTTCTTCAATTTAGATGTGACGGATGCAAGGATGAACTCCTATCACAAGATCGTATACGAGCAACTCAAGAGGAATTGGCGGGATTCTTTATTGACCACGTCATCAATAAAGCCGGAGAATACCATTTGGAACTTGACATTAGATGTTAGAGATTGTAACATAGGATAGATATACGAAAACTTGTTGTTTGACCAATCTCTCGGAGAAGGAGGAGGTCGATCACTTATCTCTGTATATGTTCATGATGCTCTTGTGTACTTAATGGTTTCCTTCATTTGCTTACTAACTAGCGTATCGCAAGTTCTCTCTATACGTATAGTACGTAGCGTCGCGACAAAGCACGGAGATAAGAGAGGTCACTTCTCTCTATTAGCTAGCTAACAAAATATATGAAACCCCTAAATTAACCCTCCAAAACCCTCAACCCCCCCCCCCTTTCTCTTTCAAAAAAAATAGCTCCTGAGCTGCTGACGCGTGGACGCTCTTTGGTCCCGGTTGGTGTTACCAACCGGGACCAAAGGCCCTCTTGCATGGGTCGGCGGAGTGGCCACGTGTAGCCCCATCTGTCACGGTTCGTAAGCGAACCGGGACTAAAGTTCACAGGCTTTAGCCCCGACCTTTTAGTCCCGGGTCCGAAACCGGGACAGATGGGCCTTTGGAACCGGGACAAATGGGCCTTTTTCCACTAGTGCTACCACTATATGGTGGTACTAAGTGCCAAGTTTTATTTCTCATAAGTGCATCATACTCACTATCCATGGCTTCTTTCCAATCTTTGTGATCTAGAGCATCAGATAAATTAATTGGTTCACCGGTAGTAGTAAGAAAGGCAATGTTTTTTCTGTCACACCTTATTGTACCATCTGTGTATTCCTTCTCCTTGACAATACCTAACTGAGAACTTGTATGCCGGAGAGAAGCTATAGGAGCTGGACGTTGAGGTATTAGTTGTGTAGCATTCTGTGCAACAAAGGAAGACGACGCAAAAGATCCGGGCACCCGATTCACCTGGTCAGAGATCGCCCTCTGGATTTCCCGTCCAGCGGAGGCGCACCGCATGTCACCCTCCGGATCCGTGCGAGTGGACGCGCGCGTCGAGACAGCCGGGCTAGACCCAGCCGTTGTCGCCTGGTCGGCCACCACCTGGCCCGTGGACTCGTGGCGAGAGGATAGTCGCCCCCGCCCGCGCCTAGGCTGGTGGAATCTGTGTTGTCGACCACCGGGTCGCGAGCCACCCGCAAAGGGGAAAGATCCCCCTGGGATCGCGTGCCAATGATTGCGCTGGTGTGAGGATTCTCCTCGGATCGCACGCTAGATCGCCTGCTGGCGGGATCCTCCTCGGGGCAAGCGCCTGTTGTGTTGGCTGCATCTTCACACATAAAATCATGGGCCAAATCTGCACATGAATTTGTAGAAATACAATTTTCCATGGATTTATTCACATGATCAGCTTTAGATAATTCACCTCCGTGATCAGAAATTGTGTCATAGTCCGGGAGAAGTGCTATTTCAGCACGAAGAAGGGCTCCTGCATTGGGATGAATTTTGGCAAACGGAAAGAGAGTTTCATCAAAAACAACATCTCGAGAGATATAGATACATTCAGATGCAATTTCTAGGCACTTTTAGCCCTTATGAAGATTGCTATAGCCAGGAAAAACACATTGAGTGGACCGAAACTCAAGCTTATGATGATTGTATGGACGTAAACTGGGGTACCATGCACACCCAAAGATTTTGAGAGAGTTGTAGTCAGGTTTTTGATGGTATAGACATTCCAACGGAGTGGAGTTGCCAATGACTTTACTAGGAAGTCGATTAATGAGATATGTTGCTGTAATAAATGCTTCATCCCAATACTTGAGAGGCACTGATGCATGAGCTAATAATGAGAGGACAACTTCAACAATGTGACGATGTTTTCGTTCGACAGAGCCGTTTTGTTGATGAGCATGTGGGCAAGAAACATGATGTTGAATGCCTATGCTACGAAAGAAAGAGTTGAGTTTTTCATACTCCCCTCTCCAGTCACTTTGTACTGTAAGGATTTTCCTGTTAAAGTGCCTTTCAACAAGTTTCTGAAACTCTTGGAAAATGGAGAAAACTTTAGATTTATATTTGAGCAAATAAATCCAAGTGAACTTGCTATAGTCATCAATTAAACTAACATAATTTTTTTCTTCCAAAAGAATCTCTGGCATGACCCCATAAATCATTGAAAATAAGCTCTAAAGGATCATGAGACACACTATCTGACTTGGGATAAGGAAGTTGATGACTTTTGGCACATTGACAAGCCTCACAAACTGACTCACTAATTTGACTATGTGACAATGAAAGTTTTTCTTTATTGACTACTTGTTTAACTATGATCGATGACGAATGTCCTAATATTTGATGGCACCTTGCCAAAGAGGGTTTGATGGCGGAATAAACTTGACGAAGCTTGCGACTAAGTGCTCCGGATGTGATGGGGTAGAGCCCTCCAATGCATCTACCGCGATGAAGAAGTTCCCTCGTTGCCTGATCTTTTATAAGAAAATAACGAGGGTGAGTTTCAAAGAAGACATTATTATCAGTGGCTAGACGAGACATAGATGCAAGGTTTTTATCGGCTTGTGGAACATGAAGGACATCTTTAAGGACTAGATCACGTTTGAGAGTAGGGGAATTAATGGAAGCTTGACCAATGTGACAAATATCCATACCTCCACCGCTTGCCGTGTGAATTTGGTCATTGCCGATGTATCTCTCACGAACAGAAAGTTGCTCTAGTTCGCTTGTGACATGGTCTATTGCACCCGAGTCAACGTACCAGACTCCATCTCCTCCTTCTTCACGAACAGCTGCAGCAACGTGACGAGCGTCGAGGACGTAGTCTTCTTCATAGCGGTGCCAGCAGTCCATGACCCCATGGCCTGGCTTCTTGCATAGCTGGCAGCAAGGACGTCGAGACGAAGAAGTGCGGTGACTGTTGTTGTTGTTGAAGCCGCCACCTCCCGGTGTTGCCGCCGTAGCCGCCACCACCAGAATGACCGCCCTCGCCCTGGTTGTTGCCACGGCCACGACTGCCACTGTTGGTGTTGCGGTTCTGCCCCTGGTGACCGCGCCCACGGCCGCGCCCACAGGAAGCGGAGGACTGCCTGATATTGTTGCCGTGGAGTAGGGTCAGGTGAGCGTCAAAGCTCAAGAGCTGGCTGTACAACTCCTGAACCGAGACTGGCTCAACCCTAGCAGCCAAGGCGGACACAACTGTATTGTACTCCAGATCGAGTCCAGCCAAGATTTTGGAGACGATCTCGGCGTTAGGAAGAGGAGCTCTAGTGCAGCATGCGACTTCATCTGTAAGAGTCTTGATTTTTCCAAGATATTCATCCATGGTCATGTTACCTTTTTGCAGATTCGTGAGCTCGATGCGGGTGTTATGACCTGGCTTGGCTTTGGGCAGCAAACATGGCGTGGATGGCGCTCCACACCTTTGGCGGCATCTGAAGCATGGCGACTTGTGCAACGATATCACGGGAGAGAGATCCCATCAGATACCCTTGGAGTTGTTGCTGCTGTGCATACCAGAGGGACCATGCGAAGTTGACGATATGTTCTTCTTTTCCGTCCTTGGTGATGGTGAGGGTGGCCGGCGATACCGGACTCTTCCCGTCGAGATGGTGCTCCATCTGTGCACCTCTGATCTGAGGAAGCACAACGGCCTTCCATAGGAGGAAGTTTCCCCTCGTCAGCTTCTCCTGAGGAGGCGCTCCGAGAGAGGCAGTGTTGCTGCTGGATGATGATGCGAAGGTGGAGGATGCGGTGGTGGTTACTGCGCTCATGGTGGAAGATAGGGCTGCAGAAGAAGACATGATCTCGGCTGCGGGAGAGGTAGCTAGATGCGATCTTCGATCTATGAGAAAGATGCTCTGGTTACCATGTAAATTAGGTTGGAAGCGTTGAACCCTTTTGTCTCGGGCCGCATGTGTATATATTGGTGAAACCTTGGCATACAAGCAAGAGATCGATGATCTCAGGAAGAGTTCGATTATAGAGGAGATTCGAGAGAGAGGAGAAGAGATAGAATAGGCTACAAGTTTAAACAGATATCCTATCCTATACATATTCTAACAGAACGCTCTGTGCTCATTTGTTCGGGGGGTTCCGGGACGAAACTGCTACCAGTGACTACAGAAGTGCGGGCTCAAACAGGGTTGGAATCGTTTACTAGGCTGGTATGCCTCGAGCTGGATGTGCTCTGCTCTGGGTGACATCTTGAATGCAAGTGCTTGGCCATTGTCTACCTTTGTTGTGTTCCTTGTAACCAACTGTTCATCTTAAAATGAGAAGCCTGATTTATATAACTGCCTTTTTCCTTCTATCTTGAACAGGACCCTGACCTGATGGCAGCATTTAGTGACCGAAAGGTTATGACAGCCTTGAAGATGGTACAGTTTTCCACACAAATAGTTCCCTGAGTCCTGTTGGAATATATGGAGATTAACCAGGGATTAATGTCTTATATGGGCCTAAGCCCATGTATAATCCAACAAGTCCCCGGCCATTTACTCTATAGTACAGTTCCCTGTTTTAATTGATCTTACTTATTGGTCAAGTCCTGCTGCTGAAAAATTTGTTGAGTGAATGTAAATTTTCCCTTAATAGTACTAGTATTCATACGTGCCACATACTCCCTTCGTTCCTAAATATAAGTCTTTTAAGAGGTTTCATTAGGAGACTATATACGGATGTATGTAGACATATTTTAGAGTATAAATTCACTCATTTTGTTCCGTATGTAGCCCCTTATTGACATATCTAAAAAGACTTATATTTGGAAACGGAGGGAGTATTTGGTTGCTCCAACTCCAGTGTCCCCATTTCCTTGATATTTGGAGGGGATCAATCAGAACATGTCACCAGCCACATCGATGGGACATAGTAAGTACCGTCAGAATTAGTTAGGCATCAAAGTAGAACATATATTAACAGCCATGTTGTTGCAGCGGATACATGCATGTCGCCTGAATATGCCATGCATGGTCAATACTCGGCAAAGTCGGACGCATTCAGCTTCGGTGTTTTGGTTTTGAAGAAGAAATGCGTCCGAGATCAGAACCAATGCCTGGTTCTGAAGTTGAGAAATGCTTTGGTGTTTTGGTTTTGTGGGTACGTATGAAGAAAAAATGCACTCTCGTAAACCTTGTAAGCACTTCAGAACCAATGCCGGTAAACTTTGTGCATGCGGCTGAATCCCTGACATAATAACTGAACAATCCTTCTTTTGCAGGTATGGGAGCACTGGACCAGGGGAAATGTCATCGAGTTGATCGATCCACTCCTTAGCGACCATCCTTCTTTTCACGTTGACCACGTCCTGAAGTGCATCCAAATCGGGTTGCTGTGTGTGCAGAACAGGCCTGAAGATTTCCGTTATGACTATAAGAGCAACTCCAACACGACGACCCATTTCGTTCGTTCGCGTCTGTTTAGATCGCCGCGGCTGGAAACAGACGCCCAACGCGTCGATCCATTCTCAAATCGCGTCTGCTTTGTGTCCGCGCCGATCATTTCAGGCCTAAATTTGGGCCGGATTTGCGTCGCCGCGGACACCGAGCGGACGCGCCACGCGTTTCCCTCGTGTGCGCCTCGGCCCCATTCGTCGGCCGGCCAACTGTCCCCGGTCGTATTAAATGCGACCAGCTACCTACGGGGCCCGCCTGGCAGTGGGTGGAAGGTGACCGTGGGCCACCAGCCAGCGCAACCATCCGCCATGGGCTTCTTCAGCAAGGGCAAGGGCAAGCTCACCCCGGGCGCAAGCTCGTCCCGGACGACGGCGCCACCTCGCCGCGGTACGCCGCCACCGTGGGAGCGCGTGTACATACCAGTCCACCAAGCTCGGTGGCACTGGCAGTATATGCAAGCTCTGCCTTACCCAGATGTCAACCTCCCCCATGGTTGGCATCTGGACCCCGACAACATACCCATCCCAGCAGTGTCGCGGTCTGCGTGCGTGCACGCGGAGGAGGTCCGCCGGCAGCGTGAGCTCCTCACTGCGGAGCAGCGACGCCACACCATGTATGCGGCCGACTCCCATAACTGGGAGGTTTGGTTTGCCTTGGAGCACGAGCGGGAGCGCCTCCAAGGCGTCCAGTTCGATCCATCCATCCCTCCACCGCCCACTGAAGTGAAGCCAGAGGAGCAGGAGCAGGAGGCCGCCTACCAGGCCGCCCTCGAGGAGGCAACGGCCTACGCCATTGAGGAGAGCAGGCGCGAGGAGGAGGCGCGCTGGGTAGGCCTCGATGAAGCCCTCGCGCTGTCCGCGATGGGCGACTGCGTTGTGCCTCCTCCTCCTCCAGCTCCGTTGGCCGCTCTGGCGATCCACGAGCCCAAGGTTGAGGCCGAGGAGCGCTAGCCAAAGAGCTACAAGTGGACCGGCCAGCTCCGGAAGTGGGTGTCCGCGCCTCCCGTCTGGTTTATGTGCACGCCGGAGCAAGAGCAAGCGTATCTCCTGCACCACAGGTCGCTGGCTCTGACGAGGGAGGGAGCCAAGGCCGCGGAGCAGATGGAGCTGGAGTGCAGGTGGGCGGCGAAGGAGGAGGCGGAGCGTCGGGAGCGGGATGAGGAGGAGCGAGCCCGTCAGCCTGCGCTGCCGGGGCAGGACGCTGCGCGGGCGTGGGAGGCTGCGTTCCCTGGGGCTGGATCGGTGCCAGAGCTCATCGACCTCATCCCCGACGACGACGACGAGGACGGTGATGCGTAGGGCCGGCGCCAGATGCGGACCAGGACCGGCCGCGTTTTTTATTTATGTTTAATTAAGTTTTATGTGGACTTGGGCCGGCTTTGACCGGCCTTTAATCTTTAATTATGTTTTAATATCGTTGTTTGGGCATTTTGTTTTTTTAATTCGCGCTGACAAGTGGGGCCGAGACAGACACGATTTGCGTTCGAGTCTGCGTTGGACGGACTAGCCGACCCATTTGAAAAAAAAGACACCGGTGTCCGCTCGGTCGACCCAAGCAGACAAAAAACGAACAAATCGCGCGTTCGTTTGGGTCGTCGTGTTGGAGTTGCTCTAATGGAAAGGGAAGAAGCCCGGTTCGAAAAACAAAACAGTCCTAAAGATTTCCGTTATGTCTATAATGAAAAGAGGAGAAGCCCGGTTAGGAAAAAAAAAGGACAGGCCTGAAGATAGGCCGACGATGTCGTCGGTGAATGTCATGCTTAGCGGCCAGAGTGTTCGCCTCCCTTCTGTTTGCATTTGAGGACGTAGTGATAATAATTCAAAACTGGCGTCCTCAAATGGAATGACCATCACAAAGCTCGAGCCAAGATGAGCCTTTGAAACCGTCGCTGAACAAGATTCACTAGTCTCACTTCACTGTCTTTTTAGAGTCTGGTTTGAAGTATGTGTCGTTGCTATGATGAAAAGTCTTTAGGTGAAGGGGAAAGGTCATCTTCAGTGTCAGTTTTGCTGTGAGGTGGGGTTATGATATTGCTGCTGAAAAAAATGTTGGCGGTATTCACTTTGGATTGATGGGAACTTGAACGACATGCTCTCAAAAGGAGCCTTTTTGCCTACCCGAACACCCCACATTGAACATGGCGTTTTTTCTACACAAATACAAAAAACAAATGTTCCAGGAAATTCAGAAAAAATGCTTTAAATAACCTTTTCTTATTTTCACAATTTTTTGGACTTCCAATTTTCTTAGTCTTTTCTAAAAAAATACCTTGTTCTAAATTTTGGTCGCTCTTTAAAAAAATGTTTGGGTTTTGACATTCCGAGCAATTTTCAAAGATACAAACATTTTGTTTGAAATTTTGCACGATTTTTTAAAATGCAAAAAATTCTATTTAATGATTTTTTTAAACAGTGGTCGTTTTTTGAAAACTTTGAACAATTTTTTATAAGGGTGGGCATTTGTTTTGAAAAATAACAGAAAAGGAAGAACGAAAAGATGTGAAAGAAACAAAAAAACAAACAGTAAACCGGGCGTTGATATATTTTTATTTCTTTTTTTCAAATTTCTTTTTATTTTTTAACAGATGTTCAGAAATTTCAGAAATGTTCTCGTTACAAAAATGTTTACTTTTCTCAAAAAGAAACATACATTCGAAATGCAAAAAAAAAAGTTATCTTTGGCGACCTATATGTTCATATAAAGTGTGCTCCAATTATGACTAACAAATCAGATCTGCTAACAACAGTGGCTAATGGCGTTCTGCACTCATTTTAGTTATGCGATATTGGTGTTTAAGTTTTGCGGCTTTCTTTAGTCTCCTGTAGACTAACAAATCAGATGTGCTGCAGTTGTCATCTGGTTCTAGTGGCTAGCAACGTGAGATTCTAAAATATCCCCCTTTATATATTTCTATTTGAACTAAATAAAAATATCGCATTTGAACCAAACCATGCATCTTTTATTTACTTAAAACATCATAACACAACATTAGTAAAAATCATTGCAAACGCCACACTAAAATTCTTATATGTATCTATGTGAATGTGAATATATAATATGTATGAATACATATGTATTGTGTTGGTGCTTATAATGTAGGAGTACTCTACTCATTATGGTAATGCACGGTGCACCATCTTACTATTTAATTAACTTCCACTAGGTTTAGGTTGGCTGCCACCGGCGCCTCTCCAATATTGGCCTCCTTCTGTTCACTCTGCTCCTTCTTCAGGACCTTGGGCTCCTCCTCGCCGGCGACCGGCGGCTTCATGGCCTCCACCTTCTCCTCTTGAGCGGTGACCGGCGGCTTCATGGCATCCACTTTCTCCTCTCGATCGGCGACCGGCGGCTTCATGGCCTCCATCTTCTCCTCTTGAGTGGCGACAGGCGGCTTCTTAACCTCCTCCTCCTGTTGATCATTGCTCTTCTTGAGGACCTTGCGCTCGAGGTGCTGCCTGAAGGTGCGCGGCTCGAAGCGCGGCGTCTCGGCGCCGTCCGCAAGGAGCTCCGGCAGCGGGCGCAGCAGCACGGAGTCGGGCGGCGGCTCAGCGAACACGACCCAGGAGACGCGCACGGCCTGCCGGTTGACGAGCCCGCGGTGGAGCACGCTGGTGTATCGCCCGTTGCTGAGGATCTCGAGCGCGTCGCCGACGTGGACGACGAGCGTGCCCGGCTCGTCGCGCGCGGTGACCCATGCCCCGGCGCTGTTGACGACCTGCAGACCCGGCACCCCGTTCGTGAGGATGAAGGAGAGCGCGGAGACGTCGGTGTGCGCCTCCACGCCCACCGCCAGCTCCGGCTGCGGGCACCGCGGGTAGTAGTTGATCTTGAGCTTCAGCAGCAGGTCGTCCTCCACCTCGGCTGCCGGGGTCTCGCCGGAGGTGAGGCGGAGGCGGCGCTCGAGGGTGTCGGCCGGGACGCCGAGCCCGAGGGAGAGGATGGCGAGGAGGCGCGACGCGAGCGCGCTCACGCGCTCCCCGAAGGTCTTGGTGACGGGCACGTACTCCGGCGGGTGCGCCGGCCAGAGCGCGTGGTCGGCGCGGGCGTCGGGGTGGAGCATGTGGAACAGGTAGTCCTCCCACTCCCTCTTCCCGTCCTCTCCGGCGGATCCGGCGAGCCGGCTGCCGTACCCCTCGAGCCTCCCCGCCGCCGGGTCGTTGGCGTAGGCCTCCTTGTCCTCGATCGGCATGCGGAAGAACCCGGTCCCGGCGCCGCGCAGCGCGTCGATGAGGTCCTCGGGGATGCCGTGGCCGGCCACGTGCATGACGCCCCATTCCTCCGCGGCGGCGCGCACGGCGTCGACGACCGAGAGGCTGGCGGGCGATCCCGGGTCCGCGGCGTCGAAGGCGGCCACGTCGACGACGGGGATCTGCGGGGAGCCCGGCGCGGACCAGCTGGCCGCCGCCTCGTCGTAGGCGTCGCCCAGGCCCTGGCGCTCCTCCCGCGGCCGCACGTACTCCGCCGGGATCGCCGTGAGGCCGCTCATGCTCAGCGCCTCCACCCGCGCCATCTTCTTCCTCCTCCGATGGTATGCTCAGTTGAGTCACTTTGCTTGGTGATTTGGGTTGGTTGCTACGAGAGAATGGATGGGCCGGTTTACTTATAGATGGTTCAAGTTTTTTTTTTTTGAGGGATATAGATGGTTCAAGTTTGGTGGTTAGCTCCATCTTTCCATCACGCGCGCGCGCGCCAAAGCAGAGCAGAGTTCGCTTCCAACGACACGCACGTGCAGGTGCAGCTATCGTCCAACTCCAATTTGTTTTTTCTTTCTTTTTGTTTTTTTTGAGAATATTTTTTTTCTTACCACAAACGGTTTTGGCCAGGGATGGTGGGCTCGGATGCTCACACGAGATGCTGGGCTGCACCTCATGTTTCAGCCTCCACTTTTTTTTTTTGCTTCCCTAGTAAAAGAGTTAATTGTTTTCTTCCTTCCCTATACGTACAAGTAAAGAAAAAAAAGAACAAGCCAAAGAACCTAAGCTCAATGCTTGTTAATTTAACCCTGTTGGATGAGGGAGTGGGAGAGGGAAGAAACCTCGTCGAAGAAGCCGTTGCTCTACCATCCATCTTAGGGGGAAGCCATTGCCCCGTTATCTATCTATCTTATTATGGGTGGGGTTGCAAGTGGTCGTCAGAGTTCTTCTCTGTTGCTGCGGTGCTTAGAGGGATGGCCAGGAGGCAGCCGGCAACAAAGTCGGGCCAGAGTACAGTCAGAATGTAACAAGAGATACGACGAACAATTTCTTTTCTCCAAAACTAGTACAAATGCCCGTGCGTTGTAACGGGCAAAAAATTGCAAAGCCTGCTTCACGTGCCATTTCTTACAGTTTTGAAGGCGAACACATGCTTTTTTTAGTGATTTTGTTAACAATTTTAAATGTTTCTAGATTGGAACATTTTTGGGATTTTTCAGCATTTCTTAAAAAGTGTGACCATATATAAAATATAAATATTGTTTTGAAACCTAGAACACTTAGAAATGCACATTATATTAAAAAAAATACATGTTTGGTGCAGGTAATTAAACAAATCATTGTCGGTGTCCAGACCATGGAGTATAGAGTTAAGAAAGTCGTCGTGGTGTACTTCGATGACGCCTTCCTTATTTTAGTATAGAACTATCACCGGATGTAAAAATAATGGTGTATTTGTTTTTAGTGGGACATGCAGATGATTGAATGTTCTATACTATTAAAAAGTTTAATATCTAATTCTAATGTTTTTTACAAAAAATGAAAACATTTGAATGTGAATGAATTTTTACTATGTTGGATTTTTAGAGATAATTGTTCCTTTGTTTTCGAAGTTTTTTTTCATAGCAAAAATGTTTTTTTATAAATGTTGGTCATATCACCCTTGGTCTAAAATAAGTGGACCCAGCATAAAATTTTGAATGGGCATAAGGCACAATAGAGACCTATAAAGAGATCAATCTGTGTGTTACATCTGAAAAATGCAGACTTAGTTACCGAAAGACTGCATTTTCGATCAGAAATTCAGACGAAAGGCTGAATTTTCTTTCCTTACACAGGCCGACAATCCAAACTGGCCCAAGGCCCAGCGAAACTCCTCCTTAACCCTAGCGATCGGTAGCTCTCCTCTTCCCAATCGATCCCAGTGTCATCCTCACCCTCTCAATCCCCTCAGCGCCGCCACACAGCAAGCGCGCACACACACACCCGCACCGCTCGCGCCCGATTCCTTGCTGCGTCCGCACCCCGCCGTAGTTTGCCCGGCGACCCATTGGATCCCCGCCGTCCGGTGACCTCCGCGCCTGCTCTCGCTTCCCCAGCTTGCCTCACACCTCCGCCCCTCTTTTTGGCCGCGCCTAACCTGCATCGCCTCCATGACCCGAGCCATCGCCGGAGACGGCGAGCCGTCGTCCGCGCCTGGACGCTGGCCTTTCCCGGGCCACCACATCGCCGACCTGCGTCCCCATGCTCCAGTTCTGTCGAGCGGCGCGGCGGCTTCGGTGTGAGGCAGCCCCGACGTAATCATTTAGGTAGTGTAAGTATGGCCATTAGTATTTTGATTGGAGACTATTCATCTGCTTGTACAGTTGTTTTGTCCATCTATAGGAGTGAAATTGCTATGTATTTTTTGAAAATGTGTCAAATATACTCATGTACTCTCCCTGCTGCCCAGCGTCGCCGTCATGTAGCCTTGTCGTTGCCGGAGCAGGAGGTGATTAATAGTAGCGCTACCTGCGGCTGCTCTGTCTAGTCCGCTGGCCCCGCCGCCGTATCAACGGAATCTTGCTTGGCTCCGTCTTCCTCTCTAAAATGTGCATATATATAGTTTTCTGGTTGGTTTGTTTATATTTTGCTATGAAATGGATATGTATTTTTGCAAAATTGGTCGTATTTTTACAGAATTGATCATATATATTTCAGGTTTCGGGGGAGGTAGAGAATGTTATGTTTAGAGGAATCAGGGCAGCAGCAGCAGTTCCAAGGTGAGAGATATGTTCTTATTTGGACTTGTAAGTCTCTTTCTGC
Source organism: Hordeum marinum (assembly GCA_022496015.1). Classification (NCBI taxonomy): domain Eukaryota; kingdom Viridiplantae; phylum Streptophyta; class Magnoliopsida; order Poales; family Poaceae; genus Hordeum; species Hordeum marinum. Next base: position 799,005 of record CM039677.1, on the reverse strand, counting down.
CCTTAGTTACACACATGTTGGTGCTAAATTTGTATATACACATAGAATTACTTTTGTAGCAGAACCATGAATGAGTTAGTTGACATATAATAAAAAATATCCATGAGTGATTTAGTGGTTCAAGACATTATACGTGAGAATTACACCATGGATGATTTGTTTGTATATACACAAATCAGGTAGTCTCCTTCAAGACAATCAAATTCTGAATTCTAACTGCGGAGTTTATCACTTGGCTGCACTGTTTCTGTAGAATACAAGCAATAAATTTAAGGTTAGAAAATAAGCAATGCAATGTGAAATATAAATACTCAAGTTTTTCTTAAATGATGATCTTACCAAGTAGAAACTGAAATTTTAAACAAGAAATTGAAAAGTTGCATTACCTATTTGGTTAGGACTTCCGTGTAGACAATGTTTTTTGTATATGTCCCGCTTGTACCGATCTTTTTATTCTTCTTTTTCTTCTTCCCCTTTGTTTTTGTGTCGCATGTACTGGTCTTTTTATTCTTCTGCTTGTTCATATCATGTGTACCTGTTAGTATCTTTATATTTGATGTCGAGGTTGCTCTAGAAAGCGCGACATATTGTTGACCATGTGAGAAAACTGGTTCAGGCAGGTAGACACCGACATTTGGTATTGTCTGACCTTGTGATTTGTTTATTGTCATTGCAAAACTGAGCCTGACTGGAAACTGTTTTCTCTTGAAACTGAATGGGAACATGTCATCGTCAGAAGGGCATAATGGTATCCGAGGCAAGAAAACTCGCATTCCAGAGTGTTGTCCCACCACAATCTCTGCATCAATTGTATTTTTTTGAAATCCACGTACGACCAATCTCGTGCCGTTGCAGAGTCCATTAGCAGGGTCGATGTTCCTGAGTAGTATGATTGGACAATTTATTTTGAGCTTCAGCATATGTGGAGGCAGCCCATTTGGGGTTAGGGTGTTTAGGAATTCTGGTGGATAGTAGTTATGTGGGTCGTCTTCTACAGAATCAAAGCTGTGGTACACCATCTCCTCCCCCTGAAAGCGATCAATCATTTTTAGGTTGATCTTGTCTACGCAGTCGTTCCTTGTGGATAAAATTGCTCTTGACGTGATGTACTTTGGATCTTTTAGGGAATCATTTCCCGTCTGGTAGATACTGTCAATGAGTCTATCCAGGCCATTATCATCCATCTTATTTGGCACACATATACTTGTAGGTAGAAGTATTTCACCATCATCATTTGTCTCCTCGGTTCCGTTTCCAATGCGTAGTAGGTATTCTGCGAACCACGGGTCATTTTGAGCCCTCATGTTGCGTACAAGCTTCAATTGACGCATGCACTTCCAGAGCTCCGACCTGCGTAGTGATGCATCTACTATCTGGGCTCTTGTTCCCTTTCGGACAACAGGGAGCACTTGTCTAAAATCTCCCCCAAATACGATTGTTTTTCCACCAAATGGAAGATCTGGTCTATCCATTATATCCCGCATGCTTTTGTCTAGTGCCTCCACCGTCTGCCTCTTGGTCATAGATGCTTCATCCGAGATTATTAGTGATGCTGCTTGGAGTAGCTTTGCTGTCACGCTCTGTTTTGTGAAGCTACAAATAGCTCCATCATCTATTTTTAGTGGAATCTTGAACCTTGAGTGTGCGGTTCTCCCTCCAGGCATTATGGAAGCAGCAACACCAGAAGTGGTCGTCGCCACAACAATCTTTCCTTGTCCGCGTATTGTGGCCAAGAGCGCCCTATAAAGAAAAGTTTTTCCTGTGCCTCCCGGCCCATCGACAAAGAATATACCTCCTCCTTTGCGGTCAATCGTGGCTAGGATTTCGTCGTAGGCCTTCCTCTGCTCGTTGTTTAGGTCTTGATGCAATGATATGTCCTTAGGGTCCACCTCGATGGAGGTCTCCTCAATGATCTCCCTAGGTATGTCGTCTGTCGTCTCATGTTGTTTGTCGATCTTTGGAAGAGGAAACGATTCTATGTCTTTTCCCATTGAGTGCAACATGTCCCTAATATTTTTCAGAACCATCTGTTCGATCGTGTGCTTGCATTTGCAGTTTTTGCTGTAGTCTTCTGACATTGCCTCAAGGTGTTTGTTCCAGAGGCCACGTACGTCGCTGGGCTTGCAAAAAACCAAGATTGTCGCGAATAGCCTACGTAGTGATGATGGCATTCGAAACAACTTGCTTCTGTCATGCAGTCATCTAGTGTGTTGTCTGCCTCAATGAGCCCTCGTTTTTCTGCGACTTCACGAAAGGTTGGCATTACTTGTCCATCGACAGTTCGTAGGTCTTCGTAGCTGGTGGCGCCTGTCACGTGGTTTAGGAGAACTCGAAGATAGTATCTTTCTCCTTCAGCCGGGTGTGCTGAGACGACCCTGCCAACCTGGAACACGGCGGCTCGTTTTCTCTCTTGCCAAAACTTCCCTCGTCTTTGCCAAGTATAATATTCCGGGAAGTCTCTGTATAGTATGCCTCGTGCTTTCTCATGTAAGCTGTTTGCTTCAAAGTACGTAGTCAACATTGATCTTTCTGTGCCATCACGGTCGACAATATTCTTTATTTTTTCCATGCCATGGTATGAAACCATGTGCATATTTGGGAGATGTAGTCGCAGTTGCAAGACTGGTGGGTGCATTTTGCTTAGTTCGAAGCCATATATTCTCCATAGTGCTTCCGGAGGTGTCACCCACCGTGCGTCTCTCTACTGTTTAATCTCGTCGATTTCGACTTCGTCTACTTTGTCAGTTACAGATACAGATGCACGGTCATGGCCCTTGTAGATGTACTTGAAGAGGTACTTAACGGCTTTAATGCTTGAGCATATCTCAACATTTATGTGGCAGTTGAACATCCTTAATAGATAGGGGTTGTAAGGAACCACCCACCTATTATCTAGTTTGCAACCTCGGACCATTTCATTACGGCCGTCATTTCGTCTCCTATATAGTGGGTAGGAGTCCTTGCCTTGAATGGTAGTTTCGTTAAATGGCCTTGGATAGTTGTTCTTGCATGACGGACGATTCTTTGTGAATGGACAAAATTTATTCAATGCACCGCAAGGACCATGCATCATATGTTTCACTACCATTTTGTATAGCTCTGGGTACTTGTGCTTGTTAGGGAGCTCAGCAGAGATGATTCTGTCATACTGTTCCGGACATGTGTATTTGTATTTGCTGGTCATGATGAGCAAGAAGTGAGCATGTGGTAATCCCCTCTTTTGGAACTCTACGACATATGTATATGCCTTAACCTTTCCAAGAATGGCCTTCACAAATAGTTGCTTCTTCATTTCTTCTAGCTTTGCCCTGAAAACACGAACGACAATGTCTGGGCGATCTTGTGGTGTTTGTCCAGACCGTAGTTCACGTGTGATCTCTTCCCAGTTTGGGTTGCAGGTCATTGTGAGGAATACGTCTGGTTTTCCATATTTTCTAACTAAAGCCATAGCATCTAGATATCGACGAAGTTTATCTCGTGGTCCTCCAATAAATGATGAAGCAAGTACTCTCCATTTTCCGATTGCATCTCCATTCTGTTCTCCAGCTTCAATGCTGTCTAGAAGGCCTTGGTATAGATCTGCCCTTATTTTGTTTTGATGATGCCACATGTAATCCAGTCTGGAGCTTTCAATCTTGATGTATGTATCTACAGCAAACGGCTGGAAAAGCCTTCGGCCGTGCAATATTGGGTTGAATATGTTTGGTCGTGTATGGAACTTATAGCAGTAGTATTCTCTCATGGTTACCCACAGGCCACTGATTGAATCTGTGCAAATATTGCATCATGAAATTTTAGTTGCATATGTAGTAGTGAACCATATATGAAAATTGAATTTTAAATACAATTACCTGGGTCATCATCATTACTGATATTTTCATCACCAGCATCTTCCTCCTGTGTATCCTTCTTTGGGATTTTCCTATGCCAACCGAGTTCAGCTCTCGGAAAGAATAGAGGATACGATAACGGGTCGTAGCACCCGTAATATGATCTAATGTGCTCTATTTCGTTGTTGTTCCCATGTAGTATTACATTCCTGTCATAAGTATCTCTTCTTTCATTTCCTTCAATCCACACTGCAGCTACCTCCGAATTGATTGGTGCGTTGTATGTTCTCTGGTCCAATCTTTGGTCAAGGTTCAAGATAAGTCTGTAGTCCCCAAGGTTTTGGACTTGTCCCAAACTCCTAAACTGTTGAGAGTATGGGTTATCGTGTAGAATGTCGGTTATGATTCCAATCACCTGCATAGTGCTCTCTATCTCTTTGATAGGCTTCTCGACGTTTCCTCAGTTTTTCTTCCCTTTCTCCATTGCTCATCGCTGCATAGTGCTCTCTATCTCTTTTCTGTTTTTCTCCTGACATGGCATGCTTTCTCTCGTTTGCACCAACTTCCTGTTCGTAGCGCTCTCTATCTCTTTTCTGTTTTTCTCCTGACATGGCATGCTTTCTCTCATTTACACCAACTTCCTTTTCGGTCGTGATTCAATCTTTGTTCGGTGTAATGCGCTCCAATTCACAGTTACCTGCAATTTGTTCTATTCCAACTTGAGTTTGTTCTGGCTCAACTGAATCTTTGGTTGGTGTACCACACTCCAATTCAAAGTTAGCTGCAATTTGTTCTATTCCAACTTCTTTCTGTTCTTGTTGTGTATTTGCATATTCCTGCCTTCGTTTAGTCTTTTGATATGGTTCATTCCTTGAATCTTTGTTTGTTTTGTTTTGCTGATAGGCTTCACGGCGTTTTTTCAGTTTTTCTTCCCTTTCTTCATTGCTCATCCGTGCATACCGCTCTCTATCTCTTTTTTTTCTTTGTTCATTCGCATCCATGGTTTGCCTGCATCAAAGTTTGTATACGGTAGTTTCATAACTGGAGAAAAATTGGTAAAGGAAGAGAATACGTAGGAACAATAGAAAACGAAGAAGCAGTCATCTCAGGGGCTGCATGTACATGCATGTTCAGCTAATGTTGTACTACATTCAGTCTGTTCAGCTGCAGCTCATTGAGAAATTCAAGTAACTAAGTTTGCTTGCTAAGAGATGATTATTGACTTTCCTCTTTGATCAGTTAAAGATCCCAAGAAGTTAATTTGTTTGCTTGTTCAGTGTATGTAGCAGTTATCCGGAATAAGATGCTTTGGGTTACGTTATCTGCAGGAAAAAGACCCATGAAGGAAGTGTATGGCTGCATAAAGTTCAGCACGTTATGATCAATTAGAGCCAAATTAAAGTTCCTGAAACTTTGAATTGGTGATGACAATTTTTTAATTTATATATGGCAGGTAGCACATTTTAAGGAATTCCTATGGAAAGAGATAATGATGAACACACCTGATGTTTCGTTGTCTTTGTTGTCAGCGTGTCAGCGCTGACGCCGGAGAAGCGACGTGCTGATGCCTCGTTGTCTTTGGTGTCAGCGGCAATGCGGCGAGCCTACGTGCCGATGGCTTGTTGTCTTTGGTGTCAGCGGCGAGGTGGCGTGGTGATGGCTCCTTGTCTTCGGCGCCGATGCCGGTGAGGCGACGTGCTGATGGCTTGTTGTCTTTGGTGTCATCGGCAAGGCCGGCGTGGCCACGTGCAAAGCTGAGTTGTCAAGTAGCTTGTTTGATCGAAGGCTTGATATTACATCAGGGATGGTGTACAAGTGTATTTATAAATAGGATCCAGGTTCCTGTAGGTAATAGTATTCGGACTTCTATTGTCACTTGTGCAAAATACGGATTCCACTCAGAGTCGGATCGAAATTCCTATTGCTAGTAGGATTCAGATTCTATGGAACGTGTCACGTATGCAGGATTCCTGTACCTAGTAGGATTCAAACTCCTATTCAACGTGTGCACGCTTTTCAGCTACCATGTGTGGCTTTGTTTGGTTTATTTACACAGCGCACGACCATTCCTTTGATGGCCACAACGCACGGACGCTGCTTTGGAAAGGAAAGGTGGCTGTGACGCCCGATCGACCAGAGAAGAAGCGAAGCGTTTCCGTCGCATGGGTCGTGTGCATTTGGCTCTTCGTTAATAGTACTGTATATGGATTCAGTTTTCAGCTCTTGGTTTTCGAACACGGTTTCTTCGGGGTGTTTTGTTTTCCCTGCCAGATGTGTCGATTGGTATGTTATAATTGTCTGTTGACCGAGTACTCGCATCCGTCTACGCAGAGTGAAGACCGAGTCCGATTGGTGTTTTGTTGTACTACGTGGCGGTGTTTTGTTGTACTACGTGGCCTGAATCGTAGTTCTTTTTTTTTGGTACAGACAAAGCTTTGTCGTGGTTTTTGTTTCCACTCGTATCATTTCCATTGTTGGATGCAGAGACAAAACTTGTTCTTTTACGGGGAGAGTAAACATCATCAGAACATCAAATAGCACACCATCTCGTGTAACACATGATCGGACGGATCTGGAGCACGTCATGCTGGACGACAACTTACAAACGTATATGTGTCAGATAATTTCCATGAATTGAAACGTTCAAGGGACATACAAATCAACCTGAACATGCCAAAGTTCAAGTATATTTGCATCACTGGAAATATCAGGAGAAAAACATATTGCCATCATGATTCACTCGAAGGAAAGTAATAACAGTCGACGGTTATTTCTCCACAATATTTATATCAATCATGTTAGCAAAAGGGGAAAAATATATAAAGCCAGCGGCATGTATCTAAAATTACTATTGAGCAAACACAGGACAAACTCAGTAGTTCTTGTAATTTCCACAATGTTATCATGTCAGAACCCACAAACATCAAAGCTGAAACCACTACACCACCCCATATAATTGGCAATCCAAACAAAATGTGTATCTTGCAAGCTCCAAAAGAATTTACATCTGGTGAAGAACTTCTTAAGTGAGGTCTTAAGTACAACCATAACTCCATCTTTACTTTCTAAAAATAGAATCCAAAATTTAGTCATTTGACATAGCAGTTTTACTTTGGGCTTCTTTAATACAACGGACTAACTCCAAGACACCAGCAGGCATGTTGTCTTCGCATTCATTGTCCTTGAACGTTAGCAGGTGTCCCAAAGTTTGTTTCCTGAGTTCGCTTCCATCTCGTACATTCATCTTTTTTTGTAAACAAATAAGATTAGTATAGCATGTGAATAATAATAATATAATAATTTAAATAGCTATGATATTGACCTTTGAAAATGGTAGATGCAGTTTTTCATCTTCCCATGTGGACATGAAGAGGGGAACAAGATAACCAGACAGTTCCCTAATATAAGATATAAATTAATAATCAATGTCAAAAATATGATTCTAAATAACATAAAACAATAGTGCTAAATAATAACATTGAAATAACAAAGAAATGTTACCTGTTGTGAACCGGAATATTATTCAGGATTTTTTGTTTCCATAGGAAAACATTCTCGTTCCATCTAGACCCAGGGCATGCCTTTGACATGGCTTTCGGTAAGTATTCAGCAATCCATAAAAGTTTATGCACATATTTTGCATGCGGATTATATTGGTAAATGGGATCAAGAGGAGAAGGGTCCAAAATGTAGATAGTTCTGGTATCTTTGTCCAATATGAATACAATGAAATCATCGTTGGATTGTACTGGAATATGAATCTGTTATAGGCTAGAGATTAGATATTCTATGTAATAACAAAAATAATTATGTTGGCAGATTGGAAGTGTGCTCTTACCGTTTTGCACATTGAAACACTATAGTTAATACCAGGCCAGCTACGAACGGAATATGCTAGTTGTTCCACGTCTAAGTTTTTTCGGAATTTTGGGTGCCGTCCAAAATCAGTAATCACCTAGGAAATAGGAGTATAGAAAGGCAATGAGAAAGGATTAACTAACACACCCAAAATTGGGCGTGCGTTTAGTAACTATAGGAACATACCCAAAATTGCATGTCTAGATAATGCTTTGATATATTTCCTCTCTTTTTCTTCACCATTTCGCTGTCATCAAACATAATTTTCCGTACAACCAAATTGAAACAATTGCGGTCCATGGGCAAATCGTCGTTTAGAATTTCTTGCAGTTTCTTCAAAGTCAAGCTAATCGAATATGGCTTGGAGCTTTGCACCCACACTTTCCTGTCATCAATCATTATCATCAAGGAATAAAATAAAATAATGTATGAATGATGTCAATCGTGTTCAACTACTGTAAAATAGAATACACATTTTTTAGTAATTTGAAATGACTTACTCCAAGGTCTCTGCAGAATTTATTGATTTGATGTAATCACAAAGGCCACCTACTAACGCATGTAGACTCATGTTAGAAATAACAGATATTAGTGATTGGTATTTGTTATCGACGGACAATGAGGTTAATTGGTTTGCTTTATTTTGATCATCCAGACTTTCCAACATCACGACATCATTAGGATCTTCCTCAATATGATCTCTTTGTTCAAGCATGGTAGTCGTTGACGCAATATTTGTTTTCCAAGATAATAATATGCTAGCTAACTTATATCTGAAAGGAGTAATAATTTCCTGCACAACACCAACAAATATTAGTACATATAGAAATTTAAAATGTTATCAACTATGTATGTTCCTCAAACAAAAGAATATATGTACCTGTGTAATCGAATGGGATAGTGTATCTTCGGTAAAATATTCCATGAATTTAAGCAAAAATAAACCACACGATGAACTGTATAATTAAAAACAAAATTAAGTACTACACATGGATCACAATATATTATACGAGTATATGTGGTGATATATATACCTGTCTTCCTGAATTGGCTCTCGTAATTGTTCTGTAATCGTCCATTTAGTAACATCAAGATCTGTCCATTTATGGCTAATCAAGTCTTGTTGACTTCTAAGAATGTCCAAATGATATTGTAGTCCTTGTAGCTATAAAGTAATTAGTGATCAGAAGTGATGCACATAACTTAAGGATCAATTTATATCATTTCATTACATAAATGAAGGATTATGAAAGTGATAGTTACTAACCGTAATAGTGAGGTCATTTCGGTCAAACTCCCAACACAATGAATCCAGTACTTGTATCTCAGACTTTTTTGCATTGACGATGGCTAAATACCAATGCTTGTTGTAGATATTTATTGGAAGTTCAATCTAAAATCAAGACAATCAGTTACTTTTGTACAAACGTAACATTACGAATTTGATAAGATCTATTACATGCAGAACTTGAAAATTAGGGATATAGATGTTACCATGTCATATTTCAGATAGTTTCTGACAATATCTGTCATAAAGGTGCCATCTTCATGTATTCCAATACTGCCATCCCGTTTTAACAGTCTGGAAATAAAGGGATTCTCAAAATATACTTTACCTTCATTCTTATTTTGCATGTGTGCTTGCTCCTTTATACAACATATATATGTGCTGATTACCTATAAAGATTAAAAAATACATTACTGATAGCTATTAACAATTAGTAACTACTTAATTGCAAATAAGAGTACTTACATCATCATTTAGCTATTTGCTCTCATCTAGGACACACACCAATTGATGTTGTTTGACAGAGATGTCATCTATCTTCACCAGCAAATCATTTTTCAAAGATGTTTCTATTATTACATGAGCGCACAAATCCTGCTCTGTCAATGCATAATCTGCAAAAGGCCCAATAATTTAAGCAAAATTTTCAATAGTAACAAGAGGGCATTGCCAGATTGGTCTTATATGTTCATTTAGTTGTAATGAAAATGAAAAATACAAAAGTATAAGTGGAAAAATAACCTTGTGGGAGATAATCATATCTTTCATCAACTTCTGCGTGTTTATGTTCATCTGATTGGTTATCATCATCTAATGGAACTTTTTCTTCATTCATCAATCCAGAAACCGGAGATAATGTTGACAACGTTGATGGTGGAAGTGCTGGCAGTACATTATTATTTATCTGTTCATCTGATTTGAAACCATTCGTTTTAGAACTTCCAGAAACCGGAGATGATGTCGAGATGATTGGCGATGGAGGAGATGGAAGTGGATCACCATTGATTTGTTCGTCCGATTCTAAAACACTCGATTCAGAACATTTTGCTTTTTTTGAAGGTCGGTTATGAAAATCCTCATCAACAGTCGCTTCAACATTTTGATCCATCTTCTGCAAAATAACAACAATAAATATATGGTAATAACTGAACTGCAATGACATTTCAAAAAAACATGCACCAATGGAGTAGTAATGCCATAACAAAGTAATCTGGTGAAAATCTGCATGTGACCTACTTTATGTTTGATGCCCTATATAGTGGCAGATAAGTTTGCTCTTATCTTTCAAACTGGATTGTACAATAAAAATGCTTTGTCAGACTTAAAACAACTTATTTTATGTTGGATGCCCTCTATAGCACAGACAAGTTCGCTCTTATCTTTCAGAATGAATTACCATGCATAAATATTTCATACAGAAAAGAAAACATTACATATATGGGAGAAAAACGGGTTAGAAGGAACTTTTAATACTAATGGCACATCTCAACCTGAAAGGTTTAAAGGGCACATGAGCACATTATTTTGAATAAAACTAATTAATATTATAGGGGAGTAATTAATTATGAATGCTGCTGAAATATCACAGAAAAGATGAGGCTAAAAATTTAAAGGGAACTAATTTGTTCTAAACAAACAACAAATCTACCTAAGTAAGTTAGCTGATGACATATCACATATCGGATGAGGCTAATTCTGTATAGGTGTTGGCGATCGACATGAGATTCATGTATAGATAGAAATACCTAAACCAATGATTGAAAGTTAGTACCTTGGCTGGAGTTCGAGTGAACGGCGTTCCGACGAAGTACGCGAGATTGGAATCTCGGCTCGAACTCGAGCGGACGGTGTTCCGAGGACGGCGAGATTGGAACGGCCGTGACCTACGATTTCTCGGGGCTAGGAGTCAAGACCTTTTTATGGCAGCGAGCGGCTCGGATGAAATCCGAGTCGGGTACCACACCATGGCTGCGTGCTTGGGCAGGTTCCGTCAACCTCATGGCTGTGTGCTCGGCCCGGATTCTTATCCCGCGCGGACACGGCACAGGAACTCCGAGACGGAGGAGGAGGGAACTGAGAGACAGGGGTCGATGGAGCGGTGAGCAGCGGGTGTGGAGGAGTGGTGAGTAGCCGCCGACGGCGGCACCGGCGGCGGAACGACTGCCGGGGAACGACGAGCGACTGGATAAAGATGAGCGAGCAGATAGGTTTGGGCCGTTTGGCTGGCTTTTAATGTGTTTTTTTTTTGACAAAACTCGTTAGCACCTATATAAAGCAAACTTTTCTTTGCTATTTGGCATGGTCGGTCTCCTAGCTCAGCTGGTTCAGCTGAGTGTATTCGATGTAAACGGGCAGGGTTCAAGGCTCTCCGAAGGCAATTGTTTTTGTATAATTTTCCTTCCTTTACAACGACAGAGAAGAGACAGGAAAAAGCGTACGAAGACAGGAAAAACGTACGAGGACGTATGAAAATATTGTGATGGACGGAAAAAAGTGTAGAAACGATCCTTCCTTTAATATTAGGTATAGATAGAGTACAGTCAAATCCTTAAGAAAAAACATCAAACGATCTTCATAGGACAAAATCTTTATAGAATTCACATCTAACAATTTACATGGCTCTCAATACACGATGATAAAAAAACACATCTGACGTATATAGGTCTATCTTAACTAGATTGATTCTATCTTAATACCAAATATAGAGAACATCTCTCTACTCCTAAAAGAACACTTGGTAGCTTCTTTCTCAGGATTTTTTTGTCATTCCTCCCACATTTGTCCCTTTTTTTTCGGTCTTTCCTCGTCCACCTGAAAATCCCGCTGCACGCACGCACGAAGAAAAAACGGACGAAGACCGCGTACCAACCCCGCGTCTCCCGCATCCCTCTCTGAGGCGACTCGGGGAACCCTAGCTTCCCCCGCCGCTGGCCCCCTCCGCCCTCCCATCCCCCTCGCCGTCGCCGAGGGCCACTGCCGGGCAAAGCCCGGGCAGTGCCGATGGCGACGGGGCCTCTCCCTGGCGCGTCCTTCTCTCTCCCCTGGCGGTGGCGCGAGTTATCCCGGCGGTGGCTTGGCAGCATGGTCCGGCGGAGTGCGGGCGACAGGCGACAGGCGACGGCCGGACCTCTCCCTCCCCTCAGGCACTCCCTTCCGCCTCCGGGCCTCTCGGCCTCTCCTCCGCCAGTCCACCTCCGGCCTCCAGCCCTCCACGGCTCCAAGGCTGACGGCTCCAGTGCTCCACCTCGGACAGTCCGACACTGCCTCCGTCGCCGCAGTGGACTGCATCTCTGTCGGACTCCACCTCCGTCAGGTCTGCATGACTGCATCTATCCAGCCATCCCCCATCCATCTATTGATCTACAGGCACCAGCCATCCCCTCCGTTTTACACAAATATGAATCTTGAAGGAGTAGAACTCCGTACGTGACATTAGATTTGGCACCAGCTTCTAACAAGGTGTATTACTAATATAATTTGTTCACAGGATCACATTCTGAGCATGAGCGTGCGTGTTTTTCCTCTGTTTCCACCTTTGCAAGTTTACATGTGGTCGTCCTATATCAACACGACAGCTTCGGCAGCACCACAACATGTGGCATCTCCGCTCACTTGAAATGGTAGTACATCTATATATTTTGGCAGGCATCTATTTTGTATGCTCAATTAAAAAATGAGTCTGTTGAATGCTACTTAAAATGAGTATGGATTGTCCAATCCTCCAAACATTGCTTCCTCTGTCATGATGGGCATGCAATTCTGAGATCATACAGTACCACCATAATTTGTAAATTGCCACTATCATTGATTGCTTGTAAATTGTAATTGTTTGTTTACTGTCCATCAGTCCATGCCACTGCCACTAATTTCTGCTTTGTTAACGTGATTGTGATGTAGATGAAGAAGAAGGATGCTAGCCTATTTGAATTGTGGGGGCAAATCTTCAAAGGCAAGGAAAGCAACTTCTACATCCAGACCAACTCCTTTTACTGTACATTTGTTGTTGTTGTTTTTACAAGAATTCCCAGGAGCAAATTCCTGGCTCCGCCACTGCTCACAACATGCTCTTGAAATCGGAGCGAGCAACGTGAGAGAGGGCCAGGGGATGGAGGATTCGGAGAAGGGAACTACCATGCCGACAGAATAGACCTCGGGCTCACGATGGACCTTCTCACCAAGGTGATGGAGGCCGGTTGGGGTGGGGTGCTGTTCAAGTGGGAAATTGGGCACAGTAGGAGGGGGAATGGAGAAGCCAGAGCTGAGGTGCCCTTGGTTGGGTGCTCGACGGCGCACTAGGTGGACGAGGATCTCCTGGTGGATCTTGGGAGAGGGGAGACACTAGGAGGAGGAGACGTCATGGAAGCCAAGCCTGGATGCAGCATAAGAAGCAGCATCATTGCCGTGCACTAAGAGGGTCAACGAAGTCTGTGAGGCGGAAGTGCCATAGCGTACATCTGAGTCTGTTGGTGCTCTTTTCTTATTTTTTTCTGCCGGTTCCGATTCCGTTGATATTTTTTTTTGTATTCGGGTACAATGAATATTTGTATTACCATCTCTTCTTTCTGCACATCAGGTGTTTTTTTACTAATATGAAGCGAACTAAGTTTTAAAACTACAAATCTATAATCTGAACCGAACAAAGTTTTCATTCTGTAAGTCATAATTTTAGTCGAAGCATTAATTTTTAACTTATCTCCTTGTATATCTTGGTTTAAAACACGAAAATTACTATATTTTGATATGTTTGGTAGTTACACATGACCAGACTGAGGATTAAGTATATTATCATGTAATTGATGTGATACTCTTCTGCAATCTCGTGTAAAAATGCAGCTTCATGACTCGCTTGAAAGAGAGGAGAGGGGTTGCCTCCCGTCCGACTCATCCCATCCCCTTGTGCCATCCATGAAAGAGAGGAGGGAGAGCAGAGCTGAGCGCGGTTGAAAGATGTTCAGCGTTGGCTCTATTTTCAAGGGCATGTGCTTCTCTGAAGATGCTTCAGCTGCATTTTTGTTTACCCGTCATTCAGTGGTGAATCACTGATTCCTCACGTGCTGCAGATGATGATTACCCACATTTTTGGTATTGCAGATTTTGTCAGACTATGATGGGTGCACGACAATTTTTGGTCTTACTGATTTCGTCCGGGAGATAATCAGATAAGGCGACACTTGACCCCCAACTAACCTCACCTAGCTTAGCTTCATGCCGCCATTAACTAATCATACACTCAACTTGTAGCTTGGTGTAATGATTCCATATCAGTTAGGTAGATTCAACTGGATGCTCTTGCCTGATCCAGCATGCTGGAATCAGCCCGTACCAAGTATGTACACCATTCATGGAATCTGCCGAGAAATATATGCACCTTTTCCTTGCATATCTATACTAGAGGTATCATCTAATTTAAGTTTATTTCCTCATTGTAAATTCTCAAATATGCGGGCGGCATGGACCTCCTGATAGGTAAGCAAGAGAAGGGCCAGTTCATAATCATCTTATTTGTTCTTCTTGGACTGTTGTTGTTACTTGCAGTTTGCCTCGATCTTGGACTGTCAAGAAGCACTAGGTTGAAGGCAGGCAAGGCGTCGAGGAAGCCAGAGCACGGGAGAGTGATGCTGCTCAAAGGGTGAGTTTGCCAAATGGCACGGTGACACTAGACCGCTGACCAAGCAGACTACATTCTGGACTATTTACACATCATGGACTAAAATTGCCTCGAATTATTCGATTTCTTTCTGGACTCACATCATTCTTTTATACTCATGTCTGATATGTATTCTATTTATTCTATAGTTAAGTGCAATAGTTTCAGATTCTTTAACAAGTGCTTCATGATTTTATCCTATCTGCAAAAATCTTCTAAGTTGCTGCTGAAGGAAGAAGACATGTTGTCAGAAAAATGTTAATATTGACTTGATGTGTGGTAAGGAAAAGCCAGTCGAGAAGTTTTTTATGCTTGAACATTCACTACTCAGTTATTCTTTTAGGTGTGCATAATCTCCCAAGTTATAACCAGTTTCTTTTATTTGGGAACGCATAATGACCATTCCGCAGCACCAAGTTCTTCTGGTTAGTAATTAATACTCCCTTCCCATATGGATATGCATGATGGTTGTTCATTTTTTTGGGGATAGCTTAGCACGCTTATGCCTTGAAAACTGAGCTACCTCCATGATTATGCATCTGGTCTCGGTAAAATTGTTGTTTCGCCAAAATTCAGATGTGAAGGGGATTTTCTGATAATAGATGAACATACCAGCCTACTTGCTACAACCAAGGTAGAATAATCAGCAGGTACACCACAGTCAGAGCTGGTGGCTGAAGAAAGCCTGCAGATAGCTACCATCACTGTCACTTAAGTGAATAGCCAAGATCTTGCAAGTGATTTTTGTTTCCGAAGCCTTATCTGCAGTTGAGAATACACGGCGAGAAGACACATGTGCATGATAAATTGCAAAGCACCCTATATCCATGAATATAAATAGTATTCAGATTCAGATGTCAAGGAAGAAAATGAAACATTAACATTTGATGAAGATTCAACTTCTTGATAGAAAGTAGGAGTGCTTATGAGGGGTGCTGGTACAAGGGGATGGTGGTAATCAGAAGAAATTTGCATGTGGTGAAATAACTACCTCGTAGAAGAGTTAATTGGTTTTGATGTAGGAAAAATCTGTAGGCTGGTTAAGCTTTGATGTATAAATAGTAGCACTGTGCTCTTTGTAAAAATGTTCTTGCTAAGGTTATTCAATGGGCTAAGTTTTCTAAACAATGTTGAGTTGATATTACAGCAAAATCTCGAGAATACTTGATAGACCAAGGCAAGTAGTGTTTGTAATGACTTGGTTTGTGATAGTGCAAAATAAATTATAAATAGAGTAAATAGATCATTGCCATAAAATACTTTGAACTTGCAGATATTCCCGTTCATATCATGACATCCACAATAACCTAAATATACTGCTCACAATATGTTTGGAGTGTGTTTTCTTACCAGAAACTGAAAAATTACACCACCATATGTGTGGAGTATGGTTTAGTGCTCCACAAAATATTTTCCATGACTCCTAATTTTTTTTAAGGATAGAGCCAATCACCCAAAACAATTTCCATGAAATTTCTTCTGTTGTGGTGGCAAATATAATGCTTAGTCCTGAAAATATTACACTGAAAAATATTATTTTATGTATAATCAAACGGTTAAATAGCTGATCCACGTAATTTGAGAGGATGGAGAAGATGGGTCACAGTAGGGAAATTGATGGAGACAGAGAAAGAAAGAAGAGAGTTGGAGATGAGAGACAGTGAGAAAGAGGGTCTTTTATATCGAAAAAAGGTCGACAATGATGCATACACATGATTAGTACGAGGGTAAAGTATATATTATACACAACTGATGTTGAACCATTGTCATATAGAAGGAGCCTGTAGCAACGCACGGGCTCTCTCCTAGTACTTGTAAAAGCGCAATATTGAACCCATTGTAATATGTCACACATCTGGCACACCGCACACGAAAAAAGAAAAAAATATATAAAGTAGCATGCTAGGAATTTCAGTGACAAGCTCTTTGTAAATATTTTATATACTCTAGACGTTTCTAGTTATGCGTAGCTAATTCTAAAATAGAAATGAGATCATACGAGTTAAGGTTGCATACACAGATATATACTCCATGAGCATGTTAGTACCACAATTAATATGTGGAGGCGTATGTCTGTTTTTCTTATTTTCTCATGTCACAACATTTTTTTATCAAGTACAACTCTTTAACGCGCAATGCAACAAAGATTAAAAATGCAATTTTAACACAATTTAAACTTAGCAAATGCATTCATATCTTTCAGCAACGGATATTACAACAACACCATAAAGGATATAACTAATCATGTTTAGAAACATTGTCATCTCATTAATTACCGTAATTAATTATTGTTAATGTATTAGCTATGATTGTGATTGTAAACAAACACTTTCTAAATAAATATAAAAGTTTAGTATAAATATTAAACTTATGTTGAATTGGCCGGTTCAAACTTTGACCCGTTACCCGTAGAATGACCGCAGACGCAATGAGAGTAATCCCAGCCGGCAACTAACTTCAGCATCATGCAGTTGTATTAAATCCGCCCCCTACGGATGCTCCACTCCGGCCTCCTCCGCCGCTATCTCCGCGTCGAGCTAGTCAAAGGGTGCGTCGGCCTCCGTCTGCTTCTGTCGGATGAGCTCCCAGTTGGCCTCCACCTCCGGCTCATCCTAGATGAACTCGAGGATGTCCAACTGTTTCTGTTAGAATTAAACACGGCCGTATAGTAGTGTACAAGTAGTAGGAAAATACGAGGGAGAACCTGCTCACGCCACCCCCCTTAATCTCACAATTCAATGGTCATCAATAGCCGTCCATAACTAGTATCACCAAGAGTTTTTATTGTGTATAACTATCACAGCCTCCTCGTATATCACTAGTATTTGCATTTAAAGTGGGCCCTCGTCGCATCATCATTAAATGAATCATGCACTCTTTGCAATATAATGCACCACAACCAGGAGCTAATTAATTACATCATGGGAATTTTGCCAACCACCATGCATGTATTCCTATAATAGTTAGTGCCTCAATTAACCTGTCTTGATTAACTCTTGCATGGTGAGTCCTTCACAACGCGGGGAATATGCAATCATTTTGCTTTTGCTCTAATTAAGGACCAGACGACTAATACATCCAAAATGCTTTCATTTTGTTTTCGAAACATTCTCGGGCAGAAATATTTTCACTAATGAATCTCCTCATTTTGTCTAATTAAGGAACAAATGTCTAATACATTTGAAATACTTTCACTTTGTTTTTTGAACCGAAACATTTTTGAGCCAAAATACTTGCACTTATTAATCGTCTCGTTATTGCTCTAACTAAGGATCTGACGGCTAATACATCTGAAATAATTTCATCTTTTTTCGAACCGAGACATTTTTGAGCCAAAATACTTGCACTTATTAATCATCTTGTTTTTGCTCTAATTAAGGATGAGTTGACTAAAACTTCCGAAATACTTTCACTTTGTTTTTGAAATGAAACAATTTTAAGCCAACATACTTGTACTAATCAATCGTCTTGTTTCTCAGTCGTTTGCTGCGGTTTGTTCATTTAGTCCAGCATTAATTATGGCATTAGGTGGCATATGCAGTGGATTGAGCCGCATGCATGCAGTGGAATGGGTCATTTAGTCGAGGCATTAATCCCGTAAGGCTACTTCCAACGCATTGATATTAAGATGAGGTTCTAAGCACATTTAAAACTTTAGCAATCAAAGCCCTCAATGCATAGGTGCTTAACTTGTTGTAGCTAAGCACATTCTATTTAATGATTTAGCTACTAAAGTTCTTCATGTATTGGTGGACTTTCTTTCATTTAAGTATTTTGCCTAGGTTCATGCGTTTAGCATCCTTTCTTTCTGGGATCACCACACTCATCTCTCTCTTCTTAAATACCATGCCACATCAGATTTTTTACCTATGTGACAGTCTTAGCACATGTACAAGGTGGAGCATTGAGAGGGGGCTAAGACACACGGCAGCAAGCAAGCTTGCTTGTTGACTGATTAAGCAGCATCAAATGGCTTGTTAAATGGCGCCTTGAAGACAGAGACAGTGTGCAACTTTTGATTGACTGCGCATTTATTTGTCTGACATTGTACTGCCTGAATTACCGTATTTCTCTGTATGTTGATTTATGTAAAGAATAAAATCTCTTCAACTAATAAAAACACTATTTTATCTACATATCTCAAAGCGCCTGCAGACGGACAGGATACAAGGGACGCGTGCCGTCCGGAGCCAAAAGTGCGGGTCGCCAAGCAGTAGTGAAACTAGTAAACGAGTAGGTTTGCTGGTGCTGGTACCGGCTCTTATATATAGCCATTTAAAGCTCCCCTGTAATCACATAATAAATTGCATCTCTATGGATTCATACACAAATCATATCATAAAGTCACACCAAAATTTGACTAGGCGTACATTAAAAAATGTTCAATGCATATTTAGAAATTGTTGAACATATATCACAGAAATGTTCAGTGTCTGTTTAAGATTTGTTCAGCGTATATCACAACAATGTTCAGTGGTAGAAATTTAGGATATATATTACTTTTTGATCTGCCGCTTCGTGTGGCCTATTGATGAGTAATAATCTTTGGTACCTCAAATGGCAACCAACACATACCCTGTATAGCATGGGCGCGAGTTCGATTCTTCAGCGTAGCATCACCGAAGCTCAGCCATTTGACGCTAACGAGCGTCAACTAGGAGCTCTCGCCAAATAGGGTCTGCCTCCATCTTCATGCTACCATACAAAATAAATAAATCAGCATAAGCTTACCATACATTCGGGCCTAGGATGACGGGCTGACCCTCATGTATTCAACCTCTTCCTTGTCCCTAAATACTAATGAAAAGAAAATAAATAGTAAGCCCAACTCAGAGAACCCTAAGTTGATGGGAGCTTTGAGACCGCCGCCCGATCAAATGAGTACCTTAGTTGTTTTGCTGTCGGTCCATCTCCCGTGATTCTCATAAATGAGTCCATACCTTTTCTTTTTTCCCTGGTCTTCGTGGGATTTAATTCACCCGAGGTGGGATTTCTCGGGGCGGCATGCGGCGGAGATGACCGTGCATACATAAAAAATGAGTATCAATGACAATCCAATTGTGTTTGTTATTGTCAGCGACGATCATGTCATTTTCACAAGGTAATGAGTTAGTCGGGGAAGGGGGTGTACTCCAAGTGTACAAAATAGGGATATAATCTTACTGAGTAAGCTTGGATCCGGGAGGGCGCCCGCTATGCCATAGTTAATATTGGGATCCGGGAGGGCGCCCGACATGCCATAGTTAATGGTGGTAGCACGATGTTATGGATTGATCGACGGATAATCTCGCATCCCCTTAAGGCTGAGTTCACGTCTCTATTGCGGTCTTTGGAGTCCTGGCCTGGGATTGCATCCACTTCAATAACTGATACCGGAACATCTCATTTTGGAAAACGTTCAGATCGGATGAAACCCTAGCATGCATTTCCCTTTCGAAGTTAGTTACGAATTCCCTCTTGCTTATCCCCGACTAGATTTCCTAATCTCTTGAGTCACCTGGGGGAAAACATACCTACCTCCCCCCCCCTTCGCACTCCAGGTAAGGATCTCCACTATTTGGAAAATGTTTTTTCTAATATGCATTTTTTTATTACACGATCTATACCTTTTAATACACGTCAAACTTTTAATACCCAATGAACAATTTTGGGAAACACGATGAATATTTTTTTGATACACGTTAACTTTTAATACCTAATGAAATTTTTTTGGAAACATGATGAATATAATTTTTATTCGATATTTTTTCCAAATATACAATGGACAGGTTCTGAAATTTATGATGGATTTTTAGTAAATACAATATGGATATTTTTTATACACAATGACCATATTAATAGTACGCATAAAAAGAACATATGTTGAAATACATGAGACATTTTTTGACTCATGTTTTCTTTTTTCCGAACATGACTATTTCACCAAACAGAATAGGGAGATTAAAAAAATGTAGAAAGAAATTATTTGTTTACTTGGCTTACTTTTTCTGTGTTGCTCGCCTGCTAAGCTTTTTTTTCGTTAGAACAACCTGCTAAGCTTTATTGATTGTGCAAAATGTTTGCAGGAACCATAACAGGATTGGTAAGGATGAACAAGTCAGATATGGCGACCTTGTTTTGAGAGGTAGCAAACTTAGCAAGTGTGTAAGCTTGAAAATTCAGGCTTCTGTTTTCATGGACATATCTACAAGCCTGAAAAGAGGCACTGCGCTCTAGGAGTTCTCGAATAATTGAGTAAGTTGTTCCACCCATGACTTCCTTAATTTCATTTGACACCATCTTGCAGCGATATGGACATCTCTCACTCTTAGTTGAAGATGTTCGGACAGCAGTTACCACCATCCAAAGCATTGTTATCAGATTCACAGTTCACGATTCCATACTTTTTACGAATCCAGTTCGATGGGGTGAGGGGGGGGGGGGGGGATGGGGGGGTAATACAGCCGCCATATCTGAAGAAGCTATCTCATGGATCAGTTGACCCCTATTCGCTGGCTATTACTCATTTTTTTAGGGATTCTAATTAGTTTTTCAAAAAGCTGCACTAGTAGATTCTGTAATTGTGGATCCTGTAATTGTGGCCGAAAGCTCCACTTCTTCTATTGCTTCTGTAACTGTTGTTGTGCTCACTGTCGTTCCGTTCGTCTTCCGCTTGCGTTCCTGCTCCTGCTGCGGCCCATCTTATAGCCAAGATATTCCCATCTCTGCTTCTTTCATCAACAACCATGGTGGCCACGGGCCACGGCACTTGGTTGCGAGGGAGGACCGTTGCTGGAGAGCCCAGGCACGATGGTCTTCATCATTCATCTATCTTTTATCAACCTATCTTCTCACTCCCAGCCCAACTCCATCGGTCGATCTAGATCAGGTTCAAAGCCAGTCCCACCAAATCCAGCAACTAGGGTTAGCCCATATACCGTCATGATTCTCAATAGAATGATAAAAAATTAAACACATGATTAGAGTGTCATGGGTGGAATGGAAAAAAATGCATCAGGTATGCCACCACGTGAAAAGAGAAGGAAATGTAACAAGAGGTACAACAAACAATTTGTTTTCTCCAAAATAGAGTTCATTTGCTTGTCACAACTGTGAGGTGAAAGCAAAAGATGGATAATACTACTTTTGCTAAACAATTTTGGAACACATAATAAATTCAAGAGGCGCATGAAAGCTGTTACATTCCAGTACGAAGTGCATGACATAAGTAAACTTTGATGCTTGAGAAACCTAACTCTGTCTTAGAGAAGTACAAACTGTGGTTCAATAAAAGAACACATAATAAATGCAAAAAAGCACATGAATATGCACTAGCCACTACCACAAATTCCAGGACAGACTGCATTATGCAGATAGAACATGCGCCATTCAAAAATTAATGACTGGGAAAAATCAGATGTGTACAGCATTAGATGTGTCCTAGAGGCAGACTATAGAATACTATGAAGAACACAAGAAGATGAAGTGCATTAACTACTAGGCTTGGTCCCAACAAAACTAACCACAAAGATGATCACCATCAGGGCATTGATCTTGCAACACTGAGCCAAACATAAAGACTCGTTGTAATATATCAATAGTTTGATCACAAAAAGGCATGGATAATAATAATCTGTACAGGCTCACTGTACAACAAGTATGTGCAATAAGTTTCCATACTTGGTGATGATTTGGATTTATAACCATCTACAATAAAGTTATCAATTTGCAACATACTTTTGATATCTAGAACCAGAATAGTCACTCAAACACTCATCCATACTATGGGGACTTCATATATTTTAACAGCCATACACAAATCCTATCTACCTTTTTGCCTTCAGCCGAGCCAGCCAGATCTGCAGCTTATCCGGTCACTTTGGATAATCTATTAGTATCATTCAGAATTGATGAGGCATGACACCAAGAATAGATTATCTGAACTAACTAAGATTCATATCTGAGTTAAGAGTATCCAAAATGCTAAAACTGAAATACAAGATAACAGATGCCTAGTCTTACCCAAAGGTGAGGCATGACACCAAGAACTGATTATCTGAATTCCAGGCATTCATACTGCCAATTTATACAACACATTAGGTACCAATAAGCAAAATAATACCATAAACACACATTGCATCTCTATGGGTTCATACACAAATCATATCATAAAGTCGCATCAAAATTTGACTAGTTTTTTTCTTTTATCAACTATCAAGAATTGGTATGAAGATTGCTAAACTTGTATTACTGAATCTATAGGGTAAATTGTAACCACACACTCATATATGTTTTTGTCTCCAGTGGGTATATTTATCACACATGCCAAAAGGAGGCTGCAAGTAACATATAATTGACTACAGGTGATGTGAGAAGCTGAGCAAATTACCTTCAAGAAATGGCATATAATATGTGTTGTTCTTGACATGGCCTTGCAGCGGTCATAGAGAAAAAAGGAACATGGCTGACAGTTATGACTGTCTGAAGAGTGTGTCCAAGGGAACACAATCTGGGACCTGACTGTGACAGAGATAGTCCCAAATAATGCAGCAGCAAAGACGGACTATAGCAAATATTTAGTTATCAAGAAAACCACTGGATGATCTTTAAGAAAGAAGAAGATTCGATTAAAAAACCAAGGTGATTGTTCAGTTCATAGAAAAGAGAGACATGGGGCAGATCAATAGGCAAATATTTCGAACGCTGACCAAAACGATTAAATAATTTTAGCATCAACACATGCTAGCCACTTAAGCCCAAAAGGATATTCTAATGAGTATAAATCTCATGCAGCCATGAAACAGTCAGAGCTTCTTGTGATAATAACTCGTCTATATCAAGAAACGAGACGGCCCATAGTGGACTAATTTCAAACAAATTGCGCCGGTCAAAGAAAAATGAGCATGCCTGGAACTTACAGTCAGACCTTCTTGTGATCATAACTTGTCTGCATCAAAAAGAAACAAGCCGGCTCATAGTGGACCTAATGCATCCACTTCAACCCAAAATGATATTCAATGAAATATAACACAAACATATATCTAATAGTCATAGATTCGCCATCATACTTCTTAATACACATCAACAAAGGAGCTTAATAGTGGATCTAGTTAATACATACAGCAGCTCATGTGGATACGGAGAGCTAGGCCGATAAGAAACACCAACACACTCAAGACATCTAAGATAAAAGACTAAGTGTTCACAACATAACACCAGGGATCTAGTTAATACATACGGCAGCTCATGTGGGTACGGAGAGCTAGGCCGATAAGAAACGCCAACACACTCAACATCCTTCTAAGTGTTGACAAGATAATCGCCGGTCAGATGAAAGGCGTATCGTTGACAACATAACCCTCTAGTGTCGGAAAGAAGGTATGTTGAACAAGAGTTTGCTTGAGCACATAATGAGCAGCCCTGATGCCTCTCGGTAGTTGGAAACTGGCAATCAACTTGCCACCGATATCAAGCTGAAACAGCCATTCGTCACAAGTGATGAGAATGAGCAACCCAGCGTCGTCCCCAGGCACAACCATCACAAACTGTTCATGGTCGGAACACTGACACTGCTGCCTGGTCTCCGCGACCGGCAATTTAACCCGACAGTTGAAATCCCAGACCTCAGCTTGGTGGTTGGGCATGACCCAGATATCAACGGCTGTGCCTTGATCATTAGGACCGAAGACGGCAAGCATGTCGCCCATCATAAACACCCGAGCATCCTGTGTAGCAAGCGGGGCGCCAACCGGGGCGCGGATACGCCTGAAGGACTCATTGGTGGTGTCGAATACCAGTATTCCAATGTCTGTGTACCAGTATAAGCTACCTTGGAATAGGAGACCGGCGCTATATTCCAGTGAGAGCGGACGAGGGCACGCTACGCGCCTCGGCGGCTGGGCAGAGCCTAACGTGGAAACAAAGGCGCCATCTGGAGCCAGTCGGCACAGCAACAGGCGGTACTCGCCGGAAGAGTGGTGAGGGTACATCCCCAGAGGAATGAATCCGTTGAGCTGGTGGAGGGGAGCGTACTGCCGAGTTGCCGGGTTGCAGATGGAGAGGTCGCACGACTGGGTGTGGGAGATGAGGAGGAGGCCGTCGCAGGAGCCATCCACATACAGGCGGCGAGGGGAGTGCTCTAACCGGCCGGTGGGAGCCGGTTTCAGTCGCGCGACGGGCTCTAACCGGCCGGCACGGTGGTCCAAGGAGACGATGTCGGACCAGCCGCCGTCACCGACGCCGTAGCTGCTGTCGAGGATGGAGAGGGCTGGCTGGCGGGCGTGGTGGGAGAGGAGGAAGTCGCGGCTGGAGACGGCGCGGCGCCACGCCGGGCTGACGGCGCGGCAGCGGAGCAGGGGTTTGGGGGGCAGGCGGATGAGGATCTCCCAGACGGCAACGTCGTCCGGGAGGCCGGGGAGGAGAGGGCTCGCGTCCGCCATGGTCGCCGGCGCCGGCGGCTGGGACTGCTGGAGTTGCGGCGGCTGGGTGTGGTAGGGAGTGGAAGTAAGAGGAGAGTGGTGGCGACTGAGGTTGTTAGGTCAGGTCATGTGCATTTGGGCTGCTCCCAAACGGGCTGGGCTTGGGCCAGTTTGGGTGTGAAAAAAGAGAAGAAGAAAAAAAATGCAACTCTCATCATGTTTTTTTGTCAATCCTTGTGTAGATTATATTTGTAGTATATATTGTTTTGGCTAGTATTGAAATTTGGACAGTTTTCAATCTTAGTTACTTCCTCCATTCCTTTATGTAAGATGTATTATTCTTAGCACGGTGACCAAGACACATAATTATAGACATATGAGGACTAAATACCCTTAACAAATTTGTTGGTTAGTGGCAAGTGAATCAGTTAGTCTAGGAAAGTATGAGATACATGCAATCGACAACGATATAGTTTTCTTCTTTTGCTATAAGGAGAGATACAAACAATCAGAAAAGAGATACTTTCCTTTTTTCAGGAGGGATAACAAGGAAATTGTGACGAATTAGAAGAAATGCACCTTACATTCTGAAATTTTATCAAAAAATAAATACACCTTATATAAAGAAATGAAAAGAGTATATATCATGCAAAGTCTTACTGGAGTTCTATTTTATCGTCCAACCTTATGAGACCCTCGTCCGCCTGGTCCAGGGAATATTGGAACTAATTTTGTTTTTTGTTTTTCTACCAAGCGGGGATTATATTTTCTATTGTGCGAGTCTTACATTCGCTTTAGCATATGTGTGATTTCGAAGCTTTTTTAGATCAGGTTTTGGTACATCATTTACAAACAAAATTTTCTAAAATAAAACATAACTAAAACATCACATGTTTTTTAGAGACCACATATGTAATCTTTTTCACGGGGTTTTGCACACACCTAGAATGCCCGAGCATGTTTGGTGCTAAAATAATTAAAATTATTTATTCATTTTTATTTTTGAATGTACTATTCATGCTAAAGCACATGGGCTCAGTTCCAAAAGAAATTTCTGGTTCTCCTGCTGTTCCGACGTGATAATTCTATAGGACGGAGCCAACATGTGAACATGAAAAAAAATGAAAAACAGACTCAAAAAATTCTGAATCAATTTTTGTGGTGAACTTTGACAAATATCTAAGTGCTTGCAAATTTTCATCATGAGATCACATTCGAGGAGGGCGTGACAAAAAAATAAAAAACGATGCTCTGGAAATGCTACTTTTGAAAGCATTTGGAACACTGATTTTTTTTTGCCACGCCTTCAACAGATGTGATGTCATGATGAAAATTTGCACACACTTAAAACATTTATCAAAGTATACTATGAAAAAAAATCAGATTTTTCTGAACTTTTTTTATTTTTTCCGAATGTACTGTCCATCCAAGCTCAAATGAGCTCAAGCTCAAAAGGATACTTTCCCTCGACGAAGTACCTTGTGAGTTGATGTTTTGGACCAACATTTAGTGCTAACCAACGAGTACATGAACAATGATCTTTAGTAACAGAGCTCTACTCATGTCATGTGGGAGCATCATACAATAAAAATTCACCACCAAAAAGGCAAAAATACATTCAAGCTGCGCAAAGTTCACCATAGATTACACCTCCAGCTAACTACACTAAGGGCTCATATGGTTGCTAGGGAAGTTCAACCCTGGGCCCCAACCCCCTAGGGGGGATTCTTAGGAGCGCATCTAATACCCTCAACCCAGGTAGCTTCCCCGTTGCCCAAATGGTAAACAAGGGGGTTGGGCGACTTCAAGCCCTAGCCGTCGCTAGGAGTCCCTTCCGTCGCCTTGCTCCAGTGGCTCCCCTCCACGTAACAACGACCTCGGTCGTTGGTGATGAGGGGGGGGGGGGGGTCGTCGGATCTACGCGTGTGAATCGTGTAGCTTTAGGCTAGACCCTAGCAGCTTAGATTTTTCTTTCGTTGATCGTCTTGGCTTCGACGGTGGCAACGACGACGCTGGATATAGAAACTTCATATCCTTCCCCAATGAGGCGTTCCGTCCTATGGTTGAGGATGGATTTGCAAACCAATCTGTTCAAGCAAGAATGATGTGTTGATGACGGCATCCTCGTGGTGAAGCTTGGGAGATGGTCCAGGAGCGGATGCAGAGTGTGATCTGCATCGACGACATCTGGAAGATGGAACGTGTGTTGGGTTTGTGGATGATGACTGGCTTGTATGGTTTCCTCCTTCGATGTCCTAGTCATGGTGGGGTGCCAGATCTAGAGTTCAATGGTGTGTCTGGAGTGTTGCTCCGGTCTGATTCGTTCAACGGCAATAGCTTCGCTTTTGGTGAGCCACCTTAAAGGTCCGCAAAGCTACATATCAACGATGGAGCCGCGTCCAGCTTGAATGAGGAGGTGATCCGTCATTTTTACCTTTGATGGCTGCTCTGGTGGTGCCGTTGGCAGGTGACCGGCATTGGTGTCAAGCTCAGAGGATTATTTGGTCTTAATTGTCTTTTTAACTCTTGGCTAGTAGTCCTTTTTGCAAAGGCTAGCGCTCTATTGTCTTTTCAGTTTTGTCGTGTCAATCATTACGGTCGTGTTTGGATCGCATGTCAGCTCACCTCGTTATTTTGTCATGTCAATCATCACGGGCGTGTTTGGATCGCATGTCGGCTCACCTCACTGTTTTGTCATGTCAGATCATTACGATCGTGTTTGGATCGCATGCCGACTCACCTCATTGGGCAAGGCTAGCCTTGCCAACGGATGTAGGAGATATGCCCTAGAGGCAATAATAAATGATATTATTTATCTCCAAGTTCATAATTATGTTTATGTTCCATGCTATAACTGCTATATGGTTCTCGAGTCTACAATAACCACGAGGCTCGAAGGAAGACTCATATGCACGTGTGGTATAATAAACAGTAAATTGTATTCCTAGTCTTGCCTTTAAGACTGGCTCAAGTATTGCATGATGATCCTGTTTTCCTGATCACGGGCATGGCTATGCCGGCAATTTTGAGGGCGCAATGTTGGTAGAACACTTGTGTTGAATCGACCTGAATTGATGTTTTGCTATGAGATACATTCGTCACAAGTTAATGGTTAATAACACAGAGATTGTTAATGTTTGCATAATTCCTTAGACCATGAGAGTATCGAGTTCCTTCGTGCTTGCTTCGTGAACTTTGGGGTTTGTTAAACGTCATCCATTACTGGGTGGCTATTACGGCAGTTTACGGGTTCACGGAAAAGTATGGAAAGTAACAAGATAGCTTAAGATTGGGATTTGCTCCTCTGACGATGGAGAGATATTCTCGGGCCCTCTCGGTGTTACGGTATCTATCATCGTCTGGCTAGACACAGGATGAATTGATCACAGGGATGCCGGAACACGGTAACAAGAAAAGAGAACAATACCGGTAACGAGGTAACTGGCATAGTGGACAAGTTGTTGATCCACGGGGATGCCAACGTGCACCTCGTGTATTTATAACATATCACGAAGCAACAGGAATAACACATGGCAACTGAAGGTTCACTCGAATATTCATTCGTGTGGGTATAGGGGTCAATATGGGTGTCCACGGCTCCGATGTTGATAATTGATCGAAAGGGGTTCCGAGTCATGTCTATACTTCACCGAACCTATAGGGTCACACACTTAAGGGTCATCTATCTGCTGAATACTAGACAGGGAGTCTGAGAGAAAGTCTCCAGATAAAGTTTCGGAGATAGCGGAAAAGTTCCAGAGAGAACACCGAATAGTTTCGGTAAAATTGAAAAGTTGTTCAGGGCATACCATTAGGTCAAATTGGTTTTGGCACACGCCTGGAAAATTTTGGAGGGTGCCAAATTGTTTTGTGAACTTCTAGGATTTTTCGAAGAAAAAATCAGGAAATGTTTCGGAGCTGCCGAAACCGGTTTGGTTGCTTTTCGCAGATAAAAATCACTAAACCGGAAAGTTATTTCGGAGTACACCATTAATTCAAATTGGTTTCAGCACACGCCTGATAATTCTTGGAGGGAGCCTGAATCATTTTGGAAACTTCTCGGAATTTTCCGAAAGAAAAAACGGAAATGTTCCGAAGCTGCCGGAACCGCTTTGTTTGCTTTTCGCAGATGAAAATCACTAATCCGGAATTGTTTTGGAACGCGTCGAAAATTATTTTAGTGGGTACTGAAAATGTTCTAAGCCCACATAAATATTTTTGGTTCGTACGGACGCTGAAAAATATCATCGTGAATAGTGAAAATAGCTTTATGGTTACTTTTTGGAAAGCCACCTTTTTGGGCTTTTGCTCCAAAATATCTTGGAGATGACATGGATGGATGTGGCTGAAATTTCAGTCCCTCCACCCCTCCTTCTCCTATAAATAGTGGTGGAGGGGGCTACCCAAAACTCACTCTTTCTCAACATACACAAGCCATGCATGATCTGACCTTCTCTCTCCCTCCTAGCGAAATAGTTTCGTATAGCCGAAAGGTTGTCTGGGTTCTGATGGAAACTAGTTCTGGATGGCAAAGCCATGCCGGATAGATGACACCGTATGTGTGCAACTCTATAGAGATATCGTAGTTTCGGTCTTAGTTCGAGAGTGCCTCCCAAAGGGCTGTCCGAGTGACTGTCCGAGTTTCGAGGGTCGTCCCGAAGGGCTGTCCGGGTGACCGTCCGAGTTTCGAAGGTCCTCCCGAAGGGCTGTCCGGGTGAACGTCCGAGTTTCGAAGGTCCTCCCAAAGGGGCTGTCCGCGACACCGTCCGAGGGACTGTACGACCGCCTCCCAGAGGGTTGTCCGAGGGGCAGACGAGGGTATACATCCTTGCGGTTGGGAGGATGTAAATCCTAGCTGCGGGGATCTGCACTGCCGATCGTCATCGACTCTACTTCCGCTGCGCTACGAGTCGGTAACGAAAAGGATCAAACCTTGTATGCAGTCTCCATAGTGGAACTAGGCGTGCTCGCGGTACCGAATTTCCCCTCTCCGGAGCCCAAAACGGACTCCAGATCTGGTCTCCCGAGGAAGAACGGGAGGTGGCAGCGGCTCCGTATCGTGAAATGCGGTGAACTCTTCTCTCTGTTTTTTTCTCCGCGAATAGGAATAAATAGGAGTGGAATTGACAAGCCTCCTAGGGGCGGCCAGGGGAGTGGCCGCGCCGGGCAAGCTTTCCACCTGTGGGTGGCCCCCTCCAGTTGATTCTTTCGTCAGTATTTTTTATTAATTCCAAAAATATTCTCCGTAAATTTTCAGGTCAATCTGAGAACTTTTATTTCTGCACAAAAACAACACTAAGGATTCTGTTGAAAACAACGATCAGTCCAGGTTAGTTTCATTCAAATCATGCAAATTAGAGTTCAAAACAAGGGCAAAAGAGTTTGGAAAAGTAGATACGATGGAGACGTATCATCGCGTTGCCGGAGAACTCATTTATCTCTCCGCTCCCTCTTGCTGAATCAAGAAGACGGAGATCGTCATCGAGCTGTACATGTGCTGAATGCGGAGGTGTCGTCCGTTCGGCACTAGATCGGGACGGATCATGATTGGATCGCGAGACGACTAGCGATTTGGATCACGAAGACGTTTGACTACATCAACCGCGTTAATTAACGGTTCCCGCTTAGCGATCTACAAAGGTATGTAGATCCACTCTCCCTCTTGTAGATGCTCATCACCATGGATAGATCTTGCGTGTGCGTAGGAAAATTTTGTTTTCCATGCAACGTTCCCCAACAATTTGCACGTCACTTTTATCTCTTCTCTCTTTCTCACTCAGTGGTCCACTCTTTCTCTCGGTTGCTCCCACTCCCCCAACGGCCCCTCTTCTCGTCGGAGCGGAAGGGGAGAGGGGCCCGGCTCCTCCTCTCAACATGTATATTCAGTGTTATTGATGTTTGTCGTTGTGTTTTTGGAGATGCTTGCCCGTGTAGAGGTGCCAACTGCCTACATCCCCCCCTCCCACCCTACATCCTGATCACCGTCGACACTGATGTAGAAGAACACATAATCTCCTTGTCAAGTCTAGGCTTGCGCTTCCCTCTTATACAATGGCTTTCTATTGGGTCATGCAGTGTCGGTCCTCTGTTTTCCTGGTTGTTCCGGTAAATTACCATGTTGTGTGTTTGTTCTTCGTGTGCTACGAAGTTGACGATTCTTATTCTTTCTAAATGCACTTTGCCTACTCATGTAGATGTGATTTTCCATAAGATGGGAAACTGGCCAGTGTCATGTGCCAGAAGTCCTGCATAATTGTTGTTTTTGCAAATGAGTTCATGTATATATTAACCACTATTTAATAGTTATTACAACCAATAGGACATGTGGTCGGATGGTTAGCAAGAAGGTTGAACCTCCATCCCATCATAGATCAAACCCTATGTTTTACTCCTTCATGTCTTGTAAAGGCTAAGTATTTTTTTTCTTCAGTGAAAGGCGATGTTTCCAACGATAGTCAGGTGCATGTGGTGTCTTCATCAACCTCAAGATCTGATCTGCCGACTCGGTCTTTCGGGGATGCTTATAGGGGTAAGGTGTATGTGCGTGTAATCATGAGGATAATTTACATGTGTGTGTGAGCGTCTACATTTGAAATGTGTTTTTTCAAAAAAAAAGTCTAGTAGATACATAGAGGGAAATAGTTCTTTTTAATGAACCACATATATAAATATTAAATCATGTTTTTACAGTCATTCTTGAATGACTCCAAGACGCCGAGAGGAATTGCACCGGTAACCACACCCTTTGAATACACACCTTACGGAAAGCGACCAGCCCGCTAGCAACAGAGTTAGCAGCTGTGCTAAATTTAACAATTCTGAAAAAGCTAAATTTTCTGAGAAGCTTCAAAGAAGCCATCCCACAAAGGTAGATTTGTCCAAAGTAGGAGAGTGAGGTAGATTTGTCCAAAGTAGGAGAGTGAGGAATTTCTGGACACATAAACAATCAAATTCAAGAAAGAAGCGAAGCACAATCTTGGAGCTAGATGAACCCGCAGAATACACACGACTGAATCTTGGCTTCCTCCGCGAAGCTGCAAATAGGGATTTCTGGACACCCCACACGCGTGCACGCGCGCACACACGCGCTTACTTTTCAGAACCATACCATCACAGTTCCACAAGACTACCAAATCGCAAAGTGGTAACCACCGCGAAAAAGTTTATTCGGATATGTAGTTCCTAGTTTAGTTAACTACTAGGAAAAGGCATTGCTAGTGACGCACCAGTTTTGCCTATTAATGGCGCATTGGTGGTGCGTCACTAGCATCACGCCATTAGAATTAAATACTAATGGCGCATCCCTGGTGCGCCATTAGAATCTGGTGTACTAATGGCGCACCACGCCGTGCGTCATTAGTATGCCTCACAGGGGCCATATGTACCCATGTGTTTTGGCATACTAATGACGCACTAGTGTGTGATGCGTCATTAGTGTCATTTTTACAGTGCATCATTAGTGTCTTGAGTGGTGCGTCACTAGTATGAATATTAGGAATTTTTTTCTTTTCTGATATTTTCACATGTTACAAAATATATTATTGGACAAAATTTAGACAACACCACACAGCAACAGCAGATTTATCGAATACAATAGAAGATTAGTCTCCAAATACAAATCATCATATTAGTCTCCGAATTCAAAAGACCGAACAAAGATAGAACATTACAAGTCTCGAGACCGCGAGTAGCGAGTTTGTCTTCACATTACAAGTCGATATCGATCATCTAAACTACCATCACATAGAAGAGAGTTGCGGTCATCACGATGAGCATAATCCCGATGAAACTGATCTTCATCCGGTTCCTCCAACACTCCCTCCTATCTCCCGCTAGATAGCGCACGTATCTAGATTCCGCCTCCACCCTAGTGGTGTACCCTTTGTAACTGTTACCGCTGAAACGGTGAACCTGTCTCCGACACTCCTCCCAGTCGTCGTAGACTCCGGAAACCTTACCCTTGTACACGACATAAGACGGCATCTCTATGCACTAGCCAAACAAAACGTTAGTAGCAATTAACGGACAATACATAAGCAATATATAAGTATGCAACAAAAGGATTGGAAGAGAAAAGCAAGACATTAATAGCATCGATTACATCTAAGTTGAACGACTGTCCAAACCAAAGAGACATACAAGTTCATTAAAGTTTAATTACAACATGAGCCAATCGATGTTTCAGAACTACACATAGCATCACTACTTTGGACTCGACTCAAGGGACCGGAGCGTGGATGAAGCCGTCGTCTCTCGTGATGGTCATGAAATCGCGGGCGTTGTCAGCCTGCATTTGTAGCGTTGTGTCTATCTCACCGTTGGACGGTTGATTTCTGAGGTTGAACTGCCCCGAGGTACGAAGGACATCTTGATGGATGATTTCCGCAAACTCCGACTGGATGCGAAAGAATTCTTGTCTGATGTCCGCGTCCTGGATTGCCGACAAGTTCTCGGCCCAATCTTTGCGATTATTTGGTACCAGAAGGTGATTATGGTCCCGTACGATCGCCCGCATGTGATGAAGGGCGTAGTAGGCATCCTTCTGACCGCCAGGCGGCTGCTTGACGCAGCAGAACGTCGTATTGTGGGCGAACACGTGCTTGTCGTACTTACGAACTGCCCTGGTGAAGATGCCTCCAGATTTGGCGTAGCCGGGGAGAACATCATCAAGAACTTTCTTGACATTTGTGCCTCGGTCATTGTATGTCTTCTCAATAAAGGTTTTGTGCTCTACCACCCAAGGATCGACCACGTCTATGTGTTGTAGCACGACTAGGTTTGCTCTTTCAAAGTCGGCGAGTCGACCCTCGAAGTCGACATGCATTTCGCGTCGCCCCTCACGGTGACCCCATCCAGCGAGCCTGCCGAGGTGCCTGTTGACGGGCAGACCAACAGGGTTCTCGATGCCTAGATAATTCGTGCAGTAGGATATGCACTCTTCGGTCAGAAAGCCCCTGGCTATGCTTCCCTCTGGACGTGACATGTTGTGGCATGACGGCTTCCCTTTGGACGTATCCTTTGATGACACCATTCATCCTTTCGAATGACATCATGCTGTGTAGGAACGTCGGCCCGAGTTGGATGATATCCTCCATGATATGGACCAGCAGATGCACCATGACGTCGAAGAATGCGGGCGGGAAGTACATCTCAAGCTCGCATAGTATCACCACGATCTCTTCCTGTAGCCTTTTGAGTTGCCTCATGCCAACCGACTTTCGAGAGATGACGTCGAAAAAGTTGCATAGGCCAAATAGCGTTTCACGGACGTGCGCGTCCATGATCCCACGGATTGCAACTAGAAGTATCTGCGTCATCAGCACGTGACAGTCGTGAGACTTCATCCCGCTGAACTTCTGCTTCGTTGGGTCTAGGTATCTGCTTATCTTCCCCGCGTAACCGTAAGGAAGTTTTACTCCTACGAGGCAGGTGAAAAACTGCTCGATCTCCTCCTGACTTAGAGTGAAGCACGCGGGAGGGTAGTCATTTCCGGTCTTCTTGGCCTTTTTGCCTTTGCGACGACTTTCTGTGTCCTGCTTCGCCTCATCATCATCATCATTAGCGTGAAGCTCCTCCCTGATGCCCATTGATTTCAAGTCTGCCTTTGCTTTCGGCCCATCTTTGGTCCTCTCTGGCATGTTGAGCAGGGTATCAACCAGACTCTCGCACACGTTCTTCGTGATATGCATGACATCAAGGCTGTGAGGCACACGGTGGATCTTCCAGTACGGCAAGTCCCAGAAAACAGACCTCGTTTTCCATACCTTCAGCAGCGGCTCTGGCGCCTTTCGCTTCTTTCCCGGATCTGGTGCCTTTTGCTTCTCTGACTGCCAAACGGATTGACTCCATCGGTGCTCGCGCTCAGCACGATGTTCCTTGGATCGTTCCCAAATTCTGGGTCTTCGAAGTTCAACGCTTGCCACTGGCTCGCATCCTTAGGGTGACTCAGCATCTTGTCTTTTTTATTTATCTCCGGATCATTTCCGTCATCTTCCCGCTTCTTCTCCTCCCTATCCGCGTGCCAACGCAGGAGCTTTGCTATCTTAGGGTCCGCGAGATACCGCTGCAGACGAGGAGTGATCGGAAAGTACCACACCACTTTTCGAGGAGCTTTCTTCCTCTTCTTGTATCGAGTGACGCCGCACACTGGACATATGGTAGACTCCGCGTGCTCGTCCCGATAAATGATGCAATTGTTCATGCACACATGGTATTTCACGTGCGGTAAATCCAGAGCACACACGATTTTCTTCGCCTCCTCGAAACTGGTCGGGCACTTATTCCCCTTGGGAAGACGTTCGTGCCAGAATGGCATGTTCTCGTCGAAGCATGCGTCGGTCATTTTGTGTTTTACCTTCATCTCTAGAGCCATGAGCGTTACTTTCAGGCGGGTATCCTCGGGCCTGCATCCTTCATACAATGGAGTAACCGCGCCTATCTCCAGTTGATCCAGCTTGGCTTTCTCTCGGGCGGCAGCTCTTGCGTTATCCGTCTGCTTGAGAAGCAGCTCTTGAATATGAAGGTCCTGCACCCAGCCTCCATCATCGTCTGCTCCAGCATCTTCATCTTCATGATCATGCCCTTCGTCTTGATCTTCCTCATCATCATGTCCGGCATCTTCTACATGATGACTGCGTACAACATCACCGTCGTGATCATGTCCTGGAGATTCTTCGTCTTCTCGCCTGCCCTCGCCGCGGTGGTTGTCTTGCTGCCCTTCCTCATTTCTTGCCCGGCCCCCATGGACGACTTCATAGTCATCTTCATCACCTTGCCACCGATAGCCATCCATGAAACCACGCAAGAGCAGGTGGTCCCGCACCTGCCCGGAATCCGGGTCCGTAATAAGGCTCTTCAGCTTGCATCTTCGACACGGACATCTTATCTCCGTCTCGTTCTTTTGAAGCATCTCGGCCTTCGCGGAGCTCAAAAACCTATTCACGATGCCTTCGGTCATCGTGCGGACCATGGTCGCCTGAGGGGTAGAGCAAAACGATATTTTAGAACCAAGAAAATTTTTGGCATGACTTTCCCTAAAAATAGGACCAAAAATAATGAATAATGCCAAAATTCTCGCCGAAACGGAAATGAATCAACATTCCGACAAAATATTGACAACTATCGCATTTCAAATACCGGTACCTGCAAACACAAACATATATGCAACACCACAAACATATGCAACACCACAAACATATATAGATCTAGCAAGGCCATAAAAAGTGCATGTGCACATTGTTGGAGCGAGCTAGGGAGAAAAAAAGTAGATCTACAACATAAATATAGCTTTCCCCTTACTTACCTATCAAAAAAAGGTAATTTAACCACTTAATTTTGATGAATCTATGGTGCAAATGAGGTGAGGAGGAGGAGGCAGCCGACACAAGCTTGGAGGAGATGGAGAGAATGAAGTGGGGAAAGTGAGTGTGTAGATGTGGCTGTCCAAAATATCTAGCTGGTCCCTTGTTACTAATGGCGCACCAGCTTGTGGTGTGCCATTAGTAGTTTTGCAAAAAAAAAAGTAGTGGCGCACTTGGCTGGCGGTGCGCCATTAGAATTTTTGGAAAAATAATAAAAATTTTGTTACTAATGGCGCACCGTGTGTCTGGTGTGCCATTAGTGTCTACCACACTAATGACGCACCGACTCATGATGCGCCATTACTATATAGTAGTGGCGCACCACATGTCTGGTGCGTCATTAATGGTCATATCATCTATAGCCCTTTTCCTAGTAGTGGTTAGATTGCTTGTTAGTTTGTTTCTTATGAACACCCTATAGTGCATATAGAAGGCTATCTTAACTACTCCCTCTCTTCCTAAATATAAGTCTTTTAAGAGTTTTCACTAGGGGACTACATATGAATGTATATAGACATACTTTAGAGTGTAGATCGATTCTATTTTAATACCAAATATAGAGAACATACTGTACTTGTAAAACCGCAATATTGAACCCATTGTAGTGTGTGAGACACATTTGGCGCGCGCATGCACACACACATAAAGAGAGGACAAAGTAGCATGCTAGTAAATCAGTTTCAAGCTCCTCGTGAATATTTATATACTCCAGACATTTCTATTAACGTGTATCTAATTTTAAACTAAAAATCGCTTTCAGGATATTTCTAAGATCATACGAGTTTTGCATGCACAGATATATACACCATGATCATGTGAGTACCACAATAAATATGTGGGTGTGTACGTCTGTTTTTCATATTTTCTCACGTCACCACATTATTTTATCAAATATCTCTTTAAGACACCATGTAACAGTGTTTAAAATGCAATTTTAACACTATTTATATTTAGCACAATGCAGGCACATATTTTAACAAAGGACATTACAACAGCACCATAAAAGATATAACTAATCATATTTAGAAACATTGTCATCTCATTAATTACTATAATTAAAAATCTATTAACTATGATTGTGATTGTATACAAACATTTTCTAAGTAAATATAAATTTTAGTATAAATATGAAACATATGTTGAATAGCGTAGGGGTTCAAACTTTGACCCGTTACCTATAGAATTGTTGCTGCCACCGTGAGAGCAATCCAAGTCGTAAATATATTGCAGCATTGTGTAATTATACAACGAAAAAAACATATCACCGTCATCGGAGCAACAAGGAGCAACGGTATGTCAAAAGCGGTCGGCACATATCAATGTATTGAATGACTTTCATTTCAGTATCAGTGGTTGACGGCCTAAGTCCTTAGCTACTGGACACCATGAACATTGCGCACTGTCATCCTTAACTTTTTCATGGAGCTTATGCATTTTAGAGTGTTGCATGGCGTTCTTCTCAGTTTTAGTATGCTCTCTTGTCGATAGCATATCGCGTGCGTCCTATCGTGATTTGGTTTTACATGGATCAACGTTGTATGAGGGTTACCTCACTACATTGTATCGTTTAACTGTGTACTGTGGTTGGTTGTTTATTTATATATAAAGTGGGGGCGAAATCTTGTTTCGATATTTTTTATATTTTCTTATGGCGAGCTAATGGAGAGTTATGTAGTAGATAGCATGTGAGTGAGGGGTTGTTAGTCCGGCCACCTATTTACTTTGGCAAAAAGTTTCATTTTTTAATATTAAAATGAATATTTATTAACATATAATTTAATAAAATGAGTTCTCAAAAAAATTATGACATGTTCAGAAGTAATAAAACAATAACCAGAGTTTGTAAATGGAGAAAATATAGTTGGCAACGTATATATTTGATATTGTAGATATAAATAGTTTTATCTGTAAACTAGGTCAAAATCCGTGAGGTTTGATTTTTCAAAAAAATTATATGCACTACGTTATAGAACCGAGGGAGCATTATAGGAAAAGAAAAACTAATACCATTAATGCACATAAAATATTTGCCATGTATTTTGAAAGTGTTCATCTCATGTTCAATAGCTTGCACCCAACTCATCAGAAGCAGGAACCTAGAGCCAGTTGCCAAATTCATCTTTCGTTGGAATCAGTGGGAGCAAACCGCATGTCACCACCTTTCACTGCCAAACACTGAGCAGAGTTTTTCATAATGGCCAACATTTGTCTTTCAAAATGATCAGTCTTGTTTGGAAAGAGATGCACTATTAAAGATCATATATCGGTTATGGTAACCCTTGAGATGGTTGGTAATAGTTTTGATAACAAATGATTTGAATCTTCATTTGTTCGAGGGGTGTAAGGAAGCAATTCAACTTTTCTTTTGCCACGGAAGATAAATGGATAGGAGTACCGCACCTTTTCTTTTGCCATGCCACGCCTCCCTCCACCTCCAATGCATGCATGCCTCCGTGCATGGTTTGGTTCAAATGTGATTTATTTTTTTCGCCTAAACTCCTGGTCGGATAGTTCCATTTTGTGAAAATTGTGCACATTTTGACGTTTTCTCTTTGAGTTTACAAATGTGCTTTTATATTGGTTGACATGCTGACAACTGGTTAACTAGAAATAAGAATTTTCAAACCGACTTACCAATGGCGAATTGATTTTTCGGTCTTGCTAAGCATTAGTTCCATAACTTTAATATGCCTCAAAATATTAAAACTGCACAAATGTCTACCTGGATAACAGGAACAAGAAAATATAGAAACACGAAAAATCCATAATTGCGAAGCCTTGGATTTCTGCGAGGCCATACGAAGCAAGAGTTTGGCCTGTCATGCATCATGATTGTACACCCAAAAAAAAAACGCATGGATTTTGTAGGAACGAAGATATAGCCAGGTTGCGTGCTTTGGACTCCTAAGGGCTGAAATGAAACGACCTATGAGACCTTATTAAGATTACACAGGGAAAGAAAAAAAAATATCATTTTATGCGTCTTTCAGTCTTTCTATGGGTTTGAAGAAAAATAGTTGGGTGGTACAGAAATAAAAATCCCCATGTGGATTAGAAAAAATTACATCAGAGTGAAAAGAAGATGAACTGTAACAAGACGTTTGCTACATATCTGAAACGAGAAGATAATAAGTTCCTTACATATCTGAAGGCAGAAGACGGATGCTGCCTTTTCTTAAACAAAACTTTAGTAATAAGTCGCATAACGAGGATTATATGAATCAATGATCTTTAGTAATAGAACTATACTCATGTCATGTAGGAGCTCCGTCGTATCATACAACAAACAAAACTTCATCACTAAAAATACATACAAAAGCTGTGCAAAGTTTACATAAGTTAAACATCTCCAGCTAACTATAGTAACAAAAAGTCTAGTTCAAACACTGTAACAGCTCCTCACTGCTGTGCTGGGGATGCTCACAAGATCCTCCCGGCAGAATCCGGCTGTGGTTGTTGCACGGTCATCTGAAGCCGGTCGAAGACCTCGGTTTACCACCGTTCGACGAGTTGAGGTGCAGAGAGACAAAGATCACCCCGATCACGACAATCAAGAAGCTGACGAGCGTGCTGAAGAAGAGGGCCCCGGGCTGCCTCGTCTGCACAAACCCGTACACTCCCCCGGACGTCACCAGGATGATATCAGTCAGACCGTCGCCAGAGAAATCCTCGAGGATCAGCGCGTGGGTCGGAGGCGCGGGGAGATCAATGGATGTCAGTAGGCTACCATCAGGAGAAATCACCACGGCCTCCTGGTCTCCACCCGCAATGATCACCTGCTTTGGGTCATAGGCTCTCAGGGAGAAGGTCTTGAGAGTAGGAACCACGACGTTCTCCATCATTCCTGATGGAGATGGAAGGTTGGACCATGTTGCGCCTGTCGATAGCTGCCATCTCCACATCGCATCATGACCAAGTAGGCCTGGGGTGTACGAGGTCACCTACAATGACAAACAAACATGTCAGGGCATTTATTGGAAAAGCAAGTGTCATCTGACTTGCTGCATCTAAAATCGCTGAAAATATATACTGACCTCTCCCCTGCTTGTTAGAAAGATGATATCGCCATGACTTCCTCTTCTGTGTTTATGACCATCATCTCTCTGGAGCAGAACTGGGGTTGCCACCTCTAAGCCAGATGGATCAAATGTCCTCCCAAAACTTCTTGAAAAGTCACCATGATGGAACAGGTTGAGATGGTTGTAATGGCAGATAGAAACATTAAAAAGTTGTTCCCGGACCGGTACACCGGATGTGGCAACTGCCCAACAGGGTTTCAGGACTTCCATGGACCCACTAACAACAGTTTGCTCAGCACCATTTCCACCGACAACCTACAAAGAATGAACAGACAGTTTCTTATAACGATGACACACAAGGAAAAAAAAACCATTGGGGCTGGCAAAGAAGTGATATACTCATATCTGGCATGCATGGATTCACTAGGACAACTGGAGCATGGCAATTGCACATCTCAGGAGACGAGGAGGACAAGAACTAATAAGGTGAAAGACGTGAACTGGGGAAACGGAAGTCATTTAGTGGTGCAACCATTGCATAAATTTTGGCAGATCATCTACAACAACACTCATTAAATTATAACAAGGAAGACGGTGCATAATTTCGTGAAATGGGAGCTTACTACTTACCAGGACAAACTGATAGAAAAAACACATTAAATAACTTTAACAGAGAGAACAGGCAACGTTCAGCATCATCTATGTTCATCTTTCAGCAGAAAGTTCAATTTCTATGTCTACAAGAAACTAACTGAAAGTCCCATAGACCATTTGAGTTAATATGTGTAATGATTGAAAAAGCCTAAGAGGAGCTACTGTACATCATAAAACCTCGTGACACAAGTAGTTGAGAAACAAGTCTGTAGTTCTGCTCGAAATTACGGACATGAAGAGTATTCTCCGGACCAGAAAATTGTGGTGCAGATGAAAAAAGTGAATTGCAGCTCTAATTTTGACATTTCAACACACCTGAACATGATCTAGAACTCCATCTCCATTAATATCTGCATGAAGGCCTCCTTCTGTCAAATGAAGCTGAACATGGTAATCACAAAAACAAATCAGAGATGATTAAGTATAAGATTTTGTTACAGAAACATAAAATTTATCAGTACATATGCATTATGACTCCCTTAGAAGGAACAGGGTTGCTCAACAAACTCATAATGTATACATAGATACAGTACGGCCACAGCCTGATCTATCAAACATTCAATTGGCATAAAAAAAAAGATGGTTCAATCTCCATCAACGATGCCAGGCAGTTTACTGACAGTTATTGCCATGTAAAAAAAGGCAATCAGCCAATACCTCCCTGATAAAAAGTAAGTAATAAACATGCAGAGCGTAAAAAATCAATCATAGACACATTTTAGAAAGCAGGATCGGTTCATAAAAAAACTACATGGGCTAATATGTAAGAATAGCAGAGTGCAAACAACAATAAATCACTGAGATACATCTTGTACCTTGCAAAGCGTACGTCCAGAAGCTAAATGAATAGCCTCTATCCCTTCCTTTTCATGTGCCACAACAACATTGGGAACCCACCAAACTTGAGTATAATTAGTGATTGTAGGAATATAAAGTGTGTGCAGAGACTGCAACAGAAGCAAGATGTTACATATCAGTACAAAGTGCGCAATACATGTTAGAACTTTGACGCTTGAGCACTGTAACTTTGTTTGAGAAAAGTACAAAACTTGAGCGTAGATAGAAGATGTGCAATTAAAAAACTAATGAGTTGGAAAAACTAGATGGTTACAGCATTAGATACATCCTGGAGGCAGAGGCTACAATACTATCGAGAACACATGAAGTTAAGTACATTAACTACTATAGTATTGATCCCAAGTTCCCAACAAAACTAATCACAGAGATATTAGCATCAAGCCATCAGTTTAGAGTCTCACACCACTGAGCCAGGGAATGGCAAATGCCAAACATAAATACTCACTATAAGTATATCACAAAATTGATCATAAAATAGACATGAATAATAGCCTGTATAGGGACTCCCTAAAAAGGTATACACAGTAAGTTTTGTTATAACTTTGTTTGAGAAAAGTACAAGCTCTGGTGCAATAAAAGAAATAACAGATGATACTATAAGAAGTGCATGACGGCTGGTCGTAATGGAAGTATCATGCATGTCAACTAGGCAATGTTGATGAGGTGACATTGAATTAAATGAAGAAAGAGAGGGTTGAGTATCATAACATGATACCATATCATATTAAATGTTGTGCTACTATGTGTCATGCATGGCAATAAATGAACTATCCTAACATGATACTAACGTATGATACTATGCATTACGGATGTAGTATCATACACTAGTATATGATACCCCCCATTACAACCAGCCTGAATATATACTAGCTATCACAAATTCCAAAATAGACCGCATTATGCAGATAGAAGATGTGTCATTCAAAAATCGGTGAGGACAAATTAGATGGCAACAGCATTAGGTACATCCTAGAGGCGAAGACTATAATACTACGGAAAACACATGAAGATGAAGCACATTAACTACTAACTAGGCTTTATCCCAATAAAATTAATCACAGAGATATTAGCATCGCAATCAGTTTAGAGTCATGTGCCATTGAGCCAGGGAATGGTGGATGCCAAACATAGACACATTGGAATATATTTCTAATTTGACCACAAAAGACATGAATAATAAGCGCTACAGGCATTCCGAAGAGAATTACATGCAGTAGGTTTTATTTTATACTTCCTCCGTCCGGAAATACTTGTCCTAGAAGTGGATGTATCTAGACTTATTTTAGTTATAGATGCATCTATTTTATTCATTTCTAGGACAAGTATTTCCGGACGGAGGGAGTAGTTATCTACAATACAGTTATCGATTTGCAACATACTATTGATATCTAGAACCAGAATAGTCATTTGAGTAGGGATGCAACTTTGTGACCCTCAGAGTACCCTCTGACCCTCCTTAGTTCAACCAAATGAACTAAATTTCAAAAGTTATGTGACTTCTGAAAATTTAGTTCATTTAGTTGAACTAAAGAGGATCAGAGAATACGCTAAAGGGTGCCCATTTGCACTCCTACACTCGGACACTGCCACACCATGCAGACTTCAAGATAACTGCACTTGTTATCGACTTCTGACAAACACAAAGGTCACATATATAGATCACCACACCATGCATTCTGAATTTTAACAGCCATATATAGATCATATACCTTTTTGCCTTTAGCTGAGCCAGCCAGATCTGCAGCTTTCCCGATCGCTTTGGATATTCTATTAGTATCATCCTTTCCGAGTGGATTGTG
The DNA here is from genome assembly GCA_022496015.1 of Hordeum marinum. Taxonomy (NCBI): domain Eukaryota; kingdom Viridiplantae; phylum Streptophyta; class Magnoliopsida; order Poales; family Poaceae; genus Hordeum; species Hordeum marinum. The sequence continues at coordinate 755,295 of CM039677.1, read as the reverse complement.
TTCAATAGGCTTGTGCACGTTATTAACAACGCTTTTTCCTTGTGTTTTCTTTAGTTCTTTCCTTTTATGCTTCCTAAAATGTGCAAGTTGTAGGGAAGTATCCTCTCTCCTATCCTGAAAAAGAATGAAATTCAGATCTGAGTTAAAAGTACCCAAAATACTAAAACTGAAATACAAGATAACAGATATCTAGTCTTACCCAATGGTGAGGCATGACGCCAAGAATTGATTCTCTGAATTGACGGCATTCATACTGCCAAATGATATGACACATTAGGTTCCAGTAAGCAAAATAATACTACTATATAAACACACATATCATCTCCATGGTCGTATCCAAATCATATCATGAAGTAGGACCATAATTTCATTAGCCTTTTCTTTTATCAATTTTCATAAATCAGATGAAGATTGCTAATGTAGGCCACCTCCCAAGTCGAAACATAATAAAAAAATTGGGTTGGCGAAATATCAGCAGCAGCAGAGCACGATGGTAACTTATAGTTGCTAAAGTGGAACAAATGGATGTCATATTCTTGTAGAGTACAAACAAACCAGTCTGGTGAATATAAGATAAATATTGACATTGTTGAAGAGTCAAGACGTTCCTAATTATCCAAGGAAGATGGTCATGACAATTAAATCAAGCTAACGAGGAACAAGTGGTGACAGGGCATAAGACTTGGTTAAATGTGAATATGACCACTATAGACTATTCCATTACAAGGACTGGTGGACATAACTCTCACCTCACCAGGATGGCGGTTATTAAGGGAGTGAACATCAAGCTTGTAATTATGTTGTGGTATCATCGCCGAAGCATCTGATGGTTGTGCCTGGATGTTCTGCCATGTAGAAAGAAAAACATAACAATAGTATGTGAGCCAGACATTTGTTCAGCTTATTCACATGCTAAATCAGAATAGAGAGCACACAAACAGAAGTTAAGTTGACACCATATGACAACATTGATGTGAAGTTTACTTATGGCAAATGAAACGAACTCTTAAACATTGCGCATACCTCATTCTTCCGGCTCCATCTTAATGTGCCGGTACGACCAGAAAAGGCATAAAGCGCAAAATGGCGCACGTCTACGTTGCCATCCTCCGAAGCCTGCAGGGCAGACATAAGAGCGCAGGGCCAAAACAGCTTAGCTTTCTATGAAATGAAGTGGTGATCAATGAATAATGTCACTCTGTATTTCTGCAACAGGACAGTATTACAAGCTAAGAGATAAGCTCAAGGAAATAACCTGTTTCTCGCTGGCACTTCTGCGGTGCTCTTCCCTGCCGTGTTCGGAGGTCATGAAGTCATCAAAGAGATCTGCGGACTGATCAACAGGTTACTTTTTTGCTGAATTTAACCAGGGGAATGCAGGCAGAAGACAATGATGGTGGTGTTAGCATACATGGTGCTGCATCTCCATCCTTCCTCCGACGATGACGAGCCCGGCGTCGCCGTGCTTGAGGGTGTAGTTGGTGACGGAGATGGCGACCTCGCGGTGGTGCGCGGCGTGCGGGAAGTCGTCCCCGAGGCTGACCTCCCAGAGCTTCTTTAGGTTGTGGTCGAAGCACATGACGGCCCAGCCGGAGGTGACGACGACGAGCACCTGCTTCCGGACGTCGGCGTGCTTGTAGGAGCGGTCGACGGTGCCGACGGCCATGGCGACGGGGCGGCGGCCGGCGGCGACGCGGACGTTGGCGGGGAGCAGGGAGATCTCGACCATGACGCGCGCCTCGTGGAAGTCGTCGAGGCCGCCGGCGGCAGCCAGCCTGGCGTGGGCGGGCAGCTGGAGGACCTGGATCTTGGCGTCGTGCGTGGGGAGGAGGACCTCCCGCCGGCCGTCGCCGTTGAGGTCGGCGACGAGCGGCGGCGGGAGGCGGTCCGCGTCGTGCTTGATCGGGTACCCGTCGTCCGACAGGTGGTACCACGCCTCCCGGAACGAGAAGTCGCCCTCGTGCTGCGGAGAGTTCGCCGGAGGGGGACGGGTCAGCTAGGGTTTCGATTCGGCCGCGGCCGCTGGAATTCGAATCGGAAAGGAGGGGAGCGGGGTGGCTGACCTGTAGCGAGAAGAATACGGCGAAGGCGGCGAGGAGGAGGATGCCGAGGTCGCGCTTCCGCATCTTGGCGGCGGCGGGGAGCTCCGGCGACCGCCCACCGGAGGGATCTCGGAGAGGGAGAAGGGGGAGAGAGCAGAGTGTACCAGCGGCGGGCAGCGCTGCTTCCCAAGACGGACGGACGGACGGGCCCAATAGGCCGTTCGGAACCACAACAAAAATATGTAAAATGAAACTCAAAAAAAACATTGAAATGGGAACTATGAAAGGTGAAATCCCCTCGAGGATTAAAAAAACACCGCAGGCTAAAATGTAAAATGATACTCCCTCCGTCCCGCCATATAATGGGACGGAGGAAGTAACGTCGTTTATATGCTACTAATGTTTTTGTCCATCCAAAGTTAAAAGGATAGCTACTCCAACTAGCGAAATCGTGGTCCTTTTGAATTGTTTTGTTTGTATATAGTGATGACTCCGAGATATCCGGAACACAACTTCACTTGAATTGAGAAGAATTTTTTTTTAAATCATGTACTCCCTCCGACGCTTATTAATTGTCGCAATTAATATGGAAGCTCTATGGTGCAAAACGATATACACATGTCTCACGAAATGTCTAGATAGTTCGTTGAAAAATTCATATAGCTCACGAGATATGTTTAGACACTTTGGAAAAATGTTCCAAAAGTGTAGAAAAAAATGTTCACGCCCCTCACGGAACTAGTTCAAAAAATTCACAAATAATGTTCACATGTCTCGCGAGAATTGTTCAGGATGTTCAAGAAAAAAAGTTGACATGGACAAATATAAAATTCATCAATATATGAAAAACATTCATGTATTTTTTTAACATTATTATATGGAAAACGACATTGTTCATGGATCTAAAAGAGAAACTCATGTCCAAAAAAATCATGTTTTTCATAACAAATGCTTGTGTAATGTGTATACTGTGAATAAATTACAGGTAACTGAACAAATGGAAAGCGGAAAATAAATTAAGATAAGATTTATCATCGCATGAAGTTGTAAGAAAAATATTCATGCACTTTAAAGGGAAATATTTGCACAATGCTCTAAACTAAACACAATTTATGTGGTGCCACAAGTTAGAATACCTGTTGTGTAGTTGACAATTACATCTGTTGTAGAGTTGTATTACAAAGGATGTTGAACTATAGTATTAATTTTCCACATAAACTGGTGGCACAACTATACTCCGTATATGGCTTGGAAGGGGTGTTGGCTGTTTATAACTCCAGGACAATAAAACTGGGGCAGGTGGTCCTTTTTGATATAATTTGCGTTCCTCCCAATATATTACTGAGTAGTTGCTTGTTTGGTGGAATTAGCATATGTGACTTCATGTACGTGGAAGTTTCTTCGGTTTTTTATTTAAACAACAAGAAATAAGTTGAATCATGTTATTCTACCAGCGAATTATTGATCTTCTTGTTTGATAAGGTAAATAGTGGTTTGCATGATGGTGGCAGCCACTAGCTACTGCTCTGTGCTGCCTATGGAATTGAATTAGTGGCTGCTGCCAGGTAGCGTGTTGCTTATGTGTCTTTGTGTTGACTACAATGTAACTTTTGCTGATTTGACCTCTAGATGTTGTTGATCATCAGTTGTTCCTCATTTTATTGTTGTCCCTCATTAATTTTGTACATGACTTTGTACGGGAAGATGATTCGTCCTATGTTATCTTCGAGGACTACGCCATGGATGATCACATTGGCATTGGCAACACTCGAGCTTGCAATATGACGGTGAGAATATGATGATAACAACTATGCATCTAGAGGAGGATCACACTAGTCCATTTGCACTTCAACTAGTGAGCAACAATCTTATGGTATTTTTTGCAGTAACTGTTATATGGAATGTGATGTATGAGTAATGATAAAATGATGTGTATGTATGTGATGCTGCTAATCATGAACCTAGGTGAATTGGAAATGTGTTTGTTTTGTTGTCATTGCCCCGTGCAATGTGATGGATCAGAATCAGAGTGGTTTCATGTATGTGTAGAAATGGTGTTGCTTTTGAGCAAGTCCATGTAAAGTTCTCATATGTTAACTGCTGGATGTTGAAACATAGTTTAATACATTCGTATGTATGTAAACACTAATTTTGGACGGCTTTCCTAATATATGGGCTATTGGATGTATGACTATTTATCATTGAATTAATATTTACTGAAAGGTTATAGAACTGTCAATTAGATGGTGAACTTGATTTCCTGGCAGTTAGAACATTGCCAGGAGAGCAGTTTATTTCTGAAAGTATATATATCATGTGAGTTTTTTCTGGCGGCCATCCGCCACAAAAAGGTGTTTAATAAACCTAACTAGACATCTGTAGTAAAACAAACACATATATCAGTTCCCACTCATAGTAGGAAAACAAAACACACATATTAGTTCCAAATTCGCTAGTATGTTTAGACAAAAATAGTTTGAACTACACAGTAATGGAACTAGAATACGACTTTGTGTGATATCCAATAAGATTGAAAACTGCCTAAATTTCAACATAGGCCAATCATCTCTAACAAAAATAATCTACACAAGGAGTAAAGAGAAAACAAACATTTGGCCAAACATGTTTTTTTTTTGAGAAAATGGTAGGATTTGAGAGTTACATTTGAGAGCAGCCCAAATGCCTGAAATGAAACTCACCACTACTCCTCACACCCAAATGACCTAACCAACCTCCCTCAAAAAAATGACCTAACCAACCAACCACTCCCACTCCCGCCGGCGAGGCGACCATGGCTGATCCGGCGGATGCGACGCCTCTCCTCCCTGGCATCCCGAATGACATCGCCATCTGGGAGATCCTCGTCCGCCTGCCCCCCAAACCCCTCCTCCGTTGCCGCGCGCCGTCAGCCCCGCCTGGCACCGGGCAACCTCCACCCACGATTTCCTCCTCTCCCACCACGCTCGCCAGCCCGCCCTCCCCCTCCTCTACAGCCGCGACGCCTTCCCCTCCACTCTGTCGCGTGCCTCGACAGTCTACAACACTATTATATGTTTTGTGCCTCCTGCGACGTTCTCCTCCTCCTCTCCAGCGACCCCGACGCGCCTGACGACCTCTACTACCTCTGCAACCCGGCCACTCGGCAGCTTGCTCCGCTCCCGCAGCTCCATGGCTTCGGTCCCCTGCTGATGTACCCTCATCAACCCCCTACCAGTGATTGTGAGTACCGACTCTTGTTGTACCCACTTGATGGAGATCTACAAGCCATCCACGTCTTCACAATAGGCTCCGGCCAGCCGCCGAGGCGCATAGGCTGCCCTGATTTGGACGGAGTAGCCTATTCCAACGAACTGCTGTTCCAAGGCAGCGTATATTGGTACAAGCGCAATGGGATAGTGGTGTTCGATGCCGCCAATGAGTCCTTCAGGCGCATCCGCGCCCCGGTTGATCTTACCAACGTTCTGCTGTTTGTCATGTGTGACATGCTTGGCATCTGCTCTGATAATTTTGAATGGACAACCATTGATATTTGGGTGATGCGGCACAACCACCAAGGTGAGGCCTGGGATTTCAAATGTCGGGTTGAATATAAATTGTCAGGTTTAGAGCAGGTTGCGATGGTTGTGCCTCGGGACAGTGAGTTACTCATTTTGACCAATTGGGATGATCAATGCCTGTTCCAACTTGATGTCCATGCCAACTTGATTGCCAGTTTCCAAATACCGAGAGGATTCAAATATACTCATTTTATGCTCAAGCAAACTCCTGTTCAACATACCTTCTTTCCGACACTAGAGGGCTATGTTGTCAACGCTCCGCCTTTCATCCGACCGGATGATTATGTTTTTAACACTTGGAGGGCAGTTGAGTGTGGTGGTGTTTCTTATCGGCCTAGCTCTCCATACCCACATGAGCTGCAGTATGTATTAACTAGATACCTGGTATTATGTTGTGAACACTTAGCCTTCTATCTTAGAAGAGGTGTTGAGTGTGGTGGTCTTTCTTATCGGCCTAGCTCTCCGTATCCACATGAGCTGCAGTATGTATTAACTAGATCCCTGGTATTATGTTGTGAACACTTAGCCTTCTATCTTAGAAGAGGTGTTGAGTGTGGTGGTGTTTCTTATCGGCCTAGCTCTCCGTATCCACATGAGTTGCAGTATGTATTAACTAGATCCCTAGTATTATGTTGTGAACACTTAGCCTTTTCCTTAGAAGAGGCGTCGAGTGTGGTGGTGTTTTTTATCGGCCTAGCTCTCCGTATCCACATGAGTTGCAGTATGTATTAACTAGATCCCTAGTATTATGTTGTGAACACTTAGCCTTTTCCTTAGAAGAGGCGTCGAGTGTGGTGGTGTTTTTTATCGGCCTAGCTCTCCGTACCCACATGAGCTGCAATATGTGTTAACTAGATCCACTATTAAGCTTCTTTGTTGATGTATGTAAAATTGTATGATCAAGAAGCTGTTTCTAAGCAATTTTTCAATGAAATGTTCTATTTGGATTTTGGAATTCATTCTTGTTCACAATTCTACTGCATATGGCTAGGTATTGAAACATACTATTATAATTCTGCCTTTGGGTTACATTGTTTGGAAATATATCAAACATTTCACTTCATCTTCTAACCAACTTAAGGAATCAATGTTTCATGTCATATTTCATCTTAAGATAAGCTTGAGGAATGAAACTTGTAATGATAAGCAGAAGAAAGGTTATCATGGCCACGCTCAGGTCCCAGATTGTGTCCCCTCTAGATTCTGTAAGTGCCAGCCATGTTCTTTATTTTTTCTTTGACCAGCACAATGTGTATGAATTAGGTGCAGTATGAGCCGGTTCTTTTCTTTTTGATGTAGACCAGTTAACCACGAGGTGGAGTGGGTGGCATTGTGAAGCGATACCGGGCACAAAGACAAGCAAGTAGGTGGAGTGCTGCTTATATTTCACTAAGCCAAATTATGTTTGGATTTGGGAGGTGGCCTACATTGAAATCTTAATACCAATTCTTGAAAATTGATAAAAGAAAAAACTAATCAAATTTTGCAGCATGATTTGGGTACAACCCATAGAGATACTGTGTGTGTTTATATAGGAGCATTATTTTGCTCACTGGAACCTAATGTGTCATATAAAATTGCAATGTTCATGCTTGGAATTCGAGAATACAATTCTTGGTATCATGCCTCACCATTGGTTAAGACTAGATATCTCTTACCTTGCATTTCAGTTTAAGTATTTTTGGTAATTTTAACCCAGACCTGAACCTCATGCCTTTTCAGGATAGGAGAGAGGATACTTATACACTTCAGCTTATCTTGCAACTTGTACATTTAAGGAAGCATAAAAGGAAACAATTAAAGAAAACACAAGGAAAAAATTGTTGTGAATAACATGCACAAGCCCAGTGAACACAGTCCAGCCGGGAAGGAGGATACTTTTAGAGTATCCAAAGGGATCGTGTAAGCTGAATATCTGGCTGGCTATATATGATCTATACGTGACTGTTAAAATATTAAATGCACCTACCTTCTGTTTGTCACAATTCGATAACCAGTGCGGTTATCTTGAAGTCTCGATAGTATGGATGCATGCTCGAGTGACTATTCTGGATATCAACAGTACGTGAATTGATAACTATGTTGTAAATAGTCATAACCAAAATTACTGTTTATACCTCTTTAGGGAGTCCCTGTACATGTTATTATTCATATCTATTTTCTGATCAAATTACTGATATACTTACAATGAGTCTCTCTGTTTAGCATCTGCCGTTCCCTGGCTCAGTGGTGCAAGACTCTAAACTGATGGCGTGGTGATAATATCTCTGTGTCTTGCTGGGAACTTGAGATCATTCCTAGATAGTAGTTAATGTACTTCATCGTCATGTATCCAATGCTGTAACAATGTAATTTTTCCAACTCATTATTTTTGAATGTCACATCTTCTATCTGCGCTCAGGTTTTGTACTTTCCTCAAACAAAGTTATAGTGCTCAAGCGTCAAAAGTTCTAAGATGTATTGTGCGCATTGTACTGGTACCTAACATCTTGCTTCTATTGCAGTCTGTGCACTCTGTTTCTACAATCACTAATTATACTTAAGTTTGGTGGTTCCCAATGATGGATTCTATGCATCTCTGTTTTTTGCTGTTTGCACTCTGCTATTGCTTACATATTAGCTCATGACGGGTTTTTTTAGAACCAATCCTGGTTTTGAAATGGGTCTACTTAATTTTTATGCTCTACTACATGTTTATTACTTCATTTTTATAGGGAGGTATTGGCTGGTTGCCTTTTTTTTCCAAGGCAATAAATGTTGGTAAGCTACCTGACATCTAGATATTTATGGAGATTAAACAAATACTCCCTCCGTCCCATAATATAAGAGTGTTTTTTACACTACACTACTGTATAAAACGCTCTTATATTATGGGATGGAGGGAGTAGTTTTTAATGCCAATCGAATGTTTGATAGTATTGTATGTATGTAGACATTGAGTTTCTTGAATTCCTTCCAAGGGGGCTATAATTCATGTGTATTGATAAACTTTATGTTTCTGTAACAAAATCTTATATTTATAATCATCTCTGGCTTGTTTTTTGTGATTACCATGTTCAGCGTCTTTTGACAGAAGAAGGCCTTCATGCAGATATTAATGGAGATGGAGTTCTAGATCATTTTCAGGTGTGTTGAAATGTAAAATATAGTTCATCCTTTTCATTTGCACCATTTTTTTGGGTCCGGAGAATACTCTTCAGTCCGAAGCTGCTCGTATTTTATATCCATATAATCTCGAGCAGAACTACAGGTTAATTTGTCATACATGATTTGCCAAAATTTATACAATGCTTGTACAACTAAATGAATTCCCTTCTCCCAGTTCAATCTTTCTCAAACAAAATTAAATTGTCTCGAAATCTTTCCACCTTAACCGATCTTGTGTGTGTTACTCGTCTCCTGCGATGTGCAATTGCCTTTGCTCCAGTTCTCCTAATGAATCCATGAGTATCAGATACACAAGTATATCACTTCTTTGCCAGCTCCAATGGTTATTTTTTGTTATTGTTAATCATGGTTACATCAAAACTGTTTGTCCTTTGTTTGTAGGTTATCAGTAGAAATGGTGCTGAGCAAACTGTTGTTAGAGAAGAGAGATGGAATGTGATCCCGTGTATTGCCTTGCCGTGATTACGCATACATATACATGGAAAGCCACCTACATGCAGGAGCCAAATAGTGAAATTGTACCAATCCTCATAAGCGATATAATGGTTATTTCCAATGAATAATGCTCAGGTTTTTTGAAAAAATAAAATTGCTACCTCTTCTTTGTACAAAAACTGCATTTGGGAGCCAAACACAATCAGTTACCAACACCACGGAACACCCAACACCGGCATCCCAATTAGCTTCACATGACCAAAAGTGCCAACAATTCCATCCGCCAAGCAATAACAGATTCTACCCTAATCAGTGTCAAACACATTCATTCATTCTAGGATAAGCGTCAGAGTTGTTCATGAATGGACGGACTATCACCACTTTACTATCAAGGAATGATCACCACTTTACCATGAAGGTTTGATGGACTTGGGGATTTGGTGCAATTTATGGTGCTATCGGGCTATTTCGTCCGACGTGGCAGACGCGCCCGGGCCTCCTCATAACCTCATGAGCCGGGTTATTCATGGATGGAGGGATGATCACCACTACTAGTCAAGAGCAAAATATCCTCCTCTTTTACATAGAAGAACCAAAGATATGACCCGACCATCCATGAATATTCAAACCAGCAGCAATGGTCAAGTAGGAGCCTCTCCGATTGTAGGTGTTCCAAAAAGAAAAAAACTAGCAACTATAGACGAACAAGCAGGGGAAGCTCCCTTCACCTCCTCCGCCGCCTCGCCTGCATGTAACTTGTCCTCTCTCGTCGTCAGAGAAGCTGCCAGGCAGCATGATCGACGGGGCGTTGCTTTGATCCGACCCACGCATCATCAGAAGCTTCAGGTTCAGTTTATAAAGAACAAGAGGATGCGCATATATCGCTGCAAGAGCTAATTGCTAAACATGATGTAAGTCTAGCACAATAGAAAAAGCAATTCACACTTATTAGTAGCTCACCGAAGTAGTGATGTAAACGCTCTTGTATTTCTTTATAGAGGGAGTAGCGATCTGAACGCTCTTTTTTGTTTTTTTCGGAGGGAGTATAAAAGTAGGTAATAAAAGAGCTGCAATAAGACTTTGCATGATAACTAAAATTGAAAACTGGTCCAACTTTCGATAGTGGCCAAAAATCTCTACCAAAAATAATCTAGACAAGGATTAACATTTTTTTAGGCAAATGTTTTTTTTCATTTAACAGAAAAAAAACGAACATTCGGCCGCCATGAGGCCCAAGCCTAGCCCGTTTGAGAGTAGCCCTCAAATGACCTGACCTAACCCTCCTCAGCCGCCACAACTCCATCACTCCTCTTCCGCTCCCAGCCGCCGGCGCCGGCGCCGCTGCAACACCATGGCGGATGCCGCAGGTGCGACTCCTCTACTCCCCGGCCTCCCGGATGAGATCGCCGTCTGGGAGATCCTCGTCCGCCTGGCCCCCAAACCCCTCCTCCGCTCCCGTGCCGTCAGCCGCGCATGGTGCCGCGCCACCTCCGCCCGCGACTTCCTCCTCCGCAGCGCCGAGCCGG